>OZ005694.1:10281181-10669112 GCA_963930775.1 Cliona cf. orientalis
TACCACCTAAGGCAGCATAATGGAGAGGGATGTTCCCATTATTATCAGATTCTTGAATCATTGAATCAAATTCTGTTGATAAATATTCTATTAACCCCAGATGTCCTTGTTGACAAGCAAGGTGCAATAAATTGCAACCATCAGTTCCCTTGAAATCAGCACTACAATTTAATTCTTTAATGAAGTAGTATACTACCTTGGTGTGTCCATTCAAGGCTACTCTTTGCAATGGTGTATGATTGTTGATATCACAGGCATTAGTATCTGCTCTGTATTCTGTGACAAGTAATTGAATAAACCCCAGATGACCTTTGGTACAAGCCAAGTGAAGCGGTGTTTCATTTTTGTTATTTGGATGATTCACAGGGGCACCATACTCGGTTATCAGCAGTGTAGCTACTTCAATCTTACCACCTAAGGCAGAGTAATGAAGGGGAGTATTCCCATTATGATCACCAATCTTTACTATTTCTCTCGTCACTTTTTTTCTAAGTTTGTATTTGGTCATTATATACCTTACTGCCTTAACAAGTCCTTCTTCACAAGCAAAATGTAATAAATTACTTCCATCAGTTCTCGTGACATCAATACCAAATGAGTCTATTAAACATTTCATTATATCAATTTGTCCACGATGTACAGCTCTGTGCAATGGAGTATAATTCATTATATTATCACGTACAAACAAGTCTGCTTTGCACTCTGATAAAAGGGTTGTGATAACTTGAGTATGACTACTAGTACAAGCCAAGTGTAGTGGTGATTGCCCAGTATTATTTTTACTACTAACTGGACAACCATACTTGGTAACAAGCATTTTCACAACTGTCTTACTCCCACCCATGGCAGCCAAATGAACCAGCGTGTTTCCATCATCATCAATAGACAATGGGTCTAGTTTGCTATATGTCAACAATGATTCAATTACCTCCATATGACCTTGACGGCAAGCACGGTGCAATAATATTATATATCTTTCCTTTTTTCCTTGTAATTGAGTACTTGAAATGTAGCCAAGTCTATTAATTATTATATAATTTATAATATGAAGATGTCCACGTAAAGCTGCTATATGTAGTGGAGTATCATTGTCTTCATTGCGGACATTCAGATCTGCTTTACACTCTAAGATAAGCATTTGGATAACTTTCAGGTGACCACTGTCACAGGCCAAGTGAAGTGGTGTTTCATTATTCTTGTTTGTGTAATCGACGGGACAGCTGTACTTGCTTATTAACTGTTTTACCACAGTTTCTCTGCCAGCCAATGCAGCATAGTGGAGAGGGGTGTTTCCATCATCATCAGTAGACATTGGATCCAGTTGATAAAAGGATATAAGTGTTTCCATTAGTGCAGCATGCCCTTGGTGACAGGCATGGTGAAGTGCAGTCACACCATTAAATCCCTTTGAAATTGGATCACAGCCATAATCTTTAATTAAAGCATCTACTACAGCAGTTTGCCCATGTATGGCAGCTGTATGCAGTGGTGTGTTGTTACTGTGATCACGAGCATTCAAATCAGCACCGTGCTCTGTCACCAAAATTTTAATAATATCTACATGGCCAGCAATACAAGCGATATGAAGGGGTGATTGTTGGTTTCTATTCCGACAATCAATAAGACCGTTCAGTTTCGTAAGGATCAGTTTTATTACTTTTGCCTGACCCTTTGACACCACATAGTGGAGAAGTGTTACAGTATTGATATCGCCCTTTGACATGTATCTTGTTATCAACAATTCAACTACTTTAAGCTGTTCTTCATGATAAGCAAACTGCAATATAGTCATACCATCTCTTCCTTTAGTGTTGAGATCGTACCCAAATTTGTCAATTAAGCAACTAACAGTATCAGTTTGTCCATATCTGACAGCTACTCTTAATAAATTATCACCGTGACCAGCGGATTGTTTAAAACCATACTTAATGACAAACAACCTCGCAATATGGAGGTGGCCACAGCTGCAAGCCACATCAAATGCTGATTCACCATCTCTATTTCTACAATCCATTGCCATACGAATATTATTGTAATTAGTAGAGATTATTCTTACTATCTTCTCCCTACCACCACGGACAGCATAGTGAAGAGAATTATTTCCATTGTCATCATTAGACAATGGATTCATCAAGTACTGTTTTATTAGTACTTTTACTAGTTCAATGTGTCCTTCATAACAAGCATAGTGTAATATGGTCCTGCCTTCACACCCTATTGTGCTAGGATCACAATCAAACTCGTCAACTAAGCACTTTATAACATCTATACGTCCGTGTCGTGCTGCTATATGTAGAGGTATATCATTTTGTTTGTCTCTAACATTTAAATCTGCTTTATACTCCATGAAAAGCACTCGGATAACATCAAGGTGTCCACTGCCACAAGCAACATGAAGTGGAGTTTGTTCCTTTTCATTTTTATAGTCAACAGGCCAATTGTATTTTGTGATTAGTAGTCTTACTGTTGCAACTTGACCACATGAAGCAGCAGTATGGAGCAAATGATACTGTGACACTAGATCTACACCATATCTGTCTAGACTTTGATCTAGTATGGTCTCCAGTTTTGTTAAATTTCCATCTGTGACAGCAGCATGGAGTTCTACCACTGGTACTGTAGCTATGTCATTGTCATCAAGTGACTGTAACTGTAGGCTCAAACTTGTAGAATTTTTGGATGCCATTGGGAGTCAACTCAATGAGCATACAGATATTCAATAAAGTTGTTCTCTCAGTGTATAATACCACAGATATTAAGCTTTTTACTATGCCATATACTGTGTACAGTAGATAAGTTTTAAGGTACCATTAAATTGCGTGGGCGTGAGGTGGGGATATGACCCCCAAACCACATCAAAGTCATTAGTGAGGTGCATGTTGTGTAACCACGCCCTTTTAATTGCACAGGTCTCAGGGGTGTGGCTGCTAGAGCCGGAAGTGTTCATTTAATATCCTCCATGGACCGGAAGCCGAGCCGGAAGGGAGGGGCCAGGCCACGCCCAAAACAGCCCCACCCTGTTCCCCAAGGACCACCATTCTCAATCAAGTGCCTACTAACCACCGGATGTCCACCGGAAGCCCACAATCAATCCCAATTAAAACACACAGCTTCCTCAAGGCCAAAACACACACAAACACTTGGAGGCCGTTCTGCCACACCGCCCACGCAAGAGCTCACCTCATTTCCTGTGTGGGCGGAGTAACAACACGTCATCGCAACCACATCCGCTTCAAACCATCGTCAGCTTCCGCACGGCCGTACAGGCCCCTCGATCGCACCGCCGTACAGTGCCTCATTAACAGACATGGCCTCACCTTTGACCTCCTGCCACGCCCCGAAAGCCTCCTGGCCGGGTTCAAAGGTCACCACCGCATCCGGGACACGCCCACCTATCGCCGCAGCCAAGTCCCCGGCCCCGATGTCCAAGCACTGGCCCGTGAAGCCACGCCCAATCGGAAGCAATAAAACCTGCATTAACGCACACGCACACACTCCACACAGTGCCAGGAACACGCCCACATGCTTAATTAGGCCTAATTAGCTTTTTTTTTTTTTTTTTTTTTTTTTTTTTAAGTCGTTGCGGTTAATAGTTAAGCAAAAATGCTTTGATCTTGCTTTGATGTGGGCAATTACCGGCCTTTTCTTCAGGGGCCACTTCCGGTCGCTAATTACACGCGCATAATCATCCCTGGCCGATTCTGGACACGCCCACCTTCGACCGAAAGCACTCGTATGGCCTCTTCGGCCACGCCCCTTCACGATTCGCTAATTGAATTAGCCATTCCTGACGCTCACGCCCACGCAATTAAATGGTACCTTAATACCTAGTACGATAAAATCGATTTCCAGGCCTAGAATCTTGAACTGTTGTACGTATTTATTAGACTCTTTACACGGCTCTCAAAAAATAATTAATATTTTTATGGATTTTTATGACAGCGACTGTTAATGCTAACTTTAAATACTTACTACTTCTTCTTGTCGATCGATCACACCGAGATGAGTACCGCACCCAGTTTTGACCTAAAAATTCCCTTTTTCGGCATTACGTCATAAAACTTAAGCGCAAGTGCAGTACGTACAGGTGTGCCATAGCTATAGAAGATATCATTGCTAGCTAGAATTATTAGTGCTTATGTTTCCCACACATTATTTTTGATGCAATAACATGACCTCCAGTCAAGACAAAAGACATAAAATAATGGGTAGTAAGTTATCTACTGCTTGGCTAGACTATTCTTTGTTCTGTCTAGTTTTGCTGTGATGGTCTTCAAATCAATTTTCTTGTCCACTTTGATGAATACACCTTTAGATACTTTAACACTCTTAATCCATTCCGGCAGCACCTCCATTAGGTACTTCAAATGAGTCTCCACCTTATCTGTACATAAGATCATGACATCGTCAATTATAAAATGACTCAAAATCGTTTTGACTACCGTATTCGCTCAATCAGACATCGCTCTCGATTAGTCGCTGCTCTCGAATAGTCGCTGCACCTCTGGAAGTGCCGAACGAAATAGTGGCTGCTCTTGAATAGTAGCCGTGCCACACCTACTATTCAAGAATACCAGCACGTGGACATGCCTCGCGACTCATTTTCGATGGCAGGTACACGATAAACAGACAGTCTAGAATAAGTTCTAACCTTCTTCTACATTAGCAAAGGGGCTAGAATCTCCTAGTTCAGTGGTATCAATCAACCATTTCTCTAAGGATTGCCTCTCTGGCAGCTACTGGTATTAATAAACGCTGCACAAACTCAGGCGATCAAATAAATAGTAGCTGCGGCATTCAGTCGAGCGAATACGGTATTCAGTGCCAAGATATGAATAATGAGGGATTATCCAGGCCAAAGTTGATTAACCCTTAACTGATGTGGGACCATTTTTGGGATGTGGGTGTGATCTGATAACAATCTTATTTACAAAGGGAACTACCTGGCTATACTTACATTCCTGACTGCTGACTGACCTGGAGGTAGCCTTGAGGGGTGGCTGTCGACCAGCTTCTTGACCACGTCCTCCCTGGGCAGGGCCGCCTTCTTCTCTGTCACAAAGAACCCTCTCACAATGCGGACAAAGTCAGGTAGCCGACTCAGCATTTCCAGCTGTCTCTCTTTGACGGGATCTCGAGTGATGGCTAGCTTGGCCCTGGCCGCTTCTTTGGCTTGAATCTACGGGAAAAAAGTGAAAATGAAACTTCAATTTGAAAAAGTAGGTGCTTTAAGTGCAACTGCAGACAGCTGACCCATTTAGGCATCAGTGCAGTGCAGCACTAGATGGGCCAACTATGTATGAAATATCTTGGTATTACTGATACTTTACCTTTTCTAAGAGTGCTAAGGATACTCCTTTCAGCTCCGGATTGGTCGCACCACTCCCCTCCTCCCTCTTCGCCACCAGCACCCCCTGCACTCTCCTCTCCCCCTCCCTAGCCTCCCCAGGGTCACCAGCCTCACTCCTCCTCACTCCACCATCACTAGCACTAGCCAATGCAGCCTGAACTCGCTCCGCAAGACGATCCTGAGCCACGGTCAGTAAATCTTTGGCCGTTGTATAAGTCTCTTTGACTGGTGGAGCAGGCAGAGGGGCGGCTTCTACTTCGGGGACAGAATCTAGAGCGAATGCAGGGTGCCATCTTAGGATCTTATCATCTGGTATGTGCAGTGGAGGCTTGAGAGACGCCAAGAATGCTTTGTGGTGCTTCTTTGCGATTTCAGTCAAGTTTCGGTTGAACTTCTTTCGTCGTTTGATGAGCATGGTGGCATTCAGTGCACTCTTAGTGCTCTTAGTCTCTCCTTTTTTCATCTCTTCTGAGCTACTCTTTCTCTCATCTTCCACGCTACACTCGACCGTCAGATGGTACTTGTTTCTTTTGTCGAAGAGACCAGGAATGTTCTTCTCCTGCCTGAAGTTGAAAGCTGTTGGGTAGACCGTTTTCATCTGCCCCAGGTTCTTCTCTTCAAATTGCCTGCAAATTATTTTAGTAGTGCATGCAGATCATGTACATACCGTAGACTCGGGTTATTAAGCGCATGCACTTATTACTCTTGGTGGTAAGGAAATATGCGCTTAATAAAAAATGTGCGCTTATTAACGAGAGTAGTTTAGCCACACCCCCTCACGGGCGGTCGTGATCCGCGCGAGGGATCGAAGTATACTGCACTGGTAGAGCTATCAAGTGAGTAGCAGAGCCATCAAAAGGGACGGTAACCTGATCAGAAAGCTACAGTGAAAAGCTAGGCTACATTTGTTGAGTATGCGCTTATTAGCCAATGCTAGTAGTAGGAAGGCAGCATGCGCTTATTAAAAAATGTGCGCTTAATAACCCGAGTCTACGGTATTGCAACATTGGTCCATGATTTTGTATACTATAGTGTGCAATAACACTTCATATTCTATATAATGCCCACCTTCTCGACATCTCCTGTACTGCCCTCTTCAATTTCTCAAAGGTACAAATCTCCTTTCTCTTCTGCAGCATACTGACCACGGTGTCAGTGCAACGAAACTTCTCCTCCAGTAGCTGATAGCTGTAGGGTAGAGGGAGCTCCACAGGGGGTGTGGCAGATGGGAGGGGCGTCTTGGGAGTGGGTGTGGTCACACAAGGAGCTGCTGGTTCTGCTAGAGCATGAAATTTTTGATACGCTGGAAGCCTGTGCAGAGAGAGAGAGATAAAAGTAATACTTTATACATACATGGACTACATTAATTAACATCACTAGTCTACACACCTTGTCTTAGCATCTTCACTCTTGGTCGGGCTTACAAATTCAAACGCTCCAAACTCCCTTATCTTTGGTGTCTTAACACCACTCTCCTTCTCCTCCCTCTCCAACCGCTTCTTCTTCTCCCCACCAACATCACCGCTACTATAGCTGCCACTCTTCATCTTTCCACCCTCATATCTCGTTGGCTGGGCCAACTCCTTTTTGGAAAGTTTAAAGAGCTCCCCCACCATCTCCTGCCGATCATGCTCCTCTGAGGGGAAAAACATGGCAGCCGCTGCGCTCTTACTAGCACTGCTACCACTGGTGGCTGAAGAAGGCAGATCGGAGTTGGCAGCGAGTAACTTCCTTCGAACTGCCATTCTTGTCGTTCTCCCTGCCATAGAAGATGAACCGTCCGCAATGGTGGCAGAAGAGGCTACTTTTGAGTTGGGGCTCTTTGTGGCCATCTTTTCCTTAGCCATACGGATGAGCCTGGCTCCCCTTGACTCAGGGACTGGGGAAGAAATGGGTACAGTAGTGGTACGTGCAGGAGAGCGAGAAAGAGCAGCAGGAGATAACACAGCTGCTGCCGTCTTTGTGGGCGAGGATTTAGGAGTGGAGGTTCTTGAACTTGACTCTCCTCCAAGTGGGATGGCTGGAACTTTGAATGGTGACTGATAAGGAGGCATTGAAGTTTTAGTTGCAGTCTTCTGTGATTGCTGGGACTTTCTCTGGCTTGGCTGTGATGTCACTGGGTGAGAGAGCGGACATTCATCACCGAATCTGTCCTCGCTTGATGTACTTGCAGTGGGAGGGGCTTCATCATTGTTATCACCACTCTTCACACTCGCTGTCTGGTTGACAATTTCGAATAAAGTCTTAATATTTGGCACATCGGCCGTATCTCCTTTCTTCTTGCAGCGTCTGCCCTTCCCAGACTGACTCTTCTTAGTCGCTGCTCTACCTCCTCCCTTCCTTGATCGAACAGTGGGCTTTTTGGTAGAAGCCAATGCTGATGTATCGCCATTTGTAACATCTGAGGTGTCCAGTTGTTCACCGATTGTCACTGTTGGCACCTCGAGATGATGGCTCAGCTTTCGTCGCTTGGTGGCCGTCTGAGTGTCGTCTTCTCTGCGCCTGCGTACTGGATAGAAGCTGCGCAATCCAGACTGAGCCATGGCGGTGTACAGCAGTTCTTGAATATTGGCACCTGGAATCCGTTCTATTTCACGCCCACCAACTTTGGCGCCAAATTTTACCCCTCTCATCTACGCATGCGCACTGCAGTATGCATTTTCGTTATTACTGTATGAAGCAATGGAAGCAGCTTTGAAGCTAAAATAATTAACATTTTGTGTAGTATTAAGAGTTAGAGAATGTCTTCGTTGTCTGAGTCCTCCTCTAGATCTTCCTCCTGTTTAGTAGCTGGGACTCCGCCCACTTCCGGCTTATTCTCGGTTACTAAGGGTGTGGGCTCTGTCTTGCTCTCCACTGGCGACAAGTCCTCAGGCTTTGATCCTATAGGTAAATGTTAACATTGCAATATTCATCACAGCCTGCATACTCTTTTTCAGAATTTCCCTACTCTGTACAAGCTGGCCCACATGGCATGCAGTATCAAAATCATCCATAAACTCGTAAATTTAGCTTCCCCTGTGCCTCGCCTAACCTGAGCTGTCCAGTCGTCCCTCCCTGGCACTGGCAACAGTTCGTAGCCCAGTGATAGCAGCAGCAGTGGTAGTAGTATTGGATAGTGCAGCAGCTGTTTCTGGTGCTGTTGTAGTTGAGGCAGCTGCTCCTCTTTTGGAGCTAGCGAGGGATGGCATGTGTGAGGGAGAGTCGAATCCGACGTTCAGCTGTTTCTTCAGATCTCTCGCCAATTTGGCAATCTGGAGGGAGAGAAGGGTAGTAAAAGTGATGAATATAGTATTTTATATATCAAATTTATCTCTGGCAATTAGTCTATAGAAACACTGGAGAGTGTACTTTATATAAATTTCAGCCTTCCCCCCTCCCCCCCCCCCCCCCCCCCCCAACCTTACCCACCTCCAGATCCCAACCATCACTACGTTATTTTGTTACCTCATTGTCCATTGTTCTGAAGACGGCATTATCACAGCATTCGTGGAACTCTTCCTCCTCTCTGTCTTGGTAGGTCTCAATCAGTCGGTCCAATGCAGGGGCTTCATCAGAATCAACAAAACCTGGAATACTGCATGGAACGGAGAAATGGAGATGAAACGAAAATAAGGATTATTATGGTATATATACTACTCCAGACTCTCTCTCCCCTCTCTAAGTGCCTATATGAGGCAAAAACAGCAAATACATTCATCCGAGAATAAATTTTCCATACCCTCCACACCTGCCCCCAAATGACCTACATGTACTGTACCTGCAAGCACTGCGATATGCCATGGAAGCTGATGAAGCATCGTTCCTGTGCAGTTGAACCACTACCTCAATCACTGCCACCTGCAGTTGCAAAATTTAACAGCAGCAAGACTAGTACCGTAGATCGGGATATTTTCGCCAGTAAAATATTTCGCTTGTAAATTTTTCGCGTAGTCTAAATTTCGTCGCCAGACTTTGGCGACCAAATGGCGGCCAAAATAGGTACAGGTCGATGTACATTGCACAAAATATTTCGCGTATTTAATTTTCATCGGAAAAGGTCATCGATGAAAATTTTTTAATGACGAAAATTTCGCGATCTACGGTATAGTATTTATATGCTCCTATGCGTGTACATGTAGATGAGGAAAGACAAACCAAAACTAGTCGGTAACTTACTTCATAGAGCTTCCTCGTTTGGCCAGTAGTGTCGTAGAGTTGCTTTAGTCTCTCCACTACCTCCAGCATCTTGTCAAAACTGAATAATCAGCGAAAATAAAATTGAAAAACCCCCCTCCCTCCCCCCCCCCCCCCCCACACACACAAGGCCAACGTGAACCTACAACTATCAATAATGTGCTTTCCCATAACCATAATCAATACTCTTGCCATAATAATATCCTTTATGCAAGATTGTATTCACATACACAAAAAATAATTACTAACTCCCATACATCACATAATATTATCACCACTTACTCTCTTGCTCTGGAGTACATGTTAAGGGCAGAGCGGATGACCTTTGCCGAGTCTCTGTACTTCTCCTCGATCTCATGGATCTCGGCCGTTGCTAAGTAATACTGTGCACTCTGATAAGGGTTGACTGTCTCTACCAACCTGTGTGTGGAAGGAGAGAGAGAGAGAAAGAGAGAGAGGGAAGGGGACAGGGAAAGAAAGAGAAAGAGAGAGAGAGAGACATCAATCCACCACCACCAAATCAAATCTCCCCTCCCAAAAAAAAAATCTCACTTTGCTGCCTTAATGAGCACCTGTCCTGCAGTGTCTGGGTGCCCGCTCTCATGATATTTGGTGCTGGCCTTTTGGAGGAAGGCAGCTGCCTGGTCAACAGCCTGCATGTCCTGGAGAAACATTAATGTAATGTAGGTAAGTGCTTAGATACAAATTTTATAACAGTACTGCTTTAGCTTTTGCACAATATGATGTGATATATACTTACCTTACATACACTGGATGCTTGTTCATATGCTCTAAGAGAACAAAAACGAACACAATATCATGCACATGATTGTGCATATTACATGATTTCAATTTTAGCATACGAATAAATCAGCTATAATTATACTCACTTGCCAGCTTGAAACATTCTGTAGAGTACACACACATACTTTGGTTAAGGTCACCTGACATTAGATGATAATGCATGCACAATAATGATGTCTGTATGCTTAATGTACAAAGTCAGGAAGGAAGGAATCTGCACAGTGATATATAGGTCGGGTAGGGAATGGATACGCATGGTTCTTGTAGTGAGTCTCAGCTGCTCTTTCGTAAGTGTCTCTTGCCTTGTCATAGGCCTTGGCATTGCGGTAGGCCAGGGCTGAAATTCAACAACATAATAATCAAATATTCAAGTGCACTCGATACAAAATACACCCATAGTTTGATGGCTAAAAGCTATGGTATTGGGTATTGGGTACCTGCTTTTTCAAATGCATGTGCTGCATTGTCATAGTCTGGATTCCATTTCAACCAACTGGTCTTCAGGCTGGAGGGTCAAAAACAGTTCAATAATATCACCACAAAATTATCAAATCACTGTCAGATATCAGACATAGCCACAAAATTGTATGCACAAATAATTTATCAGGGTGGAGATCTGACAGCCTTAGGTAGGTGATTTAGTGTTCTTTTATCTTCAATACTGACCATTTCTCAGCCTCTGCAACCAGTTTGTCCCCTTCATTCAGCCGCTTCTCGTTAGAAGTAGCCATTTCGCTGTCAGCTCAGCACAATAACAGGGGCGTGGTCTCAAGGTGGGCGACGTATCGTGAAGTCTCGTTCCCAGACCCCATACCCACTCGTATGGATTGGGAGCTGGGAACGAGACTAGAAATAGGGCTGCGCCGCTCTAAATTCTCGAATTTCGAAAATTCAAAATAATGAATTTCCTTGTAGATTACGGTTTCTCCCAAAAGAGGTCCAAGCGCGTGCCAGCTCATTCACCTACCAGTGTCACCCTCGAAAAGCTACGCTTCTGCCGGCCGCCTTCCGCCCTCTTTTCGCCTCTTTCGGGAAAGAGCTCGTCGGATACACCTCAAAAAGTGAGTCATAATTGTTTTCGAGCTCCGAATGAGGCCTTTTCGAAGGGAATCTTTCATAGAGATTCTCACCCCCCTCCTCACCGCAGTCACGTCTCCGTGTTGTGTACTAATTAGAATCAACCCCGTTGAAGTACAAAGTTGGGATAATAACATTTTTATAAAAGTAAAGATAGTCCTTTTGTCCTTGTCACAGTTGGTATATTTGTACTTGAATTAGCGATGTCCAACCTCCAAGGGCCTCCAGTAGATCGAAAATATCTCGGCTCTGGTTAGGAGTACGCTCACGAAGTAAATTGCATTAGATAGCTCATTGAATGGACTATCGTTTGATGGCTAAACCGTGCAAATCGATTCAGCGGAATTGCCGTTAGCCTCGTTTTAGTTTGTATTAACTTTCTATGGGAAAAATTCAAGTGGGCGTGGCTCCAACACGGTTTTATGTACGATCGCGTTTCAAGAACCATCGGATAGCGCTCACGGAGAGCTATCTCCTGGTATTAAAACAATTATGTGTTCCTCAAAAACATCCTGCGGAAAATCTGGTGAAAATTCGAGGTTGGACATCGCTACTTGAATGCGGCCCTGTAAAGTGTAGCCACAAGTAGAAAAGTGTTATGAATTCAGAAAAAGGTGTCAAATATTTATTGGTTTGCTTGCTGCATATTGATGCTAAAATGTGCCATTACGGGTAAGAGAGAGTGGGATGCCTTAGTAATGATCTGTCCAGAATCTGAATCGCACAAATCTGTAACATTTTTTGGTTACGTATATTATTTGTATGTATGCAGGACTGGTTATGTCTGGCGGCAGTGGAGGGGCGTGGTCTCGAGTCTACTCGGACGTGAATGCTCACAAACCGCGGGAGTACTGGGACTACGAGTCTCACCCGATAGACTGGGGGTAAGCAAGAAATCCTCACTCGCTCGATACAATAATACTTCATCCCCAGACTACTACCTACTCCAAGCACATTCGCAGCTTTCATAATCATAATGATTGTAACATTGAAGAATTGGGATGGAATAAATGAGGATATAGCATTTGTATACTAATCATATGTGTAATAATCATAATATGGTTAGTAAGCAATAGAACTATCGAATTTCTAGGAAACAAGAGTTCGTCATTGATGCTGTCCCATACACTGCACCCTGTTGTACAGATCATAGAACAGTGGTTGACGTTTCCTGGTATAATATATCATTTAATACCTTCCTAAGGAGCTGCATCATGACTAGGCTAGACGGATGGATGGATAGATCGCCCGTTGCATGCGCTGACTCCCTCCCTCTCCTTGTTTGTTGGTCAGCATAGATCTAACAACCTCAACCTCGCACCCAACTGCACAGCACAATAGAGCTTCATACCATCTATTGTATTCAGCCCATAATAGTAGAACATTTGCCTATGTATAGCTAGCAGCTCAGCTGTACATCGTTAGACATGGTATGATATTTCCTGTATTTAGCTGCTTATACCCTAATGTAGTCAGCACCTGGCAATATGAGCCTGGGTTCGAGGCTACTGACAATAAAACTGCTAACCAGGTCTAGTTGCAATTATTGGTGTGTATCCATATACAGCTGGTATCCCAAACCCAGACTACAAGTCTGCCATTGGTTATAATGAATCTCTTTTCATTTCCTCTCGGATCGAATCACTTCCTATTATATCATCAGAAATGGTGGTTTTACTCGCATACATGTATGTACATGTGCGGTGCAACCAATCCTCACCGGCACTGTTATGTCTCCAAGCGTAATGATAGCAATTAAGATCTACTACTGGTCCATTACATCAAGTAACGTACCATACACTATGTGTTTGACCAGTTGAACTAGTTTCAGCGTGACTGTGTGTACGTTGTGCATTTTAGCGATGTTTTTGCTAAATTGGAATTAGTCGAGTGTAAATTTTTAAGCTTTGCGATAGATAGTAAATTATTATGGGTTGTGAGTGGTATATACTGGTCCACTGGATTGAATGTCATGTGTAAGTGTTTAACCGGTTGAACTAGATTCGGCGAGTGTGCGTGTGCACTATGTGTTTTAGCGTTGTCCCGAGCCAATCTGCGCTCATTTGGAGAGCCGGTCAAGTGTGATGTTTGTTTCTTTAAGCTTTGCTGAACTGCATATCACACGGTTGACCGATACCTTAGTGCTTTTTAACACCTTCTGTGTATCTAGTGTGTACAATAAACTGTAAGGGTGGCAGGGTAGCCCCTCTAATTAGTAGTTGAGACAATAATTTGGCAATTATTGGGTATGTGGATCATGTGTGTTTTTTGTTGGTAACCGTAGAAACCAGGACAACTACCAGATCGTGCAGAAGCTAGGGAGAGGGAAGTACAGCGAAGTCTTCGAGGCAATTAATGTGTCCAATAATACAAAATGTGTCATCAAAATACTCAAGGTATGCTTCTCTCTCTCTCTCTCTCTCTCTCTCTCTCTCTCTCTCTCTCTCTCTCTCTCTCTCTCTGTTTCTCTCTCCCTCCCTCCCTCCCAACCAACAAAATTGTGGTCTACACAAGCCACAATAGGACAGTTGATACAATGGGTGTGCACACAGTAATATGTTTAAGGTTTGTTCATGGGAAATTCTCTTACTGGACCAACTGACCACTGTCCTTTGTTCTTCTCATGGTTAATCACCTTTCCTACCTTCATTAACCTTTGTGACCAGGTCAACCAACCACCCCTCTCTTCCTTCCCCATAAAAAAAAACCTTGAAAGCTTCACAACATAGCTAGCTACACCATAGTACACCTGATATTTACCTGAAGTCAACAGGTGGTTCAATGTTGGTTTGTATGCACAACAGATTTTGTGTCCTACAAATTTGAGTTGGTTTGGTATGGTCCCTACAGCTGTGTGTTTATTCAGCAATTCCACTTTCTCAATATTATGTGTGCCAGTGTACATGTATATACTTGAAGTGTGCTGAGTGAGGCTTTTAGTGTTGACTATACATATCCAACACTACACACAGCATCAGCTGAAACCTTCAGAGTGGTGGGGACTTTTAAGCTTTGAGCTAATGAAATTAGTAGCTCAGAGGACTTTCAAGGTTGAGTGTGGGGGTGTGCCTGTAGCCAGTCCCTCTCTCTCCCTTGACTCTAACCAAATTACCTCAGTGTACATTGTCTGGTCTAGCTTCCTCCTAGATCAAAGGCTACTGAATGCTGCACTGCCCTGGGTGATAATTGCTCCCTAAATGGTTTTTTAATTTATGGAGAATGGCAGCTGGGCTTGATGGCCAGGTCTAGCATCTGCTGGCTGTATTGCGTTTATTGATATTACGTATTTTAAGTATGCAATTTTTATCTTGTTGACGGCTATTAATGTTCTCTCTCTCTCTCTCTCTCTCTCTCTCTGAGTGTAGCCAGTAAAGAAGAAGAAAATAAAACGTGAAATCAAGATACTAGAGAATCTCAGAGGAGGACCCAACATCATATCCTTACTGGACGTTGTCAAAGACCCTTGGGTAAGTTAACAATTTTTTTTTTTTTGTTTTGTGTGTTAGAGAGAGAGAGAAAAGAGTTGTCTAGGGAGTCATTGGGGTC
This sequence comes from Cliona cf. orientalis, assembly GCA_963930775.1. Lineage (NCBI taxonomy): Eukaryota > Metazoa > Porifera > Demospongiae > Clionaida > Clionaidae > Cliona > Cliona cf. orientalis. The sequence goes on from OZ005694.1 coordinate 10,296,135, forward strand.
TCTCTCTCTCTCGGGAGGGGGGGGGGGGTGGATGGCGAATCATCATTGTATTTATTTCTCTTTCATCTACATGTACAGTCAAGAACACCTGCGCTCATATTCGAGCACGTAGACAACACAGATTTCAAGGTAAACAAGTGTACATTATAAACAAAAAATCAACTGGGTGTGCTTTAATTGGAACTTGGTCCCCGGTTTTTCTCCAGCAGAGCTTATACTCAAAGCTGACCGACTATGACATCAGATACTACCTCTACGAGCTTCTCCGGGCTCTCAACTACTGCCACAGCATGGGGGTCATGCACAGAGACGTCAAGCCACACAACGTCATGATCGACCATCACAACAGAAAGGTTAGTGAGTGAGTGAATGTGAGCACTAGTAAATCTGTTCCTTATGTGTTTTTGTCGAGAAAACAGCAGTTGTGCATGTAATTTGACAGTCGGCCTACCAACGATGGCTGGTGTTGTAAATGTAGTGCCCATGTGCGTGTGTGCGTGTGCGTGTACATTTGTGTTTGTTGCTAGAGCCAGTGATGGGCAGTGGATAGTAACAGCTGTTTCCAGACATACAAAGTACAAGGATGGATATGGATAGGCCAAGTTTGTGTTACCTAGCTGCCCAGCTGCCCACGCGCTAGAGTAGAGTAGCATGCGGCAGCTGCAGTGTACATCTACATACTATGTAGTAAATGACCAGGACATACTCTTTACTCCCATGTGTATATACACACACGAATACAACTTTCATCACATAATGTACACACGTGCTTCATCCAATCCCCTCACCCTCATCTCCCCACTACATTTACAGCTCCGACTAATTGACTGGGGTTTGGCAGAGTTCTACCACCCGGGGCAGGAGTACAATGTCCGAGTGGCCTCACGCTACTTCAAGGGGCCTGAGCTACTAGTGGACTACCAGGAGTACGATTACTCACTGGATATGTGGAGCTTTGGCTGCATGCTAGCAAGCATGGTGAGTACATATAAAGTGATTTTTTTTTCTTGCACTGTACTTGACAGAATTTCCTATTCTCAGATTTTCAAGAAAGAGCCTTTCTTCCATGGCCATGACAACTACGACCAGGTATATAAGCAATCACATACAGTATTTATGCATTTTCATTCTCTGTGATCTCTCTCTCTCTCTCCCTCCCTCTCTGTATGACAGTTGGCTAGAATTGCCAAAGTTCTTGGCACAGAAGAGCTCTACGACTACATTGACAAGTACAAGATTGAACCAGACCCTCGCTGCACCGACAGCTTAGGAAGGTACGGCTGCTTGTATTGACACTGTCTGCCAGTCTGAGAGGCACTTTGTCTTATATGATTTTCATATTTGTACCAAAGTTGATAAGCTTGCTTTTGTGATTTTTAGCCAGTATTTGTAACCTTAATGAGTAATGCTTTGAAGTTTGTATAAATTGCCAAGTGCTTACTTAGCCAAGACGATAAGCCATAATACAGTGCAATGACTTCTCTCTCTCTCTCTCTCCCTCCCCCCTCCTTTCTCCCCACTTAGGCACTCTCGTAAACGTTGGGAGAAGTTTGTCCACAGTGAAAACCAGCACCTAGTCAGCCGTGAGGCTCTAGATCTGCTCGATAAGCTGCTTCGATACGACCATAGAGAAAGGCTCTCGGCGAAAGAAGCAATGGAGCACCCTTACTTCTGTGAGTAGCAGTTAATTCTCTCTGCACCCTTACATTAAGTGTTTAAAGTATACTGGGAAGAACTCTAATAGGAGTGCACCCCAGTTAAGAAGTTGCCAAAATTGAATCAAAAATTTCACTGTACTTTTGTCTTTCTTTGTAGATCCCGTTTTAAAAGAAGCAGCTGCCAATTCTGGCTCTTTACCGCCATCAGCTTCAGGGGGTGGGGCTTCAGTGGCCGTGCTGGACCAGCCTGGGCCCCTCGACGACAAAGGCGGCAGCCAATGAGAAAGGGGCAATGTCATCATGGTCTCGATATACTAATTAGCCGTTTCTATCACACTGTAATAAACTGTTATAATAATATTATTATTATAGTCTGAAGCTCTGATTAATATTGTTATTACTGTGTCCTGTTGTAATTATTTTATGTACACAATAATGCGACTTGTACAATATTATTTAACATGATTCTGAATTTGAATTTTCTGAAATGCATGCGTGTGAAGCTAACTTTAAAACACAATAATTAATATTATGACGCACACTAAGACACCAAGATCTTTGATCTGTCAATTTTTTTTCAGTTTTCGGAATCTAGTCAAGAGTAGTCCCTAACCTGAGCAAGGTCCATGGGACTTGATAGCTCTTCGCAGTTATCTTGTCCCAATCTCTCTTCCAGCATGTACACAGCTCCCACGGACAAAACCAATGTCTCCCGTAAGAGGATACTATAGACATTCAGTCCACGACTTGGTAGCACGTCAATCAATTCCAGATTCGATGAAGCCAGGCACAAATTTCGATCCACATCTCCTCCATCGACCAGCAGGGCCGATTCCCATTCGTGAATCTTCAGAATTGGTTCCAAATCTCGGGTTTTGTGACTTGGGAGTGCAAGAGAATCGACAATCTGTAGATCTCCTTGGGAGAATTTAATGGAGAGCGCCGTGCGTAGACCCATTCGACGAACCTTCTTCGGTAGTGTGTACTCGTATGAGACGGGACCTCTAGGACCGTGGACCACGCCCCCTCCGACGAAGTGGGGTGCACGGCGACTACCCTGTCTCGCTCGTCCTGTCCCCTTCTGTTGCCATGGCTTCCGACCACCACCTCTGACCTCTCCACGATCTTTGACCTTTGCCGTCCCGGCCCGAATCTTAGCCCTCTGCCAGACGACAACTCTGTGAAGGATATCCAAGCGAGGGCGGGCTCCAAATAGGAAATTACTGAGCTCGATGATGCCGAGCTTTTCACCAGTCTCAAAGCTCCTGACCCAAGCCTGCTTAGGATCAGGGGTGTAGTGAGATATCACCCCCGTGGTATTTTCTTCGAGAGTAGTAGAGTTGTCCCCTCTCTGCTGAACATGCGCAGACGGTCTCACCACGTGGCCATGGTCTGAGGCCAAAACGGCTTCGTTGTTGGCGTCTCGAGATATTTCGTTGGTCGCTGATGACTGCGCGCATCTGTAGAGTATTGGAGCAGATAGCCGCTGAAAACTTAGGGAGGAGATACGTGACGATACAGTTCGGAGAGCCATCGTCTTTTTGAGAGCAATCAGCCTAGACGGGTACGGGGTCGTTGTACGAGCTTGCTTAGGGGCTTGGGGGGAGTCCCTTCAATTTGTCACTCATCCTCACGTGTTCGATCGAGGCGGGCGTTTCCAAGAAAGGTTTTCAGAGCTCAACTCTAGAGGTGCTTCTACAAGTGCTCTGTGGACTATAGCAAGGTAAAAAGATTATCTCTATACCTTGATCATCCCAATCTCTGCTAATAATTGACCGCGATTTTTTAGTAGGTCATAGATAGAAAAATTTTTATCATGGTGAAATTTTCAACCCCGCTTTGCAGATTTGATATTTTGATTGATCGAGATGGAGCTGAACACCAAAGACCTGGCCATGGGCCCCAACTTCTACCAAACCATGTGAGGTTTTGAATATGTAAATCAGCTGTGAATCTACATCACATGCACAGACAGCTGGTCAAAATTAATAAATACAAACCACGATTACTTATGCTCACCTCTTCACATATCCTACAGATCTTTATCTGGTAGAGAAGCTGCTTATACCATCCATGGCTACGAGGTGAAGATACATGCCAGTGAGGCGTCTTCAGGCGTAGGCCATGCATCTTCTGGAAGCAGCAAGGTGAGAGAGAGAAAGAGAGCCATACTCACCTTTAAGCCTAACTGCTTAAGTTGAAATTATCCAACCCCCCTCCCCTCCAAAAAAAATAAACTTTTGTACCTCCCTTTTTCTTGTCTAGGTCAAGATATCGACCATCACCAATCAGAACTGGGATATCCCCAAGCACCATGGCAACATTGTCGCCAGTAACAACCACTACCTTGTCTACGTGTTGAAAATCCAGAGCGGCTACGTTCTCAGGCTGATCCATAAGGAGTCAAACAATCGCGTTCTTCTCAAGGGATTCGTCGGAGCCATTTTGGACGTCTCTTTCGCTCACGCCAGTTCCAATCTGCTGGCGTGCGTGGATCAGGGAGGGAATCTCCAAATATGGGACTTGGACAGAGCTAAGGATGTGTCAGAGATACCAAAGTATCCTTCTTACTATTAATTTTGCTCGAACTCTGGCACTTGGTGTAATTTTTTTATCTTATCAGCACAGGTCTAAGCTAGATGATATTAAATGGCTGAGTTTTATATTAGTGTGTCAGGAGTACTAATTTTATTGCAAAGAGAGGCATACAACTTTACTCACTTTATCTGCTAAATTTCATCCCCCCCCCCCCCCACTAAGTTTATCGACAATAATTTTATTGATTTATGGTTTATTGGGGGGGCTGCCTCATTTTTGTAAATTTTTCCCTTGACTGACCTTTGCCCTACCAGTGTGGCGCTCAAGGCCGCCATATCCCGTAACAAGGAGAACATGTTCACCCCGGACGGATTGGACCATCGTCTAGTCTGGTCCCCGTTCGTCCCACAAGAGGACGAGGAGGAACAGGACACTTGTAACATCGTTATTACCCACGGCAACGACGTGGAGGTGTTTGATGTCCACGTGCTGTTTAAGGAGCTGCCCAGTGGGATCAAATACCCAAAGTCCACGCTCAAGAAGGGGATTCTCACAATAAAGGATGCCCATGAAAAGGTGAATAGATAGATGTAAACTACATTATACCGTAATTCGCATTAATTTCGTTCGCAAAAAATTTGTGTTAGAAATATTCGTGTGACATTTTTGTCAATTTCAAGCGCGCCATTATTATATTTGCTGCATAAGTTCAGTACAGGTAAGTATTTTCGTGTAAAAATTTTTATCACTTCACGCAAAATGAAATATTTTTAATAATGAAATTTTCGCGAATTACAGTACTTTTCCACGTGTGATCTGAAATACATGTATTAATTGTGCTGTATTTTGATTCAGTAAAAATTGCAAGAAAAGAGCTTTCTCTTTCTCTCCCACTCTCCCTCCCCCACAGGTCATCCATGATGTCTCCCTCTCTCCGGACGGTGCTGTCCTTGCCACAGCCAGCGAGGACGGCCATCTCAAGTTCTGGCAGGTCGACTGGAGTCTGGCGGACGACAGCAGTGACGAGAAACCAAAGTGTCTTCACGACTTTCAGCCGCACAGGGGCTCCCCCGTGAGTCGTCTGATATTCTGTGACGATCACCTCAGCCAGGACCCAGCTGCTCAGTTTTGGCGATTTCTGTTGACAGCTGCCAACGGCAACACTGAGGTGAAGTTGTGGTGTACCGTATCCTGGAAATGCCTGCAGACTTTTACGTGAGTTTATTATTGTTTTATCTGTACACCTTTTTATTGTTTAAGCAACAGTGTTTCTGGGAGAAATTTATTTTTGCATGTGTGTCTTTGTTTTTCTAGGTTTTATCCCGGCCTGGGTGCTAGCGAACAGGAGCCCACCCCTCACATCCTGCTGAACCTTGATCTTTCTGCCTCGTATCTCCTAGCTGCTGACTCCAAGAGAATGGTTAGCTCTCTCTCTCTCCCCCTCTCTTTCTATCTTTCTATCTCTCTCATACTTGATATCTCTTTCTCTCCTGCAGGCATTGTACATTCTTCAGTTGTTCCACGATGGTTCCCTTGGCGACGCTTCGGTCACCTCTATCACGGAATATCTGCTGACTCAGCCAATATACAGCTTCGTGGTGTCAGGCCACACCCCCTTGTCATCTCGTGAGGGCAGTGTGAGCGGTGACGAGGGAGATGGTGAGGACGAGAAGACCACGGCAGCTGGAGAGTTCGACAGCAGACGAAACATTGTGCTTATCAAGCTGCACTGCATTCAATCCAGGTACGCTAATCTTCCTATCACAATCAAAATCCAGGGGATTCCCGTATAACAGGAAACTTTTGAGGAGAAAACTTTCGTGGATGGATAGGAAGGGAGCATTTCGCAGAGAAAACTTTCACGGAATGCTAAACTGATTGCATAATGGGTGTGGTACACCTAAAATTTCGTGGAGAAAACTTTCATGGGTGGCTATAAAATGAAATTTGTAAAGATTTTCTCCCTCAAAAGTTTCCGTAATAATTATAATAATTTTTGTGCCCCTCCTCCTCTGGTGTAGGTCAATGCAGGAGCTATTGGTGAAGTTTGAGCCGCCAGATCTGATGGGAGTTCCTCCTCCAACCACCTCCTCTTCGTCAAATGATCTACTCAATAGTAGTAAGTCCTTCCCCCTTCTAGTTCATACATACCGTAGATCTGGAAATATTCATGTCAAGAAATTTTCGTATAAAAATATTTTCGTAGGAATGACCCCTTACCGCATTAGCGTTAATAATGCTTGCTAATATTCGTAAGATTAATTTTCGAGCCGCCATCGACTATGAAAATATTTTTACAACAAAAATTTCCAGATTTACAGTAATACATAAATGTATTCATTTTTTTTTCATTGTTCAGATCTGGTTCCAAAGTCGAGCTCCCCCCAGTCAGCTCCGGCAGTGCCACGCCCACTTCCTCCCATACAGGTCCCCATTGTTCCCACGGCTGGTTCCCAGCAGCTGTCCCCCCTCCACACCCTCACCGTCTCCACACCCCCACACCACACCTCCAGCCTCACTGACAGCCATGACTCACCAACATCCACCTTGTTTCACTCACTCACTAATCTAGGTAAGGCCATTTAAACTTAATACTCTGTTTCTCGGGCCTACTTTCAGAGAAAACTTTTGTCAGTTTTGAGGTCAGAAGTCAGGTTTAATTACGTTCTGAACATGCGCAATAGGTTTTTCGAGATAAGACTCGGTTATTGACCTAGGACACGCCCAGTTATGTGAATTTATTTTCATTTACAAGCCGGCCTACCGACTCTATCCCGAGGAGAGGCCAGTCCGAGAAACAGAATATTAAATTGAAGTGGCCTAAGGGATGTGATTTAATTTCTTTATGGATTCTTTAATGTTTCGTTCTCTCTCCCTCCCCCCCTCTCTCCCTCTCCCTCTGTCTCTCTAGCCTCTGGTTCTCCTAAACTTCTCACTCCTTCAGAGTTCACATCTCCTGCTAAGCCTGAGCCCTCTCCCCTCCAGTCCTCCTCCCTCCCTCTCCTCACTCCACCTGCTGCAGCCACCACCATTCCCTCGACCACGATTCAAGAACAACCAGATGAATCAGATTCAACACAACCGACGACAGTCCCTGTTACTACTAGTCAGGCGGGTTTGACTAGTGATGTCATCGTCTCCTCTTCTCCCCCACGGCCACCCGGACCAGCTGCCGTCAGCACTACTTCCACCATGCCCTCTCCCCCCACCCACGAAGCTTCAAGAACGCAGACCTCGGCTACGCTGACCTCAGTGACGGAATTTAACCCGACTAATGAATCTGACCACGAAGCTGATGTAGGAGATACGACAGCTCAGCATTCTGAGTTGTCCAGTAAAACGGAGATAGAGCCCACTGCTGTTGAAGAGCAGCCATCACATGATCAGTCACATGACCAATCACATGACCTTACTACTACTGAGATGGGGGAGGAGGAGGAGGAGAAAAGGGGAAAGGTTGAAAATATTACAACTGATGATGGGAAAGGTAGTCTTCACTCTGCTAGCACTGACAAAAAGAAAGCGGAAGTAAACGATATTGAAGGACAAGAAAAAGATGGAGAACTGAGCACCGAAGACGTCCAGCAGAGTATGGATAACATTTTCAAACTCCTAAAGATGGAGAACCCTCACTCTTCTACCGACAACTCTCAAAGTGTGGGATTTGAAGAATTTACCAAAATGCTCAACGATCCGACTCTAGTGCAGCAAAGTGGTCCTCTGACTTCAACAGAGAAGAGTGTAATTCTCGGGGGAGGGGGCGAGGGGGCAACATCAGATGAATTTGTACCACTGGCCCCTCGATCTAATAGGGGGGAGACAAAAAGTTCTTCATCTCTGGGGGTCGAGGACGAGTCCTCGGAGATCGTGAACGCCACGGGGGCCCCCACACCTGCAGAACATCTTCAGCTTTTGAAAGAGAACGTTCCACCTGCAGAAAGCGACCAGGTCCCTCTTCTCAGCGATCTTGGGGTGACGGACGAAAGCATTGCCGAGAGCTTAGCCGAGCAGAAGAAAGGAGAGGGGGAGGGGGAGGAGGTAGAAGAGGCCCCTTGGCCCGATATCGGACAGCCGGAACTTGGAATGGAAGTGAAAGTTGATCGTGACGACGAGATCAAGAGTAAGTTAGAGTCTGCTTCGAGTCCAGCTGTGCAGATGAATGACAGTGGAGGTGGTGATGGGTCTACTGTTGCTACGACGACCAAGACAACGTTAATTGGAGCAGGACCTGGTGTTGTCCCTTTGGTTGCTATGGGTGATGGAGGAGGAGGAGGCGAGCCCCTGGTTGTTAGAAAAGAACTGCCCCCAGTTGTTGGTGGGGAATTGCCTATTGAGGGGCTACCCCCAGTCGTTGGTGGACTAATAATGCCATCAGCTGATGTAGCCATAGATATCGCAGCGGTTGAAAATGGTGAAAAGTCACATGATTTGTCAGCTGAGCAGTCACATGACTACGGGCAACAGCTACAAGCAGAAGAGCAGTCGGAGAGAGATGGGACACCGGGTATCCCGGAACAGGAAGGGGAGGGGCTTGGACAGGAAGTGGGTGGAGGATTGCTACCAACAGAGCTTGTGTCTAAATCGAAGAAGAAGACTAGGAGAGGACCCAGGACAAAAGCCAAAAAGGCTAACGCTGGAAGTGCCAATTTGGGGACAGCTGGACTAGTGGAAGTGATAGGGTGAGTTTATGCAGTACATGTATGGAGTGGGAAGGGAAGAGAGAGAGAGACAAAGAGAGAGAAAGAGAGAGGGAGAGGGGAAGAGGGAGAGATATATGATAATCCTGTACATGTACTTCTTCAGCTACTCAGACAGTGAGCAAGAGTCGGATGTGATGGCGGCCATTGGACAGCTGAGTCAGCGTTTGGCCAAACAGAGAGAAGAGATAGACCAGCTGCGCATGGACCAGCATGTTCAGTTTCAAGCTCTGACAGAGAAGCTTGACGGACTCGCCCAGGCTCTCATTGGAGCTCAAAGAACTTCTCTGGCAGAACACGCCAAAGAGCAACGTATCCTTGTGTTGACTTTATACAACAAACAATAGCCTTATTCCCAGTTCCTACCACTTTTGAATGCCTCACACTTTTCTGTGTGTGTAGCATTGATAAAATGTTGAGCCCCCCCCCCCTCCCAAATTTATTTGGCCCCTTCAGTATGCTTATATATTGACAGATGTGCCTGGGCAGTCATTGGTTTATGGTGGAAATTTTTCCTTGACTTCAGTTAATTAGAACAAAAGCTGGACAAGGTTCTCCGAGATAAGCAGCAGTCTGATAAGAAGAGTGGGGACCGTCTGGCTCAATCCGTCTCTCAGAGCGTCACCTCTGCCGTCAACTCAAAGGTGGAGAAACTGGTCAAGAACGAAATGAAGAACGCAGTTGTCCCTAGTAAGAAGTAGCCTCGTCTTCAGACCCTTTCCTGCAAAATTTACTACCCTGCTAGTTCTCAGGGGTTCCCCTGAGTTCTCAATGGTTTTCAGGGGTTCCCTTAGATTCTCAATGATTCTTAGGGGTTCCCATAGGTTCCCCTGAGTTCTCAATGGTTTTCAGGGATTCCCATAGATTCTCAATGATTCTTAGGGATTCCCATAGGTCGTCAATGATTCTAACTAGTCATAAGTCAGAGATCGATGTTTTTATTATTTTCTTGCCATTGCTATTTTAGGTGTGAACCGTGCAATGGGCGCCCTCACTGAGCAGCTGACAGTTCACCTTCAGCGCTGGCTCTCCTCTGCCGATGCTAACGTCAAAGAGACACTCACTAGAGCTCTGCAAACCAGAGTGAGCAGCTAGAGCAGAGAGAGAGAGAGAGAGATTCTATGTATTTTCTCCCACAGGGTCTTCCAGAGCAGATAGGAGGAGCCGTGGCTGCTAGCATCGCCAACACTTACCAGGAGTCGTTCAGGAGCACCGTGCTGCCTGGGTTTGAGAGGAGCTGCACTGAGATGATGAAACAGGTCGATGAAAATTTCAGAAGGGGAACTCAAGATTGTAAGTTGACAGATATATACAGGATAATTCCATACCCGATTCCAGGGTAGTCCCAAGGCATGCAAGATTTATCATTATTTACAAGCGAAGTGAAATAGTGGACCTCCAACTGACCAATCAGATTTCTGACTTACTCTACCCTACAATACCCTACAATACCCTACAATACCTTACAATACCTACAATACCTACATTACCATATAATTGTAACAAATACTGTGATCCGGTTGGTCACTCAAAGGCCCGAGTCTGTGACAAACAAAGTGAAATAGTGGGCCTCCAACTAACCAATCAGATTCCTGGCCTACTTTACCCTACAATACCTTACAATACCTTACAATACCTACATTACCGTATAGTTGTAACAAATACTGTGATCTGATTGGTCACTCAGAGGCCCAATGCTGTGGCTAGCGAAGTGAAATAGTGGACCTCCAACTAACCAATCAGATTCCTGGCCTACTTTACCCTACAATACCTTACAATACCTACATTACTGTATAGTTGTAACGAATACTGTGATCTGATTGGTCACTCAGAGGCCCAATGCTGTGGCTAGCGAAGTGAAATAGTGGACCTCCAACTAACCAATCAGATACCTGGCCTACTTTACCATACAATACCTTACAATACCTTACAATACCTACAATACCTACATTACCGGCCCGAGGCTATGGCAAGCAAAGTGAAATAGTGGACCTCCAGCTGACCAATCAGATTCCTGGCCTACTTTACCCTACAATACCTTACAATACCTTACAATACCTACATTACCGTATACCGTATAGTGGGAAATTTTCGAGGGAGAAAACTTTCACGAATTTTGCGATTTTTCAGCCATCCACGAAAGTTTTCTCCACGAAATTCTAGGCATGCCACACCCATTATGCGACCAGTCTTAACGTTCCGTGAAAGTTTTCTCCGCAAAATGCTCCTTTCCTACTGATCTGCGAAAGTTTTCTCCCTCGAAAATTTCCCGCTATACGGTAGTTGTAACAAATACTGTGATCCGGTTGGTCACTCAGAGGTCAGAGTCTGTGACAAGCGAAGTGAAATAGTGGACCTCCAACTAACCAATCAGATTCCTGACCTACTTCACCCTACAATACCTTACAATGCCGTACAATACCTACATTACCGTATAGTTGTAACAAATACTTGTAAGTATGTTTAATGTCACAATTAATTTTTGACAAATACTTTTTCTGTCTGCAGATTTGTCTCAGGTGCAGCTTCAGCACCAGCACTACCACAACCCTCCCCTCCAGCACCTCCACGCCTCCGTCCAATCACTGCACTCCTCTCTCCAGTCGTGGCTGGCCCCGCCCACCGGAGCAGCCGCTGGCGGTGGGGGTGTGCATAGCTCCCCTCTCTACTCTAACATCCAAGCCTGTCTTCACCAGGAAATGGCCACTCTTACTCAACAGTTAGTCATCAGAGAAAGAGAGAGAGAGAGAAAGAGAGAAAGAGAGAAGGAGGGTGGAGGGGGCACTGGCTGCTAATGAAAGCAAATCTCCTTCATACTTTATTTTTTATTCTATTTTCCTGCTATACTTTTTTTTTAGGATAAAGCAGATTGTGGGTGAAGTTGTGAGTGCAGCCGTCCAGAAGGAGGTGGGAGCAGCTGTCCAGGAACAGGTGGCGAGAATGAGCCCCGAGGTCAGGCAGGAGGAGGAGAGGCGAAAGAAACAGGTAAGAGGGAGGGAGGGAGGGAGAAGGAGAGAGAGAGAAAGGGAGGGCGAGAGATATTGACACAACCGATCTTTAGCTTTAATGACTACCTTATAAATAATTCTCTATGCAGGAGGATATTCAGCGCTATGTCAGATCCCAGGAGTACAATTCGGCCTTCGAAGTGGCCCTTTCAACCTCTGACCTCCAGCTGGTCGTCTCGCTATGTCAGCAGCTGAGCCCCGATGATGTCATCGACAGTCCGCTCTCCCAGCCTGTGCTGCTATCCCTCATACAACAACTCTCTGTTAACCTTCAAGAACACCTCGAACTGAAGCTAAAGTAAGTTGGTTGGTGTATGTGTAGTTGTATAATTATGACATTGCTTTGTATTACATACATGACATTGATACCGTCTTTGTGCTAATAGAATGCATGATCTAAGTAGCACAAGAAAGTTAGTATTTTAGGATTTTTCTTAATGGAGCATGTGACGACCTTTACCAGAAAATCGCGTGAAATAAATAATTATTTAAAACCATATTTTTAGCTTGGGTTCTATTGGCATAAACACGGTATGCACCTTCTATGTTCTCTCTCTCCCTCCCTCTCCCTCCCTAGGTACCTTGAGCAGTGTACTCTCAGTCTGGATGTCGATAATGAGGTGACTAGGAGTCACATGTCCACGGTGATCCTGCAGCTGTCTCAGCAGCTGGCATCGGTGGAGAAGAGCTTTGAGGTCAATCCCAACGCAGCCAAGCCTGCGCTCAAGAAGAACGTAAAGAGACTGAAGATGATATCAGAGCGTCTTTGTCAACCTCAGTAACTTCTATTATATCTAAGCTGGTGTAATCATTTAATTTTTTGCTTTTCTTGAGAACTGAGCTGCAAGCTTAAGCTAGGACACTTTCTTTCTGCTTCTTATTCTTATTTACCCTTCTGATTTGGTTTTGATTTTAATAATTTCTATGTATACAATGTCTTGATTTTTTGGCTAATTAAATTTTAATCACCAACACATGTACACGCGGTGCTTAGCAATTATTAATAATATTACACCTTTGATGCGCAAGATGGGAGGTATACACATACAAGTATTCATAACTAATAATCAGTATTCTTTTATCATGAATTGAGCATACCATGCCTAGGGGGCGTGACAGTGTTAGTGTATGTGTATAATAATATCATAGCTATGAATGTTCTCATTCAAGCAATAAAACTGCCTTCAGGTCACAAGATCCACATTAATATTGGTTCTGCTGACTCAAGCCTTTTTTTTTGGCTCAGGAACAATAGAGGCACAGAGTAGATCGATAGACTGATCGAGGTGAGTGCCAAGATAGCTCAAGAATCGTAGTTGTACACATGCATGCTGCATAAGCTTATAATATAATATTATAGCTACTTTTAAAAATTTTATCTCCGTTACTCAGGGTGATTCAGAAGCAGTTACTGTGGCAAGGTTAGGGTGTGACCTATTCTCTCTCTCTGCCCCGCTGCTATTCCTGCTGTCATGTTATTTGGACCTTGTATCAGGAAATGTCTATTACATCATCCCAACACCAGAGGATCCTTGTTATTCAGATCCCTGCACGACTCTCATAGATTTTGCCCTCAACATCACCAGCAATGTCGATAAGTCTCAAAATACAACGCTTTACATCTCTGGAGGTGTTCACAGGCTTGATGCACGCCTGTCGGTATCAAATGTCGCTGAGTTTTCGATATTGTCCATGAAATCACCTCAGGACGATCAGAATTACTCCAATCAATCCGAGATCATCTGTAACGAAATCGCAGGGTTCGGTTTTTCTCGAGTTGATCGAGTATACATCAGTGGATTGACATTTTCAGGCTGTGGAGGCAACAGGATTGAGTTTGTGGAGCAGCTGGTGATCGAAAATGCTGAATTTGTCGGACAGAATTCCAGTGATGATACGCCACTCGTCATTTCTGAAAGTGGTGTGAACTTAACAAGGACCAATTTCCTCTCAAACTCAGCAAATAATCTCCGCAGTAGTACGATCAGCTTTGGAACATATTTACAAACAACACTGAAAAAGTCGACAGCTCTATCGAATGGCGCCTCAGTTGGGGGAGCACTGACCTTAACTCGTAGCACGCTCTCCGTTGACAGCTGCCTATTTGAAGAAAACAGCGCGAGCATTGGTGGTGCCATCTTTTCAGGGGCAGGTAGTAACATTACCATCACTGACTCCGTCTTTACGTCCAATCATGCCACGGGATGTAATAATAAGGACTGTTATGGAGGGGCTTTGTTCATTGATGGTCCTGGCTCGGTGATCGTAACTAGCAGCACTTTTCAGAATAACACGTCAGATGGGGATGGTGGGGTGGCAGTCGTGTTCAATGCCACTTTCGCACTTTCATCACAGAGTGAGCTTTCTGACAACTCAGCCAAGAGGCATGGAGGGGCAATAGCCTACTATGGATGTGACACTGTTTCGATAAGTGCCACCACTATTGACAACAATAGAGCAAATTTTGACGGAGGTTCTGTGTACTCTTACCAAAGCAGTATCACGGTGCAAGACTCTGATTTCTCCTACAACCGAGCAAAAATGAATGGTGGAGTTATGCTACTCGACGAAAATAGCACAATCTCGATAAGCGGTGGTACGTTTACTTTCAATGAAGCTGGAAGAAATGGAGGAGCCATATCTACACAAAACTCCACCTCCTCCACAAGGTCTGTGGTCATTTGTGACAGTGACTTTATATCCAACGTAGCTGCGGAGAACGGTGGTGTAGTGCATACCCTGACTTACGTGGAAGTAGTGGTGAATGGGAGCAGATTCGTGGAAAACCTCGCCGGTAGTGAAGGGGGGACCCTTGATGGCTATTCATTCCAAATCTACAGAAGTGACTTCACTGAAAATGTTGCCAATTCCAGTCAAGGGGTGATAAAGCTTCAGCAAGGTGGCAATCTGCACATTGAGAACAGTAATTTCATGAACAACAGGGGAGGAATTGTGAATGCTGATGGACAAACTCTAATTGATGTGCACCAAAGCACCTTTTTACGGAACTCAGCATCGCGTGGAGCGGTTATCAGCGCAGCCAGTAGCGGTACAAACAGTGGTACTCCTGGTACCATGTCAAATAATAATAACAACAACAATGGATCAGCAATAGTTGGTGAAAAATTTGACAGCAACATCACACTCTGCCAAAGTACCTTTAGCCAGAATAGGGTATCCTTTGCAGGAGGAGTTGTATATGGAAATAGTAGGATCTACATGAGTGTCCACGACAGCACTTTCACTCAAAATTCAGCACACACTGGAGCAGTTTTCAGCATACTACGGAGCGGCAGCATGACTTACATCAGAGACAGTAATTTCAGAAATAATGCTGCTTCGAGCTTAGGAGGAGTTGTGAGTGCTCTATCTGACAGTAACGTGATAGCTGATCACAGCATTTTTATCGGTAATGGTGCCACGAGTGATGGAGCTGTGATCTACGCTAGTGACGGAACTGATATTATCATCACTAACAGTTGTGAATTTCGTCAAAATTTGGCAGATTTCGGTGGTGTATTGTTCGCGCTACGACAGAGCACCGTTACTGTCCAGGACAGCACATTCAGTGGAAACAAAGCTGACACAGATGGAGGAGCCTTTCACGTTCGTACTCAATGCAGCATCACCGTATATAACAGCTTCTTTACCAATAACTCGGCGACTAATGATGGAATTATGTACGCTTCCGATAATAGCAACATTATGCTCGAAGGGAGCACTTTTAGTCACAACGAAGCTGGTGATGATGGTGGAGTGGGGTACGTCTACGATAGCAGTAACATCACCATCTATAATTGTACTTTATCGAGCAACAGAGCGATTGACACTGGAGGCTCCCTTTACGCAAGAATGCTCAGCACAATACTTGTGAATAACAGCCAAGTCTCCAATAGCACAGTGGAGAATTCAGGCGGTGTCATATATGCACAACAGAGCAGTAATACTATCATTGAAAATAGCATTTTCAACGAAAATTCAGCCGATTATGGTGGAGTTATACGTGTGTATGTCAGATCCAATGCTAGCATCTTCAATAGCAGTTTCTATGGAAATCGGGGAAATATTGAAGGAGGGGTCATTGGCGCGTACAAGAGTAGTACCGTAACTGTCCAAGCCAGCTTCTTTATGCTCAGCTTTGCTTGTTTTGGAGGAGTTTCCATCGTATATGATGACAGTAGTCTCACGTTTTTGGACAATGATTTCACCAACAATTCTGCTGAATTCGGAGCCATTATTCGAGTCCTGCAGAGAAATTTTGTAAACGTTACTAGAAACACTTTTCGGTACAACACAGCTAACTTGGGTGGTATTGTGTACGCCCAGGGGAGCACAGTTACCATCAATTCCAATCTGTTTGAATACAACAGTGCTACGCTCGATGGAGGAGCTATAAATGGAGATAACATTACCATCACTGTCAAAAATAACACATTTTCAAACAACACAGCGACAGACGATGGCGGAGCAATTGCCTTGACAGCTGGTAGCATTGCGACAGTCACCAATAGCAATTTTCTAAGCAACAGTGAAAGAGATACTGGTGGCGTGATCCACTTATTGCAAGAATCACAAATACGTATCTTTGACAGTATTTTCTCTCAGTCTACAGTACGGGATGATGGTGGAGCCTTACATGCATCAGGCAGTTCTGTTGAAATCACCAACTGCACTTTTACCGATAACAGTGCTGTGAATAACGGAGGTGCCGTGGTAGCACGTACTAACAGTAGCCTCTTCGTTGTAGCTAGCAGTTTCAGTGGCAATAGTGCAGCTCAGTCTGGAGGGGTGGTCCACATTGAAGAAACCAGTAGTGGTGAGATTATTCAGTGTGAGTTCAAATTGAATCGGGGAGGTGATACAGGCGGAGTGATCTCCGTTGCAACGATATCTAATGTCACAATCACTGCGAGTAACTTCACCCAGAATATGGCACATCTAGGAGGTGCTCTTTCAGCAGAATTGAGTAGTTTTGTTTCGTTCAACGCTCTCCTTCTTGATGATAAGATTATTGATGGTGAAATAAATATCGATGACAATACAGCTCTATCGGACACCAGCAATAGTAGGGCACTGTCAAATGGAGGTGGGATCTACTTGAGCGAAAGCAGACTTTTTCTCGGAATAAAGATAAGTATTCTCAACAATTCTGCCTCTAAGTCAGGTGGTGGTATACATGCTATCGATTCATCGATTACGATCAGAGGTGCTGTACAGTTGGGCAATAACAGAGCAATGTTTGGAGGTGGACTAAGCCTGACAGATTCAAAAATCTACGATGAAAACGTTTTATCTGAACTCAGTTTTGTATCGAATCAAGCCGACTATGGAGGAGCAGTGTACGTTGACGATACAAGTGACAAAAGTATGAGTGAAGTATGTTCCAGTGATACCCAAAACAAGAATGGGTGCTTTTTTCAAAACGTCACTCACGATGGTCTTGCGATACATTTCGGCAACAACTTTGCGAATATCAGTGGTCATAATCTCTTTGGGGGACTCTTGGATAGATGCACAGTTGTGAATCCAATGGATCCCTCAGTGCTAGAATTGAATGGAGTGGCCCGCCTTGAGGCTATTAGTAACATTGATGCTTCAAACCTGAACACCATCAGTTCAGAGCCGCTCAGAGTGTGCCTCTGTGAAAATGACATGCCAGATTGCAGCCAGCAGTCATACTCCGTAAGAGTCAAGAGAGGGGATGAGTTTTCAGTCCCAATTGCTGCAGTAGATCAGGTCAATCAAACGGTCACAGCCACAGTTCAGAGCAGTTTCAGACAACTTACCTTATCTGCTAGCGAAACGGTTCGAAAGATTGACTCAAACTGTACTAATTTGGAGTTTCAAGTCTCGTTTCCAACCGTAGAGGTTACATACGATCTCATGCTCTATGCTGAAGGCCCGTGCGAAGACAAGGGTGTATCGAGATTTAACGTGAGTGTCTACGTTCTCAGCTGCTTGTGTGGAAGGGGGTTCATACAAGCTGACATCAGCACTGAGTGTGTGTGTAACTGCGACACACGTTACGAAGCGTTCACCAGATACATCCAAGACAACTGTGATCCAGACACCAATTCAGTGACACGAAGTGGACAATTTTGGATGACATACCTCGAAGAGTAAGAGAATTCATCGGATATCAGTCCCTACCTGTTCTATCCTTACTGTCCTTTGGACTACTGTCTCCCACCCACTGAAGATGTTCGTATCAATTTGAATCTACCCAACGCATCGGACGCACAGTGTGCCAATAACCGTGGGGGTGTACTTTGCGGAAGTTGTCTGAATAATTTCAGCCTCTCTCTCGGTAGCTCAAAGTGTTTAGAATGTCCCAATAATTGGTACATACTGGTTGCAGGGATCACCATAGCCGCAATCTTAGCAGGTATCATTCTTGTCATCACACTCCTTGTGCTTAATATCACCGTTGCCATAGGAACCATTAATTCGATCATCTTCTATGCCAATATCATCAACGCCAACCGAGATACATACTTCAGCCAGCCCAATCTGACCTTTGTACCAGTATTCATCTCCTGGCTCAATTTGGACATTGGATTTGATACGTGTTTCTACCAAGGAATGGACACTTATGCAAAGACTTGGCTTCAACTCGCCTTCCCGACTTATATCATTTTTCTCATCATTCTGATCATCCTCCTTTGTAGGCTTTCGTCCAAGTTTTCAAACCTCCTAGGCAAGAGGAATCCTGTAGCCACACTTGCCACACTTATGCTGCTCTCTTACACCAAGTACCTGCAAATAATTATAATCTCCTTTTCATACGCTCCTCTGAGGTATCCGAGTGGCACAATTATTAAATGGTTCCCTGATGCAACCATCAGGTATCTTGAACATAAGCACATTGCTCTAATCTGCGTTGCAATACTTATCATCATCTTAGGTCTCGTGTATACTGTCCTGATTTTCTCCTGGCAGTGGCTCCTTCGTTTCTCAAGATCCAAGCTCTTCAAGTGGACGAGAAACCACAGGCTTCACTCGTTTATCGACACCTATCACACACCACACACAGCCAAGCATCGTTACTGGACAGGGCTACTTATTTTCACGCGAGTCTTCATCTACATCGTTGCCGCTTTTAGTCTCTCCGCAGAACCTCGCATCACTCTCCTCATAACGATAGTCATCATTTGCTTCCTCCTTCTTTACAAGACCTTGCTGATCGTCAGAGTGTACAAGAATTGGTTGCTCAATGCAATGGAGTCATTTATCTATTTCAACATTGCGACCTTTACTGTTTTCACGTGGTATACATTTGATGACTCTGGAAGCAGATACAAGGGGATCCTTCAAACTGTTGTGGCCTATATTTCCGTGGGAACAGTAGTAATCCTGTTTCTTCTCGTCCTCACCTTCCATGCTTATCGGTACTGCAGCACTAGAGTGTACAATATGGGCAAGAACACAAAATTCAGTAAGAAATTTATGTCTCAGATGTCACTGGATCCGAACAACAATCACAGAACACCATTTGAGAGGGACGAGTACAATCTCCTGAATGCCATTGATAGACCTAGAGATGATGCCGTGGCTTATAATTTCATCAGACATCCCAGGCTGGACTTATCGACAAGTGAAGGCCCCACAACTTCCACAGTGTCTCTAAACAACTGTGAAGAATCATTGACGACGAGTGATTCAGATCTTTCTCAAAATGGACAACAATCTTTAGATTCCCAAGAATATGATAATTCTCAGAGTGGAAGCGGTAGAACAAAATATCGGGCTGACTCACAGCCTTCTCAGCTAGGGGACTCATATCAGTTGATAAGAATTTCGTCAGCAAGAAAGGCCAAAACAAAGTCGTTCACTTTCAGCACAACAAACGAGAGTCTTACAAAACCACTACTTGAGGATAATCTTTGATTAGCTAGCTAGGAATATATGTTCTCCATTGTGTTATGTATTATGGTATGTGGCATGCAGAGCCACTACGATAACTTATTGCAGGAATGATCATGATAACCATAATAATAATAATATTATCCTGATAACCACTGATACTATAGCTATAATGGCACTCTCGGGTAATTATAAGCTTAAAATTCAATTACAGAGCTCATGATCATTTGCAAGATTAAAGGTACTATAATAATAATATCATAGAGTCGGTAGACTCTATAAGTAGGGATGGCCCGGATATGCCATATATGTAATACATTACAAATATCCAAATATCTCAAAATAGGTAATTTTGTGAAGTTTCTAAGTATGAAAATCAGAATCTCCAGCAAATTATCTATCTAACAAGACCAAGATCATTCATCAAATCAATTGTATATGCCAGAACCAGATGTTCAAAAAAATGGCCATTTGTCATTCTTTCTTTTTTTCTTTCTTTCTTTCTTTCTTTTTCATTATCAGGGCTAGCTCAAGACTGCCTTAATCGCTCATCTTAGTTTGAGTATAAATCCACTCCATTTTGTAGCGCGCAGTGCAGTGGCACGCAAGTTTGGCATCATCTCGACAGTTACGTAATAGTGGGTGTGTACGGCGCATTGATAATTGGGTGTGTCTGATACGCCATTTTTATGATATAATGCGCATGCTCGGAATATGAATGTGTTGCCATGGTGAAGTCATGTGACAGCGCCGCGCCCCAGGCGAGCTAGCTACTCTCTAGCGCGTGCAGCAGCTCGCTGGATCGATCATGGATAAGAAGGCGCAAGGCTCAGGGAGCGGTAAGACGCTAGGCATAGGCGAGCTAATCGCTAGCGCGTGCCGCACTATTAAATGCT
Organism: Cliona cf. orientalis; assembly: GCA_963930775.1. Lineage (NCBI taxonomy): Eukaryota > Metazoa > Porifera > Demospongiae > Clionaida > Clionaidae > Cliona > Cliona cf. orientalis. The sequence continues at coordinate 10,316,795 of OZ005694.1, forward strand.
CCGCTGGAAAGATCATCTGAGATATTATAGGCATACGAAGGCGCAAGGCTCACGGAGCGGTAACGTACAGATCATAGAATTATGCCGAGTAGCTGCTGCTAACAATAAAATTTAGAACTTGATTTTCTCCCTAAACGGAAGAGTCTCATCACTACTTGGGCCGCCTAAAACTGCCTTCTTTATCAGCCTGCTTCATCACATAGGCATATGAACGCAAGTTAGCGAGAGGCGTGGCTACCGTGAAACTTTGGCACCTCCCATCGTCCATGCACTTAATTACACTGGATAGAAGTTGTGAGCAAGCCATGTAAGATGGCATTGATAAAATGCACTATGTGCAATAAAAAAAGAACAGGAACAAGTATAAAAACAATTGAATAAAATTGAAGGATGAAGTAGGGATGGCAGGATCAAAAAGTACACAAACAAGATTTGTAAGGGATAATTGCATCTACTATACATCCCTACGCTTGCTTTCAAGTTGAGGGATGCAAAAATAACCAACAATAATGCATGTGATTGAATCAAACTGACCATCCCACCATCGTGACAACTAGGAATAACCTGAATATCTTCCACATACTTCACTCGACAAGTATATTGACATTAATAGGTGCGTAATAATAAAGAAAAGCAAGTGTAGGGATGTATAGTAGATGCAATTATCCCTTACAAATCTTGTTTGTGTACTTTTTGATCCTGCCATCCCTACTTCATCCTTCAATTTTATTCAATTGTTTTTATACTTGTAATAGTAATAATAACTAGATAATCATATAGCTATATAATATTATAAAACATATCACACAAAAATACTATTATGATGCAAGCAGTAGTTCACATTAATAAGTACCATAGTTATTCACGCTAGACTCCAGTAAAGATTCTCGAAGTTGTGCTGCACTGCATGTGAATTCGAGCTCACGCTTCTGCGGATCAACCGGCCTATCATTTCTATTATTTCCATTTTCAATGAAAGGTCTCTCATTGGCTTTAAAGGACCAAATTTTCATTCTTTTAAGTTGACGAAAAACGTGAAACAGAAGAATACCAAGAAAGGTTACAAAAGCAACTCCAACTGATAGGCATGAAAGAAGTGCCTGGCTAGCGTTTCCAAGGTCCTTTTCTCTGACATAAATTGTTGCCACTGAAAGAATACTCAAATTCAAAAGAAACAAGGATTCTAATGCATCTATGTAGCGACTTTCGTACACTCTTCCCTTTATTGAAAGGAGAGCAATCACTACCGATGTGATTGCTAAGATGTTAAAATCGTCATTTCCTACTGCGTTTATAGCAAATGTGATAAACAAGCCGCCCCTTGCAATCAGGAGTAGTCCAGTCCAGTGACGTCCATTGCTCCTATAGGGGGCATGGTAAGCATCGATAAACGGTTTAATTTTGTTGATCCATGAGAAAACACTGATCCGGTGCGACCAGGCTTGGAGATAATGACCAAAGAATAGAATTAAAGTGTATGGTAGAAACAGACAGAGTAGCACAAGGATGGAAAATACAGCTAGCACGGTGTGACCAGGATCCGTGAAGAAGCCTATGTTTCCATCGTACAGCCAGATAGCACAATAGTGTTCAACTACATCTGCATCTGTGTACAAGTGAGTTAGGTAGCCCCACGAGAGTGGAGTGATGATGGCCTGTAGAATCTTACCATACGACATCAGCAAGAGGGTTGCAAGGACTGCCACTGGGTTGAAATTGCCAAGATACTTGGCTACAGTTAGAGAGTAGTGTGAAACAACTATGATCAAGGAGATTAGAAACCAGATATAAAATGGGAACAAGAATTGCAGCCATGAGTACCCGTAGAAAGTCAGACCATCACAGAAACAGGTCTCTATGCCAAGATCAAGGTTTAGCCATGATATAAAGACTGTGAAAAAATTGATCGAACGTGGGAAGAAAGCTTGGCGATTTGCTTGAATGATATTAGCAAAAAAAAGTAGTCCATTGATTGTGCCAACATCAACAGTTAGGCGCAAAAGAAGAATAACAGCTACAAGTGCTACTCCAGCCAGTGCAAAGGGAATAACTAAGAAAATATAGAAATTGCTGCAAGCAATACAGTGCAAGCTACCTAAAGCTAGACTCAAGGACTCCATACAGGAGCCACACAGAATTCCACTGCGGTTAAAATCGCACAGTGACCGTGAATTTGGGTCATCAAGTGTCACATTTGTAGGGCGGATTCTGCAAAAATCGAGTGGACAGCCAAATTCAGTGAGAAGTAGTCCAATTTTGTTGCTGTCCAGGGAAATCCAGAAATTGTTCCTGTTATGTTTAACTGATAGATTGTCAATGTAGCAGTTCTGAGTGAATTTTAGAAGCCTCTCATCACAGTCACATTTTTGACCTCGGAGAACAAAACCAGGAGGACAGGATTTGAAAGACAAACCCATTTCTGGTCCATGAATTATTATTAAACTCTGACATGGATTGTCATAATAAAGTTTGAAGCTTGCGTAGTGATTTTGTGCATCTGTATTATATGCTCGATAGTAAACTGTAGTGCACGTAGAATTAATCTGCTGAGTCGCTGGGCTGAGAGTAACTGTACTAGTCACATTCCCAGTGCTTTGGCCCATCATAATTGTTGATGGCACGGGGTGGTTTCCTTGTCCCACCCCCACCACTGTAAGATTGAAAAGCTGTCCAGGGAATAACGTTAGCTGCAGCAGCTGCTGAAAGGGCCCTCTCGACCTCATATGTATACAGTCTTGCTCATAGTGTTCATTGCAAAGACAAACTTGCACAGTTGATGAAGAAATATCAGATACATTTCCAACTTCTGAGATGATCTGAGACTTATTCTTAAAGGTTTCCATTGGATTGTCGCTATAGATTTGCTTGCCATGCATGTTACATGTACAGTCTGTGTCATTTCCAGGATAATAAACTAAACACTTGTTTAGTTCTCCTCCATATAACACGCTACCTTCATCTCCAGCTGAATTATTGATGAATACAAGTAATGGATTCTCAATGATATAATTATTGTATGAAGCAGTTTCAAATGAGAAAAAGCATTCGGGTGTCTCAAAATTGCAAGCAATGGGATCATCAACTTGTAGAGCACCACCAAAGGAATATGCATTATTCCGTATGAAGTACAGAGTGCAATTAGTATACACTGTAAGCACTGGCTGAGACAAGCCTTCGTTATTGAAAGTTATTGCACCACCAACATCCGCTGTGTTTTCAGTAAATACCACATTTGTTTTAAAAAGGAGTGCGCAGCTAAGACAACTAATAGCACCTCCGGATCTAGCAGAGTTTCCAATAAACTCTGTGCTGTTCTGAGACTCATCAATGCCAACAAAGGAAAGAGCTGCCCTGACGATCATCAATGCACCACCATATGGAGCACTATTATTACCGAAAAACACTTGTTTAACCATAAACTTTACCTCCGATGCTGTATACACTAGTAAAGCTCCTCCACCATAACCACCACTGGCAGAGTTATTGATAAAATTCACTAGACCTTCAAAAGTAAGTGAAGAATAGTCTGCCTCGATAGCTCCTCCACCTGAAGATGCTTGATTTTTGGCAAATGTAGAATTTCCACTTATTCTAAGGAATGAGCAGTTATTTCCCCAGAATAGAGAGCTAGTGATAATGCCTCCACCCTGCCATCCTGCATAATTCTTAATGAAAGTAGAATTATCACTAAGGCTGAGGATTGAACAAAAACTGGCAATTGCACCACCATTGGCAGAAATCCCTAATGGCATGTACACAATATTAAAATAATTCCGATATAATTCTGCTTTAGGGTATGTATACAAATCATCGGATACCGTATTGTTAAGAAATGTGTTAGTCCCGGTGAAAATTAAAGAGGAATAACACAACAAGATAGCACCTCCAACAAATCCTTGATTATATCTGAACATATTGTTTCCCGAAAAAGTGATATTGGATCTACATATAGCAAGAGCTGAACCGTACACACCTGAGATTCCAATAAAACTCGAGTTTACAAGATTGGCTTCACTGTCTATGATTAGAATTGCACTGCATCCTACCCTGTTCACGTTACTGATGATGGCAATATTCGAAAAACTGACAGCAGATGTACTCTCAAACAGAAAAAGATACGTAAAATTTTCAGCCACATGAATGTTAATAGAGCTCAAAGAGATGTCTGTGCAATTGATACAACTAATATTGACCAATTTATCAAATGTGATATTAACGATGCCATTATTCATTGTTTGAAAGTGGAGGTGGTGTATGTCACACAGTTCCAAGCTAGTATTTAGCTGATGCTTGCCGGGGTAGAAGTAGAAGATGGTATCACTGACAAAATATGTTGCAGGATCATTGGCATATTCTTCAAGAGTAAGGCAAGGCTTGCTGCCATTACAAGGTAAGCCACTTCTGCTTGGCGTTATGTATCGATAATTCATATTCATTATCGACATCGGCTGAAACGATCGGTCAGACATACACTGCTGTGCTGTAAGCAGAAGACTCACGGCAACGCTACATACTAAAATTAGCAGTTTAGCAGCTGCCATTCTTGGGGGATGTATATCTATGAATATCTGCGTGCACAAAATATATATAGTATTATTAAACATGTCATGGACTACGTCACTAGCAGCATGTAGCTATAGCTCAGACAGGGCCAGGCTCTGATGCAGGTAGCTAGCTAGCTATGGCATACCGTATAAAAATCAACAAGTAACTTCATACTTCAAGTTGGTTTAGTGTTAAACTCACCTCTGCATTCATTCAAGCTGTTCCTGCAGTCACAATATTAATAGCTAGTACACGATCGATCTGAAAAGGCACGAGGACAAAAGGTCCACCACAAGGATATGTGTGGTCTCACATGATCGATCATATATTAATGTGCTGTCAGGGGCCCGGGGGTGCACTACAAGTTCACGCATGCGCAAAATAATGAGCGCACGTTGCCAGGCGGTTTTTGTAATCTTCAACTGGTGGCACTAATTTTCATCTTATATCTCTGCTGGAGTTGTCATCATCTTGGTCATCATAAACATTAAATTTTCTGATTAACACAATTAAAATTTAATAACAGTCAGATCTTAGCTACAAACTATGCAGCCATTCAGCACCATAAGCAAGTGCATTAATCAAAATAATCTTGGTTATACAAACTATCATTTAATATCACTTCACAATCTACCCACCCCCAGCACATCATATCAAGGACAACAATAATAAATTTGAATTATATATTGCTCTAAACTTTAGACAAGAATCGCTGTCTAAACCATTGCAATTTGTAAACCATGTCTCAAATTCTCAGAATTGACACTGACTTAGCTAATTGCTCTGTAAACTACCTCCAGCTATGATTTAAAGTGTCACTGAGCCAAGCAACACACTTGCAGTCCTATACTTTTGGCGATAATCACTACAGTTGACAATTAGCTAAGTAGCTAGCTAATGGCTTCTAAATCTTTCGCAAAAGGATTGCAAAAGAAGGCAACCAACAAGGGTGTCGACGTTGGTGTGGATATTGCAAAATCAGGTGGAAAAGCCATCTTGAATGCTGCCAAAGATGAATCGCAGTGCTTGTGCCTCAAAATGACCAATAAAACATACGAAAAGTGGATTCGGCCAAAACTCCACCTGAATTGTGGTGCAACCGAGGACATATTGCCCCTAGTAGTCGAACATGGTGACGATGTTGAGTACATGGTACGCAAGAGAAAATGGAGGTTTTCCGGTATCGCAGGTGTGGCAACATATGAGTGGCAAGCCTCTGGACGGACGTACTACATTGCTGTCATGTTTCGCAAGCCTACAGCATCTCATAACAGCTGGAATGCGGTGATTTATGATAACCCCGTCGAAGCTGACCAACAGTTATTTGGTGATCTGAAGCAAAATCGAGGCCCGATCGATCATCCAGCAGTCAGGGCTGATGCGAATTACACCACCAGGGAGTTTTTTGGTGCTTATGTCATGCAGGGAGCCATGACACTGACATCTTCAGGAGCAGCTAAACTGCACATTATCATCTCGTGTGTTGCTGATTTGGATGAATGACTGCTGAAATTGTGAATCAACGTGCTGCTACGGACAAAAGAAAACTACTTTTTATTTAGTTGTAGTACCATTCAGACTTCCATAATATCGTATTCAATAATTATTATAATGCAGAAAACTTACATACGAAGTGTTTACATAGCAGCTGTATACAAACATGACATTGTAGTATTCATCACTATAGCCTTGCCATAGTGTTAAGTACAATCATGTTTACTATTGACCTTGAAACCACAAGGTATATCAAAATTAGTCATGAAAACATGTATAGTGGCAGTACTATAATATTATTACTAGTTATGATAAAGTTTATGAGACTAATTAACTATAAACTTGGTGTTGTTACACATGCTCTTCAAACTGTTTGAGGACTTCATCAACTGTATCTGGTTCAAGAAGTTTCAATCTTTTATCGATTGCTGGGATAGTAGATAGAAAGTAACCTTTCTCTGTACATAGCCACTTGGCTTTTTCTGCGAATTCTCTAGCTTTTTCAGTGTTTCTCTTCCACCTATGCAGATCACTGCAAGCAATGTAATATATTACAATATGCATGTGCACTTCACAAACTGCATCTAATGGCGCAGCATTAAGATGCTGTTCAGCAATTGAAATGTCCTCTTTTGTTGGAGTATAGTTTGGAATCGATGGCAAGAATAGGTCAATTATTCCATTTAGGCAAAATAGTGCTTTGTAGACATGGCCATTGAAAATCATTATCCTTTCCCAGCCAGTTCCATAGTACGAATCTGCAATAGCACGATCAAATAGTTCTAAAATTCTTCTTTTGATCTGTGGTGTTATAGTGCCCTTATTTACACTAATCATATTCCGGGCGTTGTTGAAGAATACACAGCTGGTGAGATGTGATGGCGCGGCTTCTAAACAAACAGACCTTGAATGGTGGATGCACTCGAGTGCTTTCTCTCTATTCCCTTGGAAGGAATGCGTTTGAGACAATGACATCATAATCAGAGCTTGGAAGAGAAAACCGTTGGTACTGTCAAGTGATTGTGATCTTTGAAAGAGCTCTTCTAATTGTACAATTGTTTGTGGATCAAATGACTTCTCGGTAGCCTTAGATATTGACATGTATAGTTTTACATCATGCTCGGCGGTGCTATCATTTGATGTAATTCTTGACATTATCATATTGGATTCTTCTTTTCTGCCTTGGTAAAACATCTGATTGTATATCGACATCAGCTTATTAAACTTTGGCGATGCAATGGCTCCTTCGTATTTCATCAATGGCGGTGCTTTAAAAGCATTTCTTTCAACTGTCTTGACCGTTGAGATAAACCCTGTGTAGTGTTCAACAGCATATCCTATGCATTCAATACCCTCCTCATCATGTATCTTGGCAATATTCAATGTTACGATATAATTCACGTCAGCCTCATAAAAACACATGTAAAATTTTACTCTACCATTTGCGCTGTAACCATTCTTTTTACTTCGCCAGATACTGTATGACAACTCATTTTGCTTGGCGGTTAATTTCTTCAAATTACTTTCTCCTACAACACTGACAGAAATTGATAGGAAACAGATCATCCGGCCATCAGATGGAGTGCGCTCATCTCCAAGAAGGGCTACTGTGCATTTGAGCGGTGCTCCAATAGGGACATCTAGAATCGATACTTCCAACGTAAGTTTCTCATCAGCACTTTTGCCGGATTTCTCTTCACGATTTGTAGCTTTGATAGTTGCACAGTGGATAGGAACATGGACCTGAAGACGCTGTGGTAAAGGTGTTATCGTTTGAGTTTCTTTTGAGTCTTGTCTTATTGGCAAAGTACCACCAACTAAAAAAGATCGTAAGACAATAATAGAAAGAATGTCCGCAAAAATTAATCTAGCACACAAAATTATCATGCCCTATATAATTATTTATCACTTTTACATGATACTTACCATAGGCATCCAATAAGCGTGTTTGAAGTGGCTTAGTTGTTGGTTCAAGTGCAAGGATGTCCAGGAATACGTGAAAATTTTGAGACTCTGCTTTTATGGCTTTCTCAACGGCATTTAAAAGGATTTGATTTTTCTTCATAGGCGTGATGTAAGGTGACTGTACTTTATCCCTTACATCTTCATCAATAATGCCTCTGGCATAGAGATTTCCAGCTAAGACATCTGGACTCTGAAACCCCAACTGAAGGATATCGTAGTGCTCTTTGAACACTTGGAGCTCAAGTCGTACACTTGAATCGGTCCTTGAGAGAGAACGATTAACTGCAACCCTTGAGCTCCTGCATAGAAGGAAATTAAAGTTAAAAATCCAAGCCGCGGCACTCATCGTTCCTGGGCTGTTCCAGTTTATGATACCGAGTCAGGCACCCCGGCCCATGCATAGTATGGAAGAACAAGATGGAAATAATATTATACCATTTATAAGAGCACCAAAAGGCCACAACGACCACTGTGCACAATACAATACCAATGGTAATCAGCAAGACTTGGAGCTCCTCACTCATTATCAGCAGCTATCATAGTCACTGTAGTAAGTAGTAGTAGTAGAGCTGTTTATCATCACATGAAGTCATAGGGTGGGTACTTTCCCCGGGATTTTCCCTATGGGGGCGTGGCTGCGTCATGATCACGGGGGTGCTAACTATCATGGTGAACTTCGTGTTGTTCAGTGTGCTCTGCCTTATCTGCCTGATACCAGGATCACTCCTAGAATCAAAGCCTCCCTCAGTGAAAATTCTAGTGATTGGAAGAACTGGGAGTGGAAAATCTACCCTGATAAACAACATACTTGGAAGGAAAATAGCTTCTGTTGGAGATAGACCTTACCCTGAAACAACAACGGTATCTGTGTACAAGCAGGAAATTTACGGAGTGAGTGTCACAGTTTGTGACACTCCTGGATTAGGAGATGCTTCAGGAAAAGATGAGAACTACATGAAGAAGATCAAAGCCTCGTGTGATGATCCCGATTTAGTGATTTTTTGCCAGAGTATGGACAACACTCGATGGCAAACTGATGATGAAATAGCACTTAAAACTGTGACTAGACATCTAGGTACTAAGATTTGGGAACACTCAGTACTGGTGCTCACGTTTGCAGACAGATTCATCGCCAATCTTCGAAATGAAGTTGATAAGCTTGAGGCTTTTAAACAAAGACAATCAGATTTGAAAAGGCTGTTTAAGGGAGCTCTAGAGGAAATCAAAGTACCACATAAGCAACTCTACAATGCTACGAGTGCAAGGGGTCCAATAAAATTGCCTGGTATGGGTAACTGGATGACTAATTTGATGATCACCTGTCTCGCTGCTACTCATGAGAATGGCAAAGAAGGATTCAGGCAGATTATTGTAGGACGTCTAGCTGATCCACACCAAGAGGACGAAGAGCCACTCACTTGGACTGATACCTTATGTAATCTGATGCAGAAGTGAGTCACTCATGGGATGGGGTGGGAATACTGTGTTCAGTCAGTTTGTCCATAATAGATAAAGATAAATAAAGTTCCTTCTTAAAAAAGCTGATAACTCACAATCATGCAGTATCCCTATAACTAGACCTTAACTATATCATAATTTTATTATATCAGGAATGACGCACTATGGGTAGGAAGTATTTTGGGCATAAAAGTTGGTGGATACATTGCTGGAAAGTTACTTGTGGGAAGGATTGCTCTAGCCCTGTCTAACCCAGTGGGAGCTATTGTTGGTCTCGTGGCAGGATACTCTCTCCAGTACATCATATCGTCAGCAACTTGCTCAAATTTCAACAGTCAAGACAAAGATGAACTGTAGTATATTATTATAGTATTATACCACTATAGCTAATACATGTAGTGGTGTAATAATATTATAATTATTATTATAGCGTCCATGAGCTCTAGAGTAGATTGGAGCTGTAGCAATATAGAGCTAGACATCGTATTATTGTAGGTAGGATCTTCTAATAATTATTGAAATTGATCATCAAAATAAACTTAATTATTTTAATGTCGCAGTGAAGAGAGAGAAACAAGTGAGAGAATCAATAATGGTAATATTGAATGAAAAATTAACGTTTGCATGGTAAAATTAATGCCCTATTGAACCAAAAAAAGAGTGCATTGTAAGCTAATGTCACAAATTGAATACTTTGTGCTAGCGACGTCCCCTTCCTCTCCCTCTGCCACGCCCACGGCCTCTGCCTCTGCCGCGCCCTCTCCCCATCACAACTGAAATAGAAAAATGTACAATAATTATAATTTAGTATGTCAAAGAAGAATAGTGGTATGATCAAGGGAAGAGAGCCTATCTCCCTCTCTCTCCCTCCCCTTCTCCATGTAAACTCCTTCTATAATACACCCTTGTGTAACCCACAACTCCTAGTCACATCCCTAATAGAAATTTACTTTTCTGGAAAAAGCAATATTTGCCCAGTAACTATACCCAATACCATTAAATTTTGTAACACAGCAAATTAAATGGGACAACACACCTTCTTTCTTCTTTGCCTTGGCCTTCGGCGTGTCGTCCACCAATAAGGTGTCTAGAGGGAGGTTCTCTGGCAGGATGTAGTAGCGGATATTGTTCCCCCTCAGGCTGAGTGAGTCCAGTGCAATGGGGTCCTTGCCTTTGATCGTCATCTTGACTGATTTGAGGTGAGTGTTCATGCTCATATCGACACCTGGGTTGGAAAGGTGAAAGCAAGAGTATACATTGGAAAGCAGTATAAAGTGAATCTATGAAAGAGGTGGAGAGTCAAATAGTGCACAGAACACGAAAATCCTACAAATGGTATTTAAAGCATGTGCAAATAGTCTCTGCAATACTATGCAAGTGCTCATCGTGAATAGGGGGATGAAGCACCACATGGTCGTAGGTGAGCATTATTTAGAACTAAGGGAGCACTAATTAGAAATACAACCTTGCACCTACTTCTGGTTGGCTATGGTATTGGCAAACTTACCAACAACAGTACCGTGTACTGTAGTCCCATTCTTTAGCTCTACTGTCACCGTCTCGTGACTGAGCTTCATCAAAAACCTGCAAAATTCAATCAACGGGACACTCACATAAAACGTACTATAAACGTACGCTAGACCGTTTGCAAACACGCAAATTCTTAAAGAACTATCTTATGCTCCTTTAGAACGTAGTGGACTCACCTAACTAGCTTCATCTTCTCGGATGGAAGAAGATTCCAAAAATTATTGCAGAACTGATTATTATTCAAAACGTACGTTCGGATTACGTTGTGCGCGTGCGTGCCTCGTTTGGTATTTTAAGGTTAACCCTTCTTCCACTATATTTTCTGTATTGTCATAGCAACCGCATAATATTATTGAACGAGAGAATTGGAAAGATGGCAGCAGCACTTTCTCGACTAGGCAGTGAGACGGTGGAGTCTAGTATCAGCAGGAGCTCCAGCCCGTTCCCCATCGAGTCCCTACAGGACATGGGCGATGCTGCACTCATGGAGCTCAAAGAACAAACAAGGTATATGCTACAGTAATATTCGCACCATAATTAATTTTAGTGGTCAGCGTATTCTTCATACTTCAGCAAACAAAGTGACACTCTATCAAAGGAGATTGAAATGTTTGAAAAGTTCTTGAAAAGACTGGATCCAAAGGATATGCAGTTGAAAAGTAAGTGCCAATGGTGTGTATGTAGTCAACGAGATGCAAAGTACTGTAAAGCTTTTTTTCCCTAATTTTATTAGCTGTACAGGCAGTTCCGTCTTCTCAGATGGACTTAAGAATGCAAAGAAAGAAAAATAAAACCAGAAGTGGATCTAGTGCAGAAAGGTATGAATTATTACAATATTATTTGCGTGGTGTATATACATGGTTTTTTTTTTTTCTTGATTTGTCCATGTCAGAATGTTGAAGTTGACTGTGGAGCAGAAGTGTGACATAGCCACTCGAGAGTTGGATGAAGTGAGGGAGGAGCTACAGAGAAAGAAAGCTGGAATGGAGAGAGCTTACGACAATTATAAGGTGGCTATTTGATCGTGTGTATACATGGCTATGTACATCTCTCTCTCTCTCTCTCTCTCTCTCTCTCTCTCTCTCTCTCTCTCTCTCTCTCTCTCTCTCTCTCTCTCTCTCTCTCTCTCTCTCTCTCTCTCTCTCTCTCTCTCTCTCTCTCTCTCTCTCTCTCTCTCTCTCTCTCTCTCTCTCTCTCTCTCTAGGCTGTTGTTGCTGAGGCTGATGCTAGGCTGACTGAGATGAAGAAGGCTGCTTATGAGTTTGACAGGGACATTGTCAGAGCTGCAGTAAATGCTGTAAGGAGTCCACACAAATAGCTGTTTGTACCGTGTGTATGCATAACAATGATAATAGCATATGTGTCGCACAGCATACTGGCAAGATTGAAAGTGAGAAGGTCATCAAATACTTTGAGGACCGTCTTAAATCAAGAGTAAGCTCTATTGTGAATTCTTAAAAATTTTGCACTGGACATTACTTTTGCCCCCCCCCCCCCCCCCCCAACACACACACTCAAAACTGTTTCGGTAGGATGTTCTGATGGGGAAGCTAGCTTTGAAGAACTCCAGTCTCCGTCAGAGAAAGTCCAAACTGCAAAGTCAGCTGAAACAGAAGGAGGAGGCTGGAGAGGTCAGGCAAGAGGTCGACTTTGAGCAGCTCAAGATAGAAAACAAGCAGTACAACGAGAAGTTTGAGGAGAAGAACGAGGAACTATTGAAGCTGAAACTCAGCTCTGGAAACACCCTACAAGTGTTGAATTCATACAAGGTACCTTTATGCTACTGTGTACGTATGCATGTATGTATGTGTGTGCAACCATGAAATTTGCCTTTCTAGTATTATTATTAATTTTGTAGAAAAAACTCCATGAACTGAGTGTGGAGTCCGAGTGCTTAAGTGGTGAGATTGCTCAGAGAAAGGCTCTGCTGAAAAAGATAGACGAAGAGGATAAGGACGTCACTAAGGTAAACTAGCTCAGTGCTAGGGTAGGAGAACTATTTGGAGGATCTTTCTAGCTTCGTTGAAATCTCCTCTTTAGGATAAGAATGAAGCTGAGATGATAAATAAGCAGGCAAGAAGAAGATTGGAAGATTTTAAAGTACCAGATGTAAGCAAAAAAATTATACGTATTTGGATTATTATTTTGGATTAAATTTTCACTTGTTGACAGGTAATGGAGTATGTGAAGGAGAGGGCTAGTCTGTGTGAGCTCACCAAGGCAGTCAGGGCCTGGGAGAGAAAAGTAGAGATTGCAGAGGTATATATATTATATTTGATTTATTGTCCCTCTTGATTATGATCAGCTTTATTGGTTGAATTTCCTTGCTCTATAGATGGCTCTGAAGACGAATCACCAGACTTGGCGTCGACTGTGCCAGCAGGGCAGGCAACAGACACAACACAACTCTCAAGCTACACGCACAAAAACACTAGATCCACTACGCATGTACTAGAATCCTAGTATTGTTTTTTAGTAGAAATAATCATTATCGTCATAACATTGTTCGTTACATTAATATTAATTTTAATGTCACAATCATGGGATAATGTGGTTAGTATCCGCGCGCCACACCCCTTCCCTCTGATCGGGGTGTGGCGCGCGCATGCACGAATCGCGAAAATAGTGCCCTATGGCGGTACTTTCCCGGGGAATGTCCCAACGAGACTGTACACACAGAGATGGCCGAAGCAGCAGAAGGTACGTTGGTCGCTAGAAAATCACAGCAAAGAAATAATACTGAATAATTTATAATTTAATATCACGCAGAGAGTGTTTGCAATTAATTATTGGGGGAGGATCTTATTATACTATCCTGCAAAATCATATTTTTTTCTAAAGAAATAGTTGTTGTACCAAAAGATCAAGAATTGATCCAAACCGTACTATCAGAAGATGACCTTCCCACTCTCCTTGGCCTACTACGTGATGTTGCCGACAAGTGGGAACTAATAGCAACGTTTCTGAAGATGAGAAAGGGATCAATAGCCATCGTCAGAGCAGAGCAAACTACTGTTGAAATAAAGCTCTTTAATATTATGAGGAGGTGGCTAAGTGAAACAGATCCTGCACCATCCATAGCTGACCTGATCGATGTACTAAGGGATCCCTACATTGGAGAGAATCATCTTGCTCTCAAAATCGAAAGAGAATTCTATCCACAGTCCTCTAGTAAGTAAGACTTAGTGTTTTTAGTGGTTAAAAAAATATGCAAATATGAATAATATTTATATAACTAGCGATTATGAACTTCAACATGTGCAATGACTTAATTTTGCAGTGCTGCCTCAGAAATCAGTAAGTTCTTCGGCAGCTCATTCAATGGTACACCCTCCTTCTCACAGTGCACTGGGTTTTGAGCGTTCTGAGAGCTCACCTCCAACTGTGGCTCTCAAAGTGGCTGCCAAGCAGCAAGATGCATCTACTCAAGTCGACAGAAAGCCAGAGAGCCAAGAGTCTTTAGGAGAAGGTCAGCGAGGGGCAAATGGTGACGGTGGTGAGCAGAAGGCTTATGAATGTGGCTGTGGGAATAACTGTAGCCTAACAGATATCATTAGTGGAAAGTGTAGCGCACCCAAATCTAAAAGTGGCCTCTTTCCAACATTGGCCGTTAAACATCTCAGTGAAAGTGACAGAAAGCTGCTCAGTGGTGAAATCACGACGCAGTTTCAACAAATAAGCAAGAAGTATGCTAGCTTGACGTCGTCACTCAGATTGTCTCTAAAGCAGCAGGGAATCACACCTGCACAGCTCGCTGAAAAGTTAATGGATCTGGAGGGGTTCGTTCCACTTCGCAAGGGAGAAAAACATCAACTTTTGGAGGATCGAGTTTCAGAGTTTAGTGAGGCCAGATCAATCGAGGAAATCTTCCTCATTTTGAAAGAGTACTGTTCATTCTACAACCACGAGATAATCAAGTACATCGTGGAGGAATTGGGGACGAAGGATGACAAAGCAAAACTAGAGAAGTATAGGGAAGATTTCACCGAATACTGCAGGCGTAGCGTTTTTGAGTGCCCCTTCTCATCTGGATCAGAGAAATCTTCACATTTTGTCGACCTCGTGATGAAGGTTGATTCTGACACCGTGATCGAGCGGTACTCAGTGAAAGCACTAGAGCTCTTTCACACTCAAGTTGCAAAATTACTCCAAGTGACAAAGTACACGTTGCACTTGTGGAGTGTGGAGCAAGGCTGTCTGAAATTGACCTTCCATATCCCACGATTCTTGAAGATGGTCATTTTCCCACTCAGTGCTGACCAGAGAAGTAGTCTAAAAGAGCTTGGAGTTGCTAAGCTAGACTGTGATGGTACTCCTCAGCTACTCACTGAGCCAGAATCCGTAAGAAAATTTAGTTTAAGGTGGTTGTCATGATTATCAATTTTGTTATCATTATGTATAGGAAAGTGTTGCAACCACAAAACAAGAACATACTACTGAACGGAAGCCAAAACCACCAGGCTCACATGGCACTCGTGAGAGGCGGGAGAGTGAATCAAGGGAATGCCTGAATTTCAAGCTACTAGGACGGTGTACATTTGGAAACAGGTGTAGCTTTCGACATGTACCACCAGACTCCGAGTAAGTTCCTTTATATACCATTGATTTTTGCTTCAATAATTATTTACATTACAGCCCAGTGAAGGGATATGTTCCCTTTCCTGAAGGGCATTTACCTTTAGAGCACCGGTCTCCTATTGGACGAAAAGGTCATAGTCGTGCAAGAAAAGGCTATATTGTGGCTCAGTCGGATAGGGACCCCACAAAAGAAGTATGATGATCATGTGCAAACTCTATTAATTTTTAAACCACTGATGTAATAAATAGGTGATGGTTATAGCCGAAGATGAAGATGCTGTTGAATATGCACGGGGGATAATCTTCTCTCAGGTATACTTTTGTAGCTAGCTATTATACTATTGCTATCCTTTTTGATAAATCTATACAATAGAGAAGTGAAACATCGTATGTTCCACGACCACCCATTCCAAAAGAGGATCAGCCATGTGTTAGATTGAAGCTTCTTGGATACTGTGATGACGATCAATGTCCACATCTACATGAAGGAATAATACCAGTTGAAAAGTATGATTCAGTATTAGCTATAATATTATACATACAGCATCAGATTCTCCTTTCCGCTACAATTAATTATTGTTTCTTGTAGTCCAAAACGTGATTACGTTCAGCATCCTACGGGAAAAATGGCTATACTGAAAAAGTGCATCAATCGTGTTGGATACTCCCAAAAGAACGAGTGCTATCTAACCTTGGCATCTGATAGGCATCCAGACAAAGAGGTATGAATATAATAAGCAATTATAATGATTGTGCAGCAGATTGAATGAATATGGTCATTTCCCACGGCATACTATCGTGTCATAATAATAATATACCACTACAGATACTGGTGTATGCTGAGAGTGATGAGGCACTGGAATTTGCAAAGACCCAGATACCTGTTGTCATGGGTCGAACTGTGAGTGCATGGCCCATAATCATGATGATAGCTATTGTGCTTTATAGTTATAGTCTTTCTCTCTGCAGTACACAAATCTCTATCTCCCTTTCTGTTATGTGCATCCGGAAGGAATAGAGGAACCAGACCTCACTCTGAAATTTCAGAGACGCCAAAGGCAAGATTATGGAGTTGCAAAGGTTAGCTATTATGACATTGTGTAAGCAGTAGAGACAAGGCTATGTTTACTTATATAAACCAGCATGCATAGCTATTTTGATGTTGAACCTTTTTTCTTTTTTGCAGATTGATTCTACTCCTTCTGAGGAGCCCACACCAACATACAACCCAGAATACTTTGCTCACCTGAACACTGAATATGTGCCATCCATTACTTCCTGGTTAAATTCTCCCACAGAAGAGGCCGCAGCTGGAAATGTAGCTTACCATAAGCACATTAGGATACTGAGGGAGTACAAGAGTGACATCCACAAGAAGCTGAGAGAGGGACTCGAATGGATGTATGAAAACGATCTTCACCCAAAGTTGGAAGGAAGGTAGGTATATTTGATAATAATAATGTTATTATAGCTATGATAAAATTTAATGTGAACAATGCTACTATTATGATGACAGGTTTGGAAAAATGTTGTTCAATCGTATACTGGGGGACGTCCGTGATTCTGAGGGATTTGACGTAAAGAGACTGATCAACTATCTCGTCAAGGACAAGGGCTACAAGCGATTCTTCCACTCTAAGTAAATTAACACTCTGCTATAATATGATAATATTATGCTTACCCTCATGGTTCTATTAACTATTTATATTCTTTTTAGAGTTGCCGAAGGAACCTCTACTACTTTGGAGAAAAGTTTGCTGAAAGATGCTAACTCAACAACCATCACCTACGATATGAAGCTGAGTGTGAAAGATAGAGGAAAGCTTGACGTACGTCTACAGTTTATCGACAAGAAGCCAAGAGTTGTACAAGTGAAGAAAGACGAGAATAAAATATTGATCTTTGATGTGATGTGCTTAAACAGGTAATTCATGCACTGTCAGGATAACTAGCTAGTGACAACTCTTTCGAAGGATAGGAGGGCTGCGTAGCTAAATCTGAAATTGAGCATTCAATCTTCTCTTTCTTGATCTCTAGGGAGCACGATATGAGAGTAAGTCTGAATTCAATCGAGATCGACTCTCCCGACAACTCTACGGTTCAGAATTTCCTAGCCACGGTGACGATGTCAGCAGATGGCCTCATCTCTTTTGTTGCTCTTGGACCAGACGAGGAGTGGACTGTGAGGATGATGCGCCACAAGACAAGAAAGGCATACTTTCTCAGCAGTGACGCGGATATTGTTGATGACAGATCACGATCCAAATACATGGTGACAATCTCGGCGGTACGTGAGTATGAACTCAAAAGAGAGGATCTGAAGTCATGTGATAATGTAGATATTGGTGCAGAAACCAGAGGACACATAGAGCTCGAGGTAAGAATCAAGCATGCATGCAAGAATGATTTGTGAGTGACTGCTATAGCTAGCCTCATCCCCAGCTTTTCAACATGTGTATATTACCGTATGGCGGATAATTTTCGTGGGGTGCTAATTTTCGTTATTTTCGTGGTTGACTGGCAGTCACGAAATTTTCCACCCACGAAAATTAATGCCTACGGTACCGAGTCCGTGATGATGGGCGTGGCCATAAACATTGTGGCAGCGAAGCTATCATAAACGGTCCTAGTGTTTGCAAGTGACAGTAGCCACTGTCATCCAGCTGATAGCGTCTTAGACACTAATATTCTTCTATCTCATACTATTTATCCAAGTCTTTGTGGTAGTATGCAAAGAAGATCGCAAGCGCGTGTATCGCGATTACATCAGCATTTGCCGGGTGCCACGCCCCTGAACTGATTGCTGCCACGAAATTTAAAACCATGAAAATTAATTTTGGGGACCTTTTCGGACTTTCCACGAAAATTAATACCCACGAAAATTCCCCGCTATACGGTATATCTCGTAGAATGGAGGCTAAGTACATGATATTATTGTGTTAATATAGCATCCATGCATGCAAGGATTGAATTAACAGCCGAATTTATGAGTAACATACTACATGCACAATTAATCCCTTTACGTATTTTTTATAGCTTCATAATTTGGACTGGGAGGTAGCTGTTGGTCGTCAACTTGGTCTCACTCCAGAGGAGTCCCTCATCTTACTCATGGAGCCAGACAAGATACCTCCTGATCTTCTGAAGAGTGCTGAGAGCTTGAGGTGGACCCCGGACATGATCATGAAGGATTTTGAGGGAAATGACTTCTTCCAAATGATGTATGATCTTAACAAGGCATGCTAGTAATGAGTAATAATCTAATTTTGTGCAATAATTTATAAGAGTGAATTAAGTACATTTTGTATTGTAAATGGATCTATGAGACAGTATGTCCTGGATACTTTTCTGTTAACATTCAATAGTGCTATTATCCGACTAGCATCCTGTTTACGCTGCCCTGCATTGACCATGTCTCAGAAGCTGTGCTGTGCTGGCTCTGTAGCACACCTGGCCTGATCACAAAAATTGCATGTTAATTGGGGTACAACAGTCTGTAGGGTTATAACAATAATATTATAATATTGGTGTCTGGGAATTTGGTGTCAATGTCTGGTCATTGATCAGATATTTCAAGTTGAAATTGGTTCACACATACATACACATGCATAATATTATGCACGTTTAGCAGCACTACAACACGCAGTACTAATATTATTATACAGTCACATTATTGCTATATACATTAAAGCAGCTTCCAAGTCTTGTGATGCTTAAGCTGACGATTGTGGTTTGTTTAGTTCTTTCTTTTGTAATTCTTCCAGTTTCTTTTGCACTTTATGATAAAATGCGATATCCTTGAAGAGATCGTTATTGCGTGCACTACCGATGCCTCCAGCAATAAGGGCGAGTGCACCAATACCACCGCCCCCAGAAAGAGATCCAATTAACCCTCCCACAGCAGCTCCCCCAGCAGCGGTTGGTACGGCACCAACTCCACCAATCGGTGCAGTCAGAATGCCTCCAATGAGTGCTCCTACGGCAGCTCCAATTCCAGTTCCCACTGCAGCGCCAGAAACACCACCAATAGCACCAGCTATAGCTCCAACCTTGGCTCCCTTTTTCAACTTCTTTTTTATCTTTTCCCAAGACACACCCTCCAGTTGTGTAAGCTTAGAAACAGCTCTGCTTCGACATATAGCGATTATCTGAGCAAGTAGTGAATTTCTCCAGCCTGGTGGTTTGTTTGGTTTCTTGCCTGTAGGTATAGCTGTGATTTCAATTGGCAACTGAACATTTGCTGCTTCATGTTCCGTTGCAACTCTGGAATCTGGAGCAACTTCTGTGCCTGGTGATAGGTCTGGGGTGATTTCCGTCTCTCCCGGTGACAGGTCTGCTGGAGTACTGGATTCTGAGTCAAGGCAGGAAGAAAAAGGTTTGATACAAGCAGTTACTTCATACTTTGCAAGGATTTTTTTAAGTTCCTTCATGAACTTATCAACTAGTTCATCAAGGTTGCTTGCGTTGTCCTCATCGTCCAATACAGAATCGGCACGAGTAAGAACAAGTATCGAATTATCCCAGATCTTCTCTCCAAATGCTCTGTTCAACGTAGCAATATTTGCCTCGTCTATGAAATCCACCCTCTGGATCAAACTCATGCAGTAGATCAGAATATCAGCTTTACCACCAGTATGATGAGTAAGAGCAGCGACCACTTCCGACTCTGTATCTTCGCTGTCACCACGGGCATGTAGACCAGGCATGTCGACAGCACGTACAAGGACACCATTCACTTCTCCATCGTACCGCTTGACCTCCTGAGTGACCGATGTCGGTTGAAGGCTACTTTCCGCGGCGTTACTGGCGTCGAGGTTGAGGAAATTGTTGATGAGAGTGGATTTTCCAGTACCACTCTTTCCGGCTACAACTACCACAATATCTCTCTTGGAATTGTCCTGCTTCCATTGTTGAATCAGGTCAAGTAACTCCTCATCAGCACTCGCCGTTTCAGGCAAATCGTCATCAGAAATTTGTGTAGCCGCCATGGTGGATCGACCATACGATTGCCATATATGCGCTTTACATACATGTAGGGAGTTTTCCCTGGGTAAGTCCCTGACCGCAGTGCGAGTGCAAAGGGCAAAATCGTTGCGCATGCGTAATGTCATACTTACAGACCAGCTCTCCAGGTTCAGTTGGATACCAGGACACATCTCTGATACAACCAAAGTGAACAGTAGGCTGAGGAAAACTATCAGTATAATTTTATACCATACTAAGCTTAAGATTTGGCAAGTGCGCGACTATAGGAAAAAAAAAACAAGTGGAGAGGATATACAATTCTTTGAATTCAGTATCTTCAATATTAAATTTTCTCCTGTTAATTATACATCATAGACTGAAAGTATGAGTGCTTGAGTGGTGAGATTGCACAGAGAAAGGCTCTGTTGAAAAAAGGATGTCACTAAGATAGCTATAGGGTGAGAATCTTATCTTCGTTGAAATCTCCTCTTTAGGATAAGAATAAAGCAGAGATGATAAACAAGCAGAAGATTTTTAAAGTTCCAGATGTAAGCAAAATATTAATTCTATATAGTGTTCTCTGGATAATTATTTTTGGCACTCCTTGACAGCTTGAGGGTTGTGTTGTGTCTATTGCCTGCCCTGCTGGCACAGTCAACGCCAAGTCTGCATGGTGATTCATCTTTAGTGCCATCTATAGTGCAGGAATAATAAACAATAAAGCTGATCATAGTCAAGAGGGACTATATAGAGCGTAATACAACTCCAAGCTTATCTCTGCAATCTCTACTTTTCTCTCTCAGGCCCTGACTGCCTACACACACAAAAACACTCTAGACCCACTATACACATGTACTATAGAATTCAATAGAATAATCATGATAATAATTGTTATCACAATAATGCATAGTGTGCATTCTTAGAATTCATAATCACAAAAATAACAATAATATTATTATAGTGACTTGTGGGCAGTGGCAATAGTTTCCAGGGCGATAATCAGCAAGCATGGCAACATTAATAATCATGATTCTAAGGACAGGTCATGTAACGAAGCAATATCCATGTGTGGTTTCTGCCACACCCCATTCATTTGGGGTACCTATCAACATGCATGCAATAGTTACACCCCTCCAATGCAATGCATCACATTTTGACTTCCAGTACCTCCCACAATTCTGGAGTAAACCTGAGCTAAAAGTGGATTTCTGACCTTTGCTATCGAGCTATAATATGTACAATGGATCAAGACAAAGCTTGTAATGACCACAAATCTACTGTCAAGGCAAGGCATTGTAGCAGCAATAATTATTGTTGATTATGCATTTTCATACCATTTCTACAGACTATTGATCATGAGCATGGTATGTCCAGAGAATATCATGATACAGGTGTTGATGTAAACCTTGAGAAAGGAGTTGTTAGTCAACTTGAACAAAAGATTAATGTAAAAATTAATAGTATTCAAATAGCATAACTTAATTTCTAGTACTTTCTCTGTATGTTATAGAGGCTGCTTGTTAAACTAGAAGACAAAGAAGCTCAACTTGCAGCGAAAGATAGAACAATACAACAAAAAGACGCTGAAATCAGCAGACTTAAGCTTCAGCAAGCTGTAAAAGAAGACTTAGTACGTTCTGATCTCAGTTCTAGAGTCTCTTCCCAAGAATATTATAGCTGAAGTATAGGGAATCCGGGGTTATAGCTACAACTGTCGTATGAGTAGGGTTATAGGTAAATTATGCCGCATAATAATATTTTGAGCATTATAGGTATGTGTAAGCACTAAATTTGAGAGTTATGCGGCATTATAGGCATCTACTGGCATAATTTTGAGAATTTTAGGGCACACAATTCCAGGTAGCTGTTCAACACAAGTAAATTGACCTTTATCACAATGCCTGGACTACATATTGTGGACTGGTAAAGGGTTGATCAATCAGCTAGTGCCCACTTTTGAATCCGAGCACATGTAAAACTAAATGGCTACATGCACTCAATAATAGTGTAACCAAGTCTCCTTATGTCTATTATCGGTTTTTATTAACATTCAGTACAACTTGAGCATAATGGGCAATGTATGGGGAAGAGCATTATATTAGGGATTTTTCGAGCATTTGAGAAAAGCATTAGCTATAGGCCAAAAAATTAGTATAATTTACCGATCCCTAGCTACATATGAGTGCCTAGACCAGTATAATACTTAATGTTCCGTGGATTGCTGTAATCACTTTTCATGCATCCTAGAACATCAATGATAGTACTAGTCACAGTACTAGTGAAGCAGATGAAGATGAGCAAAAAGATACCATTGCAGAGAATAATCCTATATCTTCCCATCATGATGTGGCAAAAAAGGTAAAATTTAATGCCTTATTACTAAAATTTAACACTATAGCAATTATACAGCTGTACAGTAATAACTAATCATTGTATCAACAACTATTACAGACACGTTTCGGCCCACAAAATTATTGCCCAACTCTGAAATGGGCCAAGAAAAAATGTGACGATATACCTTTACCTGCAAAGCCATATCCACTTCAGGCTGTGCAGACAGATGATGACATCTTTATTGGAAATACAAGGCTTGTAATAGCCAGGTATTCACTTCATACTGGATCATGGAGAGAAAATTTATCTCCATATGATTTCATACGCTTTGGCATGGTTGCAATGAACAATCAGCTCGTTTTGATAGGAGGTGCACACGAGTTAAATTATAAACCGACGGGCAAGCTAGGGGTGTGGAAGGATGATCTAAAGCAATGGGAATACCGACCGGCCAATTTTCCTGATATGCCTACTCCACGATTTCAAGTATCTGCCACTGCCTATCAGAAGTGGCTAGTGGTGGCTGGTGGTAGACTCCTTGATAACGATCCAAAGTCTACCTCAATTGTTGAGATTCTTGACACCTCTACAAAGCAATGGTACAAAGCTGCATCTTTACCTAGTAACGGTTCCTCAATGTCTTCGGCAATCAATGGAAACGTATGGTACCTGTTAGGGGGGTTTATTTCTAAGTCTGAGCTGAGCAGAAATGTATTCAGTGTTTGTTTGGATGAGCTTATCCCCCAAGCGGGAGCAAAATCTGCCGCAGGATCACCATGGCAAATCCTACCAAAGACTCCGCTTGAAAAGTCATGTGCTATAGTTTTTAAAGGCCTTTTGCTCTCCGTCGGAGGAATCGACAATTCAGCAATCCGTTACTATCACCAAGAGAGTGGTACATGGATTAATTATGCCGATTTGCATACAAGGCGATCACAGTGTGCATGTGCAGTGCTTCCGGATGGGAGACTATTTGTAGCTGGTGGCCTAGAGTACATGAAAGAAGGAGAAGTTGCTACAAATCGTGTAGACATTGCAACATTTAACTACACCTATCGAGACGATTGAACTGCAAGCTACATACAGCACACATGCACTGAGATACAACTAATCTTCATAAGTATATAATTATCTAGAATATTGTTGTTATACTTGAAATAATTATGATAATCATTAAGTTATTGTATAATAGCCATCATCCTCCCAATTTTATTAAGTTTATTTTTCTTTACAATGGGGCTTATATACAAGTAGGGGTGTATGCATGGCAGAATTCTATGGTACCACACTGTTAAAGTGCACGTGCACTAGTGGTAAAAAAATAATTAAACTTTAATTATTTTTTTACCACTAGTGCACGGATACATAACAATTATAATTCTCTTTCAATAAAACTGAACAGAGTATCATACTTATAACTCAGCCTCTTGCACAGACTGTATGAACTCACCAAGGCAGTCAGGGCCTGGGAGAGAAAAGTATAGATTGCCGAGGTATGTGGATTTTTTGTTGTACTCTACCACAACCCCTCTTGATTATGATTAGACATATTATTGTTGTTCTTGCTCTATAGGTGGCTCTAAAGACTAATCACCAGACTTGGCATTGACTGTGCCAGCAGGGCAGGCAACAGATGCAACCCACAAGCGACACGCACAAAAATACTAGACCTATACTACACAATGTCATGTACTAGAATTCTGTAAAAATAGAATTTTAGTAGAAACCATCATCATGACATTGTTTGTTATCACTGATATTATGTATATAAATCATGACATTGTAATGTGATTATAGTGCGGTAAGTTATGCATAACTATACACTATAATAATAAAAACTGTTTCAATGTTTTCCATGGCTTCAGTACTTTACTTAATCAGATAATTCGTCTTGTTTTTTCTTTTGCAATTCTTCCAACTTCTTCTGTACTTGATAATAAAAAGTAATATCTTTGAAGAGATTTTCATTGTGAGCAGTAGCGAGACCTCCAGCAAGAAGCGCGACTACACCAGTACCACCACCCCCAAAAAGTGATCCCAAAAGTGCCCCCATAGCAGCTCCCCCGGCAGCAGTTGGGGCTGCACCAAATCCACCAAATGGTGCAGTCAGAATACCACCAATAACTCCTCCTACAGTAGCTCCAATCCCAGTTCCCACGGCAGCACCAGAGGCTCCACCAATGGCACCAGCTGCACCTGCTACCTTGGCCCCCTTCTTCAATTTTTTGACGATCTTTTCCCAAGACACACCCTCCAACTTCGTTAGATATGAAATAGTTTTTTTCTGGCATATGGTAATTACCTGAGCAAGCAGTGAATCTTTCCAGCCTGGTGGCTTGTCTTGCTTCTTGCCTGTAGGTATTACTACGATCTCAAGTGGTGATTCTTTGGCTTCGCTGTCTGCCTCTTCAGTTGTTGCTGCATCACCATGCTCATGCTCTGTAGCAATACTGGAGCCTGGAACTGCTTCTGCTGTCTCCGGTACAGCTTCCGTCACTTGAGTAGGATCTGGTGTAGCTTCCGTTGCTTGAGTAGGGTCTGGTGCAGTTTCTGTCACTGGAGATGGGTCTGGTGCAGCTTCTGTTGCTGGAGATGGGTCTGGTGTAGCTTCTGTCACTGGAGATGGGTCTGGTGCAACTTCTGTTGCTGGAGATGGGTCTGGATCACTGAAAGAGAATGGTTTAGCACATGCTTTTATATCAGCACAATCAGCAAGAATTTCTTCAAATTCCTTGGCAAACTCTTCAACGATATCATCAAGTCTGTCGGCATTGTCCTCATCTTCCAGTATAGTATCAGCATGAGTAAGGACGAGTATTGCGTTAGCCCAAAGCTTCTCTCCAAATGCTTTGTTCAATGTAGCTATATTCTTCTCGTCTATTGAATCCAGCCTTTGTGTCAGACTTATGCAATAGATCAGGATATCAGCTTTGCCTTCAGTGTGGTGGGACAGAGCAGTGATCACTTCTTTCTCCATATCGCTACTGTGTCTACGGGCATGTAGACCTGGCATATCAACAGCACGTACACGGACACCGCTCTGTGACACTTCTCCTTGATACACTTTGACATTGTGGGTCACGGACGTCGGTTGAATTCGAGCTTCAGCTGCCTCGTTTCCGCCAAGGGATAGGAAGTTATTGATGAGGGTGGACTTTCCAGTCCCACTCTTACCACCTACGACGACCACGATCTCCCTCTCCGGGTTGTCTAGATTCCACTGTTGAGTCTTGTCGAGCAATTCCTCGTTAGATCTGGTCGTTAGAGGAGTATCATCGCCTGGAATCTGAGTAGCCATGACTTTGAGTTTCCAGGGAAAATCCCTAACCGGGGCCTTCAGATCGCATCGACCCTTACCTAATTTTTCTGGCATGCACATGCCCTTGGATCGATTTTGCAAATTACGGCCCCAAATTACCTAGCAAATCAAACAGTGCAGTGGTCGCAGACCCCTCTTTCACTATGTCTCGGGATTCAGACGACGGTGGTTCAGCTGAAACTACTACTGTAACAGCAAATGAAGAAGTGGTTGATCTGATTCAGCGATGGCAGAAGGAGAACATCGACAGAGACATAATAGTTGTTGTAGCTGGCAAGAGTGGCGCTGGTAAATCCACTCTCATAAACAATTTCCTCACTCTTGGTAAACATGAAGCAGCCAAAACTGGCCTACAGCCGAAATCAGTCACTAAGAATGTCAAGGAGTACAAAGGAGAGGTGAATGGTATTCCGATACGAGCAATTGACATGCCTGGTCTACATGCCCGGGATCATAGTGAAGACATGCCGGTAGAGATTATCGCAACCCTCACTCATCTTACTAATCGCAAAGCCGATATACTCATCTACTGCATTCCCCTCCATCAGAGGATGGATAAGGGAGATGAAGAGAATATTCGTACATTGAATGAAGTGTTCAGCGAGGTGATTTGGAAAAATGCGATAGTCGCCTTCACTCATGCAGATTACATACTAGACAAGCAGAAAGCCGGTAAAGCCAATTATGACAGAGTTCTGTCAAACTTTAGAGAGGAATTTCAAGGTACCATTAGAAGTTTTGGAGTTTTAGCTCGTGTCATTTCACTCCATGCAGTAGCAAGCGACGAAACAGGTGTGAATTCAAGGAGTGACCCAGCCACACCTACTCCTATGGAAACATCCGTAGACCCCGAGTATATATTTACGATTGTAGGAGTACCCACTGGTGAGGAACCCAACAAGCCACCAAAATGGAGGCAAGAATTACTGTCACAGATCGTCAACATCAACCTGAAAAATACTGGTTCCATAATCTTGCAGTTGAATGGCATACGATGGAAGGAGGTAGCTGATTCACTCAAAGAAGAGAAACTGCATGCCGAATATGTGAACACAGCTCATGAATATGCAAGTATTGTAGGAGCTGGAGTAGGCGTAGTCTTAGGGGGCTTCCTTGGTATTGCTATTACAAAACACATACCATCATTGCGAGTAAATCATACTGCTGCCACAGGAGGTTTACTGGGACAAATAGGAGGTCATGGTGTTGCAGCACTGTGCATTATTGCTCGAGAGATGAATCGCCCACAAAATCAAGCTTGTGCAAAGGACATCGCATTCTACATCAAAGTGAACAAGAGGCTGAAGGAATTGAGAGACGGGCTGCAAGAATGACAATCTTTGTACATAATATTGTCACACTTAGTCATGAAACTCGTGCACAACAAAATTGATAATTATTATTATACCAGGTCCTATGATACGAATAATTGTTAATGCCTTTATCAAATCGATATCTTGTTTTTGTACTTCCACAAAATGCATGCATTATTATAATAGATCTATTACCATACAAGTTTGATCAAACCATAGGTACAGACTCGAATGGAGTTAAAAATAACAAGAGGACATCTTATTGGCATGGATGTATACATTAATTGTACAATACATGTACTGCAAGACAGATTCACCAATCGAATAATACTCTTCTTCTTAGTACATAATATAATTGCTGACTCGATCGTCTAGCATCTGGCTGGTTAGTGCCATGCGCGTGTTCTAAACTTTAATAATGCGACTACCATGGGAAAATTTGAAATTTTAATCTTTTGCGTGGGCGCTTCGCGCTCCTTCCCTTCCTCTCCCCTCCTCTTCATTATTTTATCATACTCTGTTCCTACTCTCACTTTCAGGGGGGGGAGGGGGTCGCCTTTCTACAAAGATAATTGGTCAAAGATTATAGTATGATGGACAAAATACAACACTATAGTTGTGGTGACCGTGCACGCAGGTCGCTGCTGCTCTCAAGTGTATTATTTGCTTGGCAACTGATAATAATTATAGTTTATGCATGCATGCTTTATACACTGACAAAAATTACATCATAAGTAACACATTCTTAGATACAGGAAATAACAATAAACCACAATAACATTACATCAACACAATACATACATTATTATACACAGTGCACTGTTCAAGTTACTACAACAGTATAGTATATAAAAAGGCAACTTGTGATGCTCAAGTTGACGATTGTAGCTAGTCCTCTATTTTGTAAATCTTGCAGTTTTTTTTGTACTTGGTAATAAAACATGGCATCCTTTATGAGACCCTGAATGTGTTCATTACGAATGCCTTGAGCAAGAAGTGCGAGTGTAGCAGATGTGAGTGCAGCAGATCCGAATAATGCTCCGTATTCCTTGGCAGTAGTTGGCCGTGCGGGTGCGGCAAGAATGGTTGTAATAATAACTCCAATATAGTTTGCACGGCACTATCTTTCATCACATCTCTTATAATTTATCCCCAAGACACACCCGCCAGCTCTGTAAGCTTGGAAACGGCTCTGCTCTGACACATGGTAATTACCTGAGCAAGCAGTGAATCTTTCCAGCCTGGTGGCTTATTTGGCTTCTTGCCTGTAGGTATTACTACGATCTCAAGTGGCGATTCTTCGGCTTCACTGTCTGCCTCTGCTGCACACCATACTCATGCTCTATAGTAATACTGGGGCCTGGAACCGCTTCCACTGTCTCCAGTGCAGCTTCCGTTGCTTGAGTAGGGTCTGGTGTAACTTCTGTTGCATCTGGTGTAGCTTCTGTCGCTGGAGATGGGTCTGGTGCAGCTTCTGTTGCTGGAGATGGGTCTGGTGTAGCTTCTGTCACTGGAGATGGGTCTGGATCACTGGACAAGAATGGTTTAGCACATGCTTCTACACCAGCACAATCAGTAAGAATTCCTTCAAATTCCTTTGCAAACCCTTCAACGATATCATCAAGTTTGTCGGCATTGTCCTCATTTTCCAGTATAGTATCAGCATGAGTAAGTGCGAGTATTGCGTTAGCCCAAAGCTTCTCTCCAAATGCTTTGTTCAATGTAGCTATATTCCTTTCGTCTATTGAATCCAGCCTTTGTATCAGGCTTATGCAATAGATCAGGATATCAGCTTTGCCTTCAGTGTGGTGGGACAGAGCAGCGATCACATCTTTCTCTTTATTGCTACTGTGTCTATGGGCATGTAGACCTGGCATATCAACAGCACGTACACGGACACCGCTCACTTCTCCTTTGTACACTTTGACATTGTGGGTCACGGACGTCGGTTGAATTCGAGCTTCAGCTGCCTCGTTTCCGCCAAGGGATAGGAAGTTATTGATGAGGGTAGACTTTCCAGTCCCACTCTTACCACCCACGACGACCACAATCTCTCTCTCCGGGTTGTCTAGATTCCACTGCATGCTGAATCATGTCGAGCAATTCTTTGTTAGATCTGGTCATTTGAGGAGAATCATCGCCTGGAATCTGAGTGGCCATGAGACAGTATTGTTTTGTTATACTAGGGACACACGTGAGTGCAGGAATTTCCTCACTATCTGTTTGGCCAAGCATTCTAATTAAAGCGAGGGGGAGGTAGGCCTGGTTCGTTGCATGCACATGTGCCGTTATTATATCAAAATTAATTTGGAATAATCCATTACATAATATGGATAATTCCTCACGCTCAACTTGGCACACTTAGAAATGACAGGCTGAGGTAACCGACTGTTATTCGCATTGCTATATCGATTGACTCAACAATGTGGGTATGCATTTAGTACGAGTGCTAGTATAAAGGTCAGGAGATCATCCTGTATTCTTAGGCATATGGACCGTTTTACTTGTCAGCACGTGGTAGGGATAAGTGTACGGAATTTTGTGGACATTGTTATGGAAAGGTTGACGCATGCACAAATGGTGTGTACCAGGCCCTTTCTCCTCCCCCTCAAAGGGCCTGGGGATGAGGCTAGCAGTGGTGCTGACACACTCGAATACACACCACTGGACATGCGATGTATGAACATGGCTATTAGCCATAGTCCTCATATACACGTACCTGTACTTGGCTTGTTGTGCTTTTCAACTGATAATCATTGCAGATAAGCTGGAGGATTCCAAGAGCTGCAAGTTCAGATTCTTGTTTTTCGGTCAAAGGGAAGGTAGCATTCACAACGTAGTTCGAGATTGCATAAACCAGTTTTAAGCACCCCCTCTGAGCAGATAGCAGGCGGATAGCATAGACCTTTCTATTTAAGATCCTACAGAGTCGACTTTGAAAGTCAGTTAGCTCGTCTACAGTATACTTATTATACTTAGAATCAAGCTTTATACATGTAATACAGCTTCGCTCGGATTTGATTTGGAAATGATTGCTGGACATTCATAGACCCGTCTTTTGGCATAGTTACTAAACTTTGTCCGATAATTTCCCAGATTCTTTTGATCATCATTGGTACCACTTAACTGTATCATGTATTCAATAAGCTGGTAATTGAAGAAAGAGGATTTGCTTTGGCAATTAATTTCATAATATCATCAATAACCTTTGGCTCTGGCAATAAGCAGTCCACTTCCAAGCCAGTTTTTAGGTGCCTGACCAACTTTGGAATAGAGTATTATCTATCTTCCAGGGAATCAAAATATTTATTCATAAGAATACCAAATTCGAGTCTTATCTCTTCACTTTCCGCCTTTAGCCTTTGCTCTAGCTCTGTTCGTGACTGTTCATCTTGAATGTCATTGATGTGAGGAAATAACTGGTTATCTGCTTCATATGGAACAACTACAGCTCTGGGGGTAACAACTTGATCAGCACTGCTCAACTCAACTAAGAGATCTTCGTTTTTTACACTCTCTGCCAATTGACCCAGATTCACAATAGGACTTCTCAGTGCTTCAACCAGAGCTCTCTGGGTAGGCAATGGCTTGACCTGCTTGAGCCACAGTGTGAGCATCTCGGTGAAGAAGTTTGTCAGATCGTCACCGAAATTCGTTTTAATACCTTGTTTAGCGCTGTATCCTTCTGCCATCACGGTATTTTAACTAACACAGTCTATTCCCTCGCTCAGCGCACGCATAAGCCAATTGATTTGTACATACTACGTGCATTTAAGTGCGACCATGTACCAGGACCCGGAATTATTATTGTAGGGAGTTTCCCTGGGAAAATCCCTAGCCACAGCGCGTATCGTATCGACCCTTACCTGATATTGGTATGCACCCACCCCCTTTTCCACCATGGCTACTCCGGCTTCAGACGACTGTGTTCCGGCTGTAACTACCACAGCAAACGAAGAAATGGTTGATCTGATTCAGCGATGGCAGAAGGAGAACATTGACAGAGATATTGTAGTTGTTGTAGCTGGCAAGAGTGGCGCTGGTAAATCTACTCTCATTAACAGTTTCCTCACGCTTGATAAACACGAAGCAGCCAAAACTGGCCTACAGCCGACATCAGTCACTAAGGATGTCAAGGAGTACAAAGGAGAGGTGAATGGTATTCCGATACGGGCCATTGATATGCCTGGTTTACATGCCCGGGAACATAGCAAAGATAAACTCGCAGAGATTGTCGCAACCCTCAGTCATCTCACTGATAGCAAAGCCGATATACTCATCTACTGTATTCCCCTTCATCAAAAGATGGATGAGGTAGATGAGAAGAATATTGACACATTGAATAAAGTATTTGGTGAGATAATTTGGAAAAATGCGATAGTTGCCTTCACTCGTGCAGATTATGTACTAGAAGAGCAGAAAGCCGGCGAAGTCAACTATGATAAAGTACTGTCAGATTTTAGGAAGGAGCTTCAAATTACCCTTAGACGTTTTAAAGTTTCAGCTCGTATCATTTCACTCCATGATGCAAATGTCGAAAGAGCTGCTAATTCAAGTAATGGCTCAGCAGCACCGACTCCTCCGGACGCATCAGTAGACCCCAAATACAGATTTACAATTGTAGGAGTTCCCACTGGTAAGGAGCCCAATAAGCCGTCAAAATGGAGTCAAGATCTACTGTCACAGATCATCAACATCAACTTGAAAAATGCTGGTTCCAAAATCATGCAGTTGAATGGCATACGATGGAAGGAGGTGGCTGATTTACTCAAAGAAGAGGCACTAAAGGCTCGAATTAAGGCCAGAGCTCATGAATATGGAACTCTGATAGGAGGTGGAGTAGGGGTAGCCTTAGGGTATTTCCTTGGAGTTGCCGTTGGGGAGGTCACATTGCCTGCTATAGCAATACCAGCCGGTCTAGCTGCAGGTGGTACAGGTGGTGTATTGGGACAAGCTATTGGAGCGATTGGGGGACATGGTGTTGCAGCACTGCATATTCTAGCTAGAGGGATAAATCACCCACAAAATCAAGCTCATGCAAAGGACATCGCATTCTACATCAAAGTGAACAAAAAGTTGAAGGAATTGAAAGACAGACTGCAAGAATGACAATCTTTGTACAATGTCATGCTTATATATGAGAAACTTGTGCACAAAAAAGTAATTATAATTATTACACCAGGTCCAATAGACACTAAACTAATGCCTTTAATTTTTGTATTTCCACATATAAATACATGCATTATAAATTATTATAGTGCTATGAACCCTTGACCATCTCCCCAGTAGCTACATAGTGTAATGGTGCATGTGGTAAAAGATCGTCAATAGAATGCGTACACATCGATCGATGCTGGCCCCAGAAATCATGGAGATGGCGTCTAAGATCGACTCTCAACCTTGATAGCAACAAGTTTCGATGCTTCAATCACAGAGACGAACTCGACAACACAGTATTCCTTCCGAAGTTCAGGTTGGTCACGCTGCTGCAGTCGCGCGCGGGCCAGCCCCTTGTGGCAGTGATGCGTGCTATATATAGCGCAAGGCTAGCTTTATTTATCCATGGCATTACGTAAGCCAAGAAAACACGTGAAGTTCAACCAACAGTACTTCTCAGAGAAAGTAGCGCTCAGCTTGTAATCTATTCGCTGGATACACGCGTAAGATACTCTATACATATTTACTGATTTTCAAGTCTCAGAAAGGCTCCAGCGAGGCCCTGAATTTTCTCATAATTACCTCATGGATTACACTATAGGTTTCATCATAATTACACTATAATTACCTCATAACCACAGAAAAGTAAATTGCTACTGGGGAGATAATGAACAACTTAGAGACTACGTCCAGAGTCCCTCATGAATACGCCGCCATAAATTCGAACTAGGACACATCGACAAACTGCGCATGCTCCGTATACGTGTACAATATTGGGGCGCGCGGCTTGAGCCGGTTGAACGTTGACCTTCACCCGCCATGTGCTCGACTGAATAGGGAAATCCCCCCGAGTGCGAGCTCGCCAAAGAAAGCGAACCGAGAAAATCGCCATATCTCATCGATAGTCCACGATGTCTTCTACGCTAGGTTCGAATTCTGGGTCCCAACAACCTTTCATGCGCGCTAAACATTTTGAAACAGTTTCACAGGAATTACATCATAAGTTTCATCATAGGTTTCATCATCATTTCATCATAATTTCATCATAGCGAGAGCCGAATTCTTTGTTTCTAATTGGGACTCTGGACGTAATGAACAACTTAGAGACTACGTCCAGAGTCCCTCACGAATACGCCGCCATAAATTCGAACTAGGACACATCATAGATATTAGAGCGCGGGGGGAAATGGATTGGAAACGGTCACGTGACCTCCATATACCTTAGTGTTGACGTCACACTTCCCGTCTGCACATGCGTGTCACTGCCAGCATACAGTATACAGTTTACTACTATCCTATACAGTGTATATACTAAGGCATGCTTTGTTATGGTAAAGGGTAGAATAGGTACATGTCATCATCATAAAACAGGTAGTGGTCATCAAAATCGTTGGTTATTACCACGCGGCTGCACGGGTGAAAAGGTGAGCCCAATTTCTTTGTTTTGCATGCTTGTGGAGTTTTTATGAGATTTCTATACAATCTTGTCAGCTTTGAATGATACCAATAGGTTTATTTTGTCAAATGTCATTGCGCTGTCTTGTTCAAGGACAGTAATATATTGGGTTGAGAGTCTAGTTTTAGCGCTGACAATACAGAATGATTGGCTGCTGTGGGGAGTTTTTATGACCCCTGAGCTGACATATAAGGGTCTTTTATTGAGCCCACTTCCCATTATTGGCCTGTAAAAGAGCATTGTAACCTTGAATCAATTTATATTAATAGGAATACCTCAGTAGATCATGTAATACTTCATTGTTTATGTAGAGAGTGATGGGTTATAGAAAATTTCGACTTACGAAGCGTAAGAATGCAGAACGGAGGAGGCTTTCATCTCGTAATCTAAAAACCATTGCTGGGCGGCCCTCTAAGCACCAAAAGAAGTACATTCAACGTGCTAATACTGCTGCTATAACGGAAGAGGTGTGTAGAATTATTTATATCATGAATGTATCGCATTGATGTTCACCATCTATACATATCCAGGTTCCATCAATTGCCGATATACGGTCTCATTTAAAGCTTCCCTCAAGCAAATGGACGGATCAATCGAAGAGTCTATCAAATGAAATAAAGCTTTGCAAATTAGGAGACCGTACAAGACCAAATGGAGTTGATGGTGTCGTCGTGTTAACATTTGTTATCAAGGGTGATCGTAGCTGGATATTGAATGTTCATGGACGACCTGTTACCCAGTGTTCAGCGATTAGCCATTTCCCCCAACTCGTGACACCCAAGAATGTGAACGACCAGTTGCAATGTTTGGATAGGTTGAAAGTTTGTGCTGCTCATCCTGATGAACGATTTGTACAAATGGCAAAGGAAAAGAAGAGCTTTAAAGAAGGCCAAGTATCTGCTAGTATTGATGATGTTGCTGATATTACTCTGAATGGTGATACATACTGCTGCACATTACGTACTGCGTCATGTCAGATGTTAGTACCAACTGGAAAATGTGCAAATTGTGTCTCATATCGGGCTACACTTAGGACGATGCATACCCGTTGGCAAAAAATTACTGCATCAAGCCCATCAAAGTACACTAGCACTAGTAGTCGTACTAACTTTAGGTATCTGACAACCCCACAAAAAAAGAAAAGAATGACCTCATTACGAGCTCGAGTCACCTCCGCAGAGCGTAAAGTCAACAATCTTATGAAGAAGATAAAGGACTCCACTGACGCTCAAGGGGTCACTGTTGATGATTGTCTTCATCAAGATCTTTCACAAATAATGGAAGAGCACACACCATCGATTATTGAACAGTTTCCAGAAGGATCATTCAAACGATTATTTTGGGAGCAACAAAGAGAGGCATTGAGGGGTAATTCACGACAGATGAGATGGCACCCAACCATGATCAAGTGGTGCCTAAACATCAAACTTCGTTCATCTGCTGCTTACGAAGCTATTCGTGATTCTGGATTTATTTCTTTGCCTTCTAGTCGTACACTACGAGACTACACGCATCATATGAAGAGCGGTACTGGATTCCTACCTGAAGTCACCGAGCAACTCCTCAAAGAAGTGAAAATGGACACTCTCAAACTCCATGAAAAGCATGTGGCTGTATGTTTTGATGAAGTGCGTATCAAAGATAACTTAGTATACGATAAACATGGTCTTCAACTTATTGGCTACGTAGACATTGGTGACATTAATAATGAACTTCTCAAGTTCGAGCGATCATGCAGTGACGACAGCAGTGAAACGTCAGGCTCTCCACTACCTGTAGCCAAACATATGTTAGTATTCATGGTCAGAGGTCTCTTCATAGACCTCAAATTTCCTTACGCCCAATTTGCCACACATAGTCTCACAGCCGATATGTTGTTTCCACTTGCCTGGGAAGCTGTACAGAGGCTTGAAGCAGCTGATTTTAAAGTTGTCGCTTTCGTGTGTGACGGAGCATCACAAAATCGAAAGTTCTTTCGTATGCACTCGAATTCCAAGGAAACGGTGTACAAGACGAACAATCCGTATGCAGGCGAACCTCGACCGATATATTTCTTTTCAGATGCTCCACATCTTATTAAAACAGTTAGAAACTGTTGGGCCAACTCATTCGCACACTCCAATAGTCGTGCCATGTGGGTAAGCAGTACACATTATGTATAGATTATTATGTGTATGTTCCATTAAATGCACACCAGGTACTAAAATTAATTTACATGTACACATAATGATTAGATCAATGGGCAGCACATTAGCTGGCTTCATCTGACGAGTTTGAATGACAAGTGCACTACTGGAGCAGGGTTGTCTATGCTACCTAAGATTAAGTCGGAGCATCTTCGTTTAAATTCATACTCCCGTATGAAAGTTTATCTTGCTTCTCAGGTAAGCTTTGTACATTTTTGGTATTAGCTACATGGTGTATCTATAATGCTATTATACTCATATCCAGGTACTAAGTGCTAGTGTTGCCAAAGCCCTCGAGTACTATAACGATCCAGCAACAAAAGAAACGCAGAGATTTTGTCAAATGTTTGATCGTTTTTTTGATTGCCTCAATGTACGATCATATACAGAGGGTCGAAAGAAGAGAAAACCAGATCTACTCCCCTACCGGACTGTTAAGGATACCCGTTTTGAGGTGAATTATTCATTATTTTTGGATTGTTGATGCAAAATGTGAGCATTTATTTTTATTATAGTGGCTTAAGGATGATTTTTTGGGGTATTTAGCCGAATGGAACAAAAGTGTTTCTGACCGAGCGGGATTTACTGCAGCACAGAAGCAACAGATGATGCTTAGCAGAGAGACAGTGGAAGGGCTGACAATGACAGGTTTGTGGTTGTGTATATCTTTCTTGGTGTATAATAAAGCTATACCTTCATACATGGGTGGCTTGACATCTTCCTCTGCCAATATCGTACAAGTTATCGAGATAATTTTTTTTATTTCTTGATTATAGTGAATTCATTCCTTGATGTCAGCCAGTATCTACTGTCCTACCCTGGGGTGAGGGCTGTATTTAGTGAGCGCTTCAATCAGGATCCCCTAGAAAGTTTTTTTGGTAAACAGAGATCACATGGGGGCCGCTGTGACAACCCAACTGTCAAGGATTTTGTGTACAATACCACATCACTGCGACTGCAAGGAGCTTTGGCTAAAGATCCAGTTCGGGGAAACTGCCGACGACGGGTCCGGGACAGTAAGCAAGCTGACTTGATCGATAACACTCCACTCCCCAAGCGTAAACGTTACTCTGCAAAGAAGTAGTGGTATATGTACCTTGTACTCCACAATGTCATAATAATAATATTAGTATAATATTATAATAATTATAACATTGTCCACAACTGTATACATCCATCTGTCATGTACATGTACATGTATTATTGTACACAAATCACATAAAATTAATAACAGTCATTCAATTGCCAATCAAATCACTTTTTGGAGGTTTTCCCCCTTTTCAGTCCTTTGCGAAGACCAGGCTTGGATTTGGTTGCTGTATCACTGAATTTTTTCTGCTGTTCAGCCCACGAACCTGTGATGGAGAAACCTCTAATATTTATCCATAGTGTTATGATATCACTGAGCACTTCGGGTGACTCCTCATCGTCCAAGTCTATGGACAACATAGACCAATGAAAAAGGATGTCCTCATCTAACATAAGCTTCTTGACAACATCTTTTTGGTCTTGACTTGTATGTAGGTATGATTTGAGAGCATGTCGAGTGCTCTTTTCGATGACCAAAAAGAAATCAAAAGCTGAATCACTCACTTCGAAGGCACCACCTCGATTCACGCATTCAAACCACTTCCTTGCGTACCCATAAAAAGTATCTTCGTAGGTACCAATAGCCATGTGTAGTAGACACTGAACAAATGAAGCATACTTTTCCCCCTTTCTCTTTTCGTAACAATGGATGAGAGTTACAGGTACATACCCACACGCATACATGATAATGTTCTTTTCATCCTCAGTGATCGCTTCATCGAGACCTTTACAAAGCGAATGTGTAGATTTATTAGGAAACAATAGCTTCATCTTGGTTTCAAAGATGTGTTGGGTGATAGATTGAAGGAGTAAAGCATTAGTCCCAAATATGTTTAGCTTTGAAAGAAAATCACCCCAAAGCCTGTTGATACTTGTACATCGTAGTTGATGAAATTTAGACCATGCTTTCTCCCTCTGTAGCGTACAACTTGCTGCCTTGGACGCTTCCTGAAGTATGCTGTCTATAGTCCTGAACAGTGTAGCTGTAAATTCAGAAATGGTAGCTTTGTCTGCCTCCTCCTGTGATTGAAGTTTGGTCACTAGTCGCTTGCCAAACTCTTGTAGTTTCCTGCAAGTATCAGATTTGAGATTCAAGTCTTTCTGTGCAAGCACTGTGGTGATAGAGTGCTTCAAATCTGGTGTTTGATCGCATGCACCTGCCATAACTGTACTATGGGTAAGTACAAGTGTTGGCGCGTACTGTACGCGCGGTAGGCGCGCGCGAGCAGCGCACTAGCGATTTCAGGAAGTCACATGACGGAGACACGGATCAAACACGACATTTCTATGAATATCATTACGTTTCCAATCCATTTCCCCCCGCGCTCTAATATCTATGGACACATCGACAAACTGCGCATGCTCCGTATACGTGTACAATATTGGGGCGCGCGGCTTGAGCCGGTTGACCTTCACCCGCCATGTGCTCGACTGAATAGGGAAATCCCCCCGAGTGCGAGCTCGCCAAAGAAAGCGAACCGAGAAAATCGCCATATCTCATCGATAGTCCACGACGTCTTCTACGCTAGGTTCGAATTCTGGGTCCCAACAACCTTTCATGCGCGCTAAACATTTTGAAACAGTTTCACAGCAATTACATCATAAGTTTCATCATAGGTTTCATCATAGGTTTCATCATCAATAATTTTCATCGTAATTTCATCATAATTACCTCATCGCGAGGCCGAATTCTTTTTTGCGAATTGGGACTCTGGACGTAATGAACAACTTGGAGACTACGTCCAGAGTCCCTCATGAAAAGTACCACATCGCGCTACTGTACCCGCCATAATTCGAACCAGGACAAGTCGACAGACGGCGCATGCTCCGTATGCGAGTATATTGAGGCGCGCGGCTTGAGCCGGTTGACCCGGACGTGACCTCCACTTGCCATGTGCCTAGACTGAATAGGGAAATCCCCCCGAGTGCGTGCTCGCCAAAGAAAGCGAACTGGGAGAATCGCCATATCTCATCGATAGTCCACGATCTCTTCTACGCTAGGTTCGAATTCTGGGTCTCAACACCCTGTCATGCGCGCTAAACATTTTGAAGCAGTTTTCACCCAATTTCATCATAATTTCATCATAGGTTTCATCATAGGTTTCATTATAATTACCTCATCGCGAGGCCGAATTCTTTTTTGCGAATTGGGACTCTGGACGTAATGAACAACTTGGAGACTACGTCCAGAGTCCATCATGAATACGCCGCCATAAATTCGAACTAGGACACATCGACAAACTGCGCATGCTCCGTACACGCGTATATTGGGGCGCGCGGCTTGAGCCGGTTGACCCGGACGTGACCTCCACTGCCATGTGCTAGACTGAACAGGGAAATCCCCCCGAGTGCGAGCTCGCCAAAGAGAGCGAACTGAGAAAATCGCCATATCTCATCGATAGTCCACGATCTCTTCTACGCTAGGTTCGAATTCTGGGTCTCAACACCCTGTCATGCGAGCTAAACATTTTGAAGCAGTTTTCACCCTAATTTCATCATAATTTCATCATAGGTTTCATCATAGGTTTCGTCAAAATTACCTCATCGCGAGGCCGAATTCTTTTTTGCGAACTGGGACTCTGTACGTAATGAACAACCTAGAGACTACGTCCAGAGTCCCTCACGAATACGCCACCATAAATTCGAACTAGGACACATCGACAAACTGCGCATGCTCCGTATACGCGTACAATATTGGGGCGCGCGGCTTGAGCCGGTTGACCTTCACCTGCCATGTGCTCGACTGAATAGGGAAATCCCCCTGCCCTGAAAGCGAGCTCGCTAGAGAAAGCGAACTGAGAGAAACGCCATAAGGATATCATCGGATAGTCCACGATCTCTTCTACGCTAGGTTCGAATTCTGGGTCCCAACAACCTTTCATGCGCGCTAAACATTTTGAAACAGTTTCACAGCAATTACATCATAGGTTTCATCATAGGTTTCATCATAGGTTTTATCATCATTTCATCGTAATTTCATCATAATTACCTCATCGCGAGGCCGAATTCTTTTTTGCGAATTGGGACTCTGGACGTAATGAACAACCTAGAGACTACGTCCAGAGTCCCTCACGAATACGCCGCCATAAATTCGAACTAGGACACATCGACAAACTGCGCATGCTCCGTATACGCGTTCAATATTGGGGCGCGCGGCTTGAGCCGGTTGACCTTCACCTGCCATGTGCTCGATTGAATAGGGAAATCCCCCTGCCCTGAAAGCGAGCTCGCTAGAGAAAGCGAACTGAGAGAAACGCCATAATGATATCATCGGATAGTCCACGATCTCTTCTACGCTAGGTTCGAATTCTGGGTCCCAACAACCTTTCATGCGCGCTAAACATTTTGAAACAGTTTCACAGCAATTACATCATAGGTTTCATCATAGGTTTCATCATAGGTTTCATCATCATTTCATCGTAATTTCATCATAATTACCTCATCGCGAGGCCGAATTCTTTTTTGCGAATTGGGACTCTGGACGTAATTATCATACAAGTTTGGTTTGTATACAGACTCAAAATTAATGGAGTTAAAAATAACAATTAAGGTACCATTTAATTGCGTGGGCGTGAGCGTCAGGAATGGCTAATTCAATTAGCGAATCGTGAAGGGGCGTGGCCGAAGAGGCCATACGAGTGCTTTTGGTCGAAGGTGGGCGTGTCCAGAATCGGCCAGGGATGATTATGCGCGTGTAATTAGCGACCGGAAGTGGCCCCTGAAGAAAAGGCCGGTAATTGCCCACATCAAAGCAAGATCAAAGCATTCTTGCTTAACTATTAACCGCAACGACAAATTAAACACTAAGTAGAAAAAAAGAAAAGATTTAAATAATTAAGAGAGGATATCACAATAATAATACTAGTGGTGATGAAAATCATCTGTGCAGGGCGAGCCTTCGCAAAAGTCACAAGATTTCTTTGAAAGCACACAGGCATGCATGCGTACATGCACATGGGGTTGGTACCCCAATAGCTAGGCCTGAGAAGGTACCATGAGTCAGATTGCTAGTGTAATAGCCATAGTCCAATAATGTTGATCACCTAAGGCCAAATAAAATTGAATATTAGTTTCTCATCCCCGCCCGCCTCTAGTTTTTCCTCTGCCTGACCATATTTTAATTCATGAATATCATTAAAACTATCATTAAAAAATGCACGAGGCATTACGTCATAGACTCGCCCATTTTTTAATGAAATTCATGATGACATTTAACGATATTCATGACAAAAAATAAAATAAAAAGCCACCCTCCCGCCTGGGGAAATTCCTGAACATAGGATGAGAAACTAATAATCAATTTGCTTGGCCTTAGTATTGTCCCTCTTGATTATGATCAGCTTTATGCTTGAATGTCTTTACTCTATATAATATTTTATAGATGGCTCTGAAGACGAATCACCAGACTTGGCGTCGACTGTGCCAGCAGGGCAACAGACACAACACAACCCTCAAGCAACACGCACAAAAAACTCTAGACTCGCTACACACATACTAGAATTCATTTTCATATATGCATGCGCGTTCTTAGAATTCGCAATCGCGAAAATATTATAATGATTTGTGGCGCCAGGGACTATACATTATCTTATATGTATAGTCCCTGGTGGCGCGCGAGACTGGTGAGGGGTGTGGCGCACGAGAGATATCGATGGCTGGAGCAGAAAAAGGTACTCCTTCAAAAATTATGTTGATTCTGCCGAGAAGTATTAATAATTATTATATAGAGCGTCTGCAATTATTTTGGGAGAGAATAAGTAGCTAGTCTGGCTGTGTGCAAGGCACAAATTCGCTAGTCGTTCTCTGTACCATAGATTCTGTACCGAGTCGATAGTGTTTTAATATTTGTGCACCCTCTAAACGTTACTAATGGTTAATTTCTTTTTCCTGAAGCAGCAGTTGTGACAAGAGATCAAAAATTGATCCTATCAGAAAATGACCTTCCCACTCTCCTTGGCCTGCTACGTGATGTTGCCGATAAGTGGGAGCTAATAGCAACGTTTCTGAAGATGAGAAGGGGATCAATAGCCATTGTCAGAGGAGAGCAAACTACTGTTGAAATAAAGCTCTTTAATATTATGAGGAGATGGCTAAGTGAAGCAGATCCTGCACCATCCATAGCTGACCTGATTGATGTACTAAGGCATCCCTACATTGGAGAGAATCAGCTTGCTCAAAAAATTGAAACAGAATTCTATCCTCAGTCTTCTAGTAAGCATTTCCAATAAAGTATGCAAAGCCATTAAAATATAACTAGTAGCTACTTCATTTATTATGATTTGCTGCATGTATAATAATAATTTTATGTCTTTTTTGTGTCTTGAGCAGCTCATTTGATGGTACAGCCTCCTTACAGTGCATTGGATTTTGAGCGTTCTGAGGGCTCACCTCCAGCAGTTGCTCTCAAAATGGCTGCCACACAGCAACTTGAAGTTGTGTCTACTCAAATTGACAGTAAGCCAGAGAGCCAAGAGTGTAAATTAGGAGAAGGTCAACAAGGGGCTAATGG
This sequence comes from Cliona cf. orientalis, assembly GCA_963930775.1. NCBI lineage: Eukaryota > Metazoa > Porifera > Demospongiae > Clionaida > Clionaidae > Cliona > Cliona cf. orientalis. The sequence goes on from OZ005694.1 coordinate 10,359,693, forward strand.
TGACAGAAGCAATCAGCAGGCGTATAAATGTGGCTGTGAGAATAATTGTAGCCTAACAGATATCATTAGTGGAAAATGCAAGTCTAAAGGTAGCATCTTCCCAACACTGACAGCTAAACATCTCAGCGAAAGTGACAGAAAGCTACTTGGTGGTGAAATCACCATGCAATTTCACCAAATAAGCAAGAAGTATGCTAGCTTGACATCGTCACTCAGATCGTCGCTAAAGCAGCAGGGAATCACACCTGCACAGCTCGTTGAAAAGCTAATGGATCTGGCAGGATTCCTTCCACTCCGCGAGGGAGTAAAACGTCGACTTTTGGAGAATCGAACATCCGAGTTTAGCAAGGCCAGATCGATCGAGGAAATCTTTCACATTTTGAAAGAGTATTGTTCATTCTATAACCACGAGATAATCGAGTATATCGTGGAGGAGTTGGGGACGAAGGACGACAAAGCAAAATTAGAGAAATATAAGGAAGATTTCACCGATTACTGCAGGCGTAGTGTCTTCGAGTGCCCATTCTCATCTGGATCAGAAAAATCTTCACATTTTGTCAACCTCGTGATGAAAGTTGATTCGGATACCATGATTGAGCCATACACTATGAAAGCAGTTGAGCTCTTTCACACTCAAGTTGCAAAATTACTTCAAGTGACAAAGTACACATTGCACTTGTGGAGTGTGGAGCAAGGCTGTCTGAAACTGACCTTTCATATCCCACGATTCTTGAAGACGGTCATTTTCCCACTCAGTGCTGACCAGAGAAGTAGTCTAAAAGAGCTTGGAGTTGCTAAATTAGATTGTGATGGTGCTTCCCAGCCACTCAGTGAGGAAGAATCTGTAAGAAAAACTAGAGCTCTATAGAGCACATACGCCACGCATTATACGTATCTGCGCTGCAGGAACAGAGAGCTCCATGCCAGCACTGAGTCTATTGATGACCTTTACACATAATAATATTCATTGTGGCAGGTTGTGCATATGAGCAGAAAGCAATAGTCTATAGTGGGTAGTGTCCATAGGCATGGCCAAAAATGAAGTACCATATTTATTCAATAGAAGCCACACCCCCAATTAGTAGCTGCCCTCGAATAGTAGCTGCACATGTAGTCTCGTGCCCAGACGCCACCCCCAAAAGGAGGAAAGGGTCTGGTACACATCGAGCGCTTTTGGGTCTTGCTGACTTGGCATGTCTGAACTGATTCTGTCGCACCAATCAGATTCACACCTTGTGGTTTGCGTGTAATTATCATGTGACACTGCGTGCTAGCCACCTATTGCTGCACGTGAGAGCCGCTGATCGATGCGTTGCCATGCCTAAACAATGCGTTGTCATGACAATCACATGACATGCTGCATCCTGTACGCCCCTGGGCCCAAAAAGCACTCAATGTGTACCAGACCCTTTCCTCTTTTTGGGAGTGGAGTCTGGGGACGAGACTACTGCACATGGAGCTCTGCAAAAGAAATAATAGCCGCACACATGCGCGAACACAATTAAGTGGGCATGGCCACGATAGCAAGCCATGAACAATTGTTAGTACGAGGCAAAAACATGGCAGAAACCGTCCTTGGCTTGATTCTGCAGTGCTGCTTATTTTTATTGGCCATCTATCTCAAACATTCAAAAGTCGGTCCTGAAAATCGAGTCTATAGACCCGTTGCACGAATCCGTATAACTCCGGTTACGTTACTCGGCGGCGCGCGCAAAAGCCGCATTGGCGGACAACCACTATATATGGAGGATTGTACTAATCAGCAGTGTTTCTCACCGTTTATGCCATCCCTCCAGCAGAGTTCCAGCTATCACAGAAATATATATGTCATAGCGCACCCGGTACTATTTAACATACTGTATGGCGCCAGTGAGCGGAGTCTTCGTTTGTCGATAAACTAGCTGCAAACACGACCTCTGTACATTTTGCCATAGACAAAATCCGCGTTGTCCTCCAAGCGTGGGCGTTAATTTTCCGTATACTGCAATAAAACTCAATGATGACGTCACGTGCAATGGGTCTATTGTGTCAATATATAGTAGCCACGGCTAGTATTCGAATAAATATGGAATTTGCGACACTCGGGGGCCTTACCCAATGATTCAAAGTACAATGAAGCCAGTTTTCGACAATTTCGACGGACATGTTGAACTTACGAGTCGCTTAGACACCTAGGTCTCCAGATCTGTGCTGACGACAACAGACAACGGACAAAACCGATTATTTTACCTCTTGCGAATGCACACGGGGTAATTGAATCATGATCGATAATAAAGTCATATCAATTACCCCGTGCGCATGGCTGAGCTGAACACCCACCACACTTTCCTATAATATTAGTGTCATAATAATTATGGAGAGTGTAATCATAATAATAATGACATTGTGTATTACTGCATGATAGCGCCATGGCGCCAGCTAGCTGCACACATACATATGGCCTATTCATGTTTGTACACGCCCACCCACAATAATCAAAAAGATTATAGTTGTCCGTCTGTGAATTAGTACGAGCGGGAGGTGACCGGTGTCATATGAAAATAGGGACCCCCCAAATTGGGGACCCCGGGTCCCCATTTTCATAGAAAAATGGGGACCCGGGTCCCTATTTTCATAATATTTTAGGGACCCCTGGGTCCCCATTTTCATAGGATTTTGGGGACCCTCTTATGAAAATGGGGACCCCCAGTGCAATACAGTTGTAGGCATAAACATTGACTAGGCAGCACATGACTCAGCCTGCCACTGAGACACTTCACACCTTCCTTGTAATGAGATTGTCACAAAAAGGATATACAGGCTCATGCGGCCATGAAATACAAATACAATGTCATGAAGATCCATATACCCTATAGTTGTACGATCTGGCACCCAGACTAGCAAGCTCTAGGGTTCAGCGTCGATGTTCACCAAGAAGAGCGACTATTTAAGGTCGGCGCAAAAACTTACTTGGTGGGTCATGGAGTCCGGGACGACGGTGGACTTGTGGCTGCCCTCAATCTTCGTGAAAGTAGGTCACTTTGTTTGACATCCTTGGAGCCGGCGATGGAGCTGGACTCCCTCTAGAAAGCAAGAACGAATTTTTAGAAGCTCGCAAAGAAACCGTACAAAAACTCGATCGACCCGAGTTTTAACCTCGCTTCGCTCGGTAACGAGTTTCTCTTGCTGTATAGGTGAGTGACAAAGTCACATGATCAGCCAGGATGTGCACGTGCGCTAGCTTGCCTTATAGCTTATGCAGAGGAGGTTGGTCACAATTTTCGCGGAATGTGCATTTTATTATCGCGCATCATATACAATGAATTGTTTTTGCTGACTCAGCGGGTTGACCTGGGTTGCGTGGGCGTACACTGCAGCCTATGGCAAACGTATTCTAATTAGAATCTGTGACCAACCTCCTCTGTAGCTTATGCGTGTGCGCAAAAATGTAGGTAGAAGTCGTCGATTGCACAATGTCATTAGACCTCGGAAAGGAGTGAGTGAGCGAAGCGAGCTCATTCCTTGTAAATATATTTATTATAATGATATCATGTAATTTGGTGAAATTGAAATCACGGCCCCAAAACAAAATTTGTGAATAATTATGAATTAGCTACAGTGCCATAAGGCCAAACAAACTTAATTACTAGTTTCTCAGGCTTTCAAATTTCAAAACCCATGCGGGAGGCGGTTTTTTATTTTTTTTTTAATAAAAAATGGGCGTGGCGATAGTGACCACGCCCATTTTCGCTAGTGCTGCACGTGGTTGATACACAAGCTAGTGCTGAAATACAAGTATTGAAGTCCTACCAGAGAGAATATCTAGCCTAACAATCAAGTTTACCTTTCTATTTAGTAGAGAAAAGTTTTATCAGTCGTACTAACCTTGTAAGATGACAAGGTTAGCCTGCACCAGATGACGTCATCATCTTTGAAGAAAATAGCTAGCTAGCTAGCTGCTGGCTAAATACCACTTTCACGGAGACTTCAGTTGTGAGATGTCAACCAAACTATCCCGAGATGCCAGAAAACAGTTAGTTTTATGAACTCTTTACTGTATGTTCCAATTTTTGTCTGTTAATTAAATTAATTAGCACGTGACTGCTCACGTGAAAAATAAATAAAAAAGTCTTGCTCTCTCAAAATTTGATGCGGGCGGGCCTGAGAAACTATTAATTAACTTTGCTTGGCCTAATAATAATAATAATAGTAGTACGCTAGACGGAGGAGGGTTTGGCTTTGCAACACCACAATGTCATGCTATAATTATAATATATTATATACAATGTACTACCCCTGAAAAGCAGACATTTACAATTATGCGGACACTTTGCCTGGTCTGGAATGCCATCTATATATAGTTGCCGGTACTCCAAGCACTAAATCTTGGGTACGTACCGGTGCCGGTACGGTAGACACAGTGTTTCTTATTAGCAGTACACTTCGTGCATAAACATCCTCGCTCAGCTCAAATAAGCGGAAATTATGAAAATGGCCCATGCATGTACGTACGTACTCCTGACCATGTGCATGTAGGGGGTGTGTTTTGCGCGGCTACTTTAGTTACATGTAGATGTTCCATAGTCAAGTATTACGATTACAAAAGTTTCAACTGAAAGACGCTGATGACAGCACTAAAGCTAAGAGTTAGCGAATAGGTAGCCCACAAGGTCTAATATCGCTGATGTAAGCAAACGATCCAGAGATCTCCGATCAACAGAAGACGATCATTTTGAACGTCGCGAAAAAGACTTTTGGGGGTGATTCAGTTCAGCGGTGCTGTAGCCACGTACATTCTGTGAGAGTTTCACAAGATAGAAATCCATGTTTGACGTGTACTGCTACTGAAAAGAAATCAGTATCGAATTGTACAAAGAAGGGCGATATTTTAAAGTCGACCTACCATTTTATGGTCCTTTGAACGAAATCAGCAAAACTGTGGAGCCGTGACTACCATGGTTCTTCATGAATGTAGCTGACCATGTTTGAAATCCTTAGAGCTGGCGATGGAGCTTGATTCACCGTGGCGAGCAAGAACGAAATTTTAGAGGGCACGCGAAAAGTAGCCATTGAAGCCATACGATCTCGGTCAAGTCCGAGTAGAGGACCTCGTTTCGCTCGGAATAATAATAATATAGTCCGTGTCCTAACCTGGAGGGCATAAAAGATGCGCTCTCCTACAAGTTCAGAAGACTCACGATTGGTGTGCACAAACGACGTTGCCAAGGCCTAGAGGCCATAGAGATGCATTCTCGAGCTCGAGCGAGCGGCGCAAGCGCCGCGCGTTTCTGCTCGGCAGGCTACCGAGCCTCGAGTGAAGCGAGAGGCGATGTCTGCTCTTTGTCATGGTCTGGTGGTAGATTCGACGTTCGAGCGGAGTGAGAACTTCGCCATTTCTGGGCACGAGACTACTACTCTTGGCCTCCAGTGAGGGGTGTGGTCTTCATCTGCGCATGCGCGCTATACAAACCGGCACTCGATTGCTGTTAGTGTTCAGTCATATTATCCCATGATTGTGACATCAAACATACTTGTAAATTATTAATAATAATATTATTATCATACAATGTAGCTAACCCATCTTTTTTCACCTTGAGGCTTTTTTCATTATGGCTCAGGGTTCAGTTGAAAATTTGGCTGAAACTACTACAGCAAACGAAGAAGTGATTGATCTGATTCAGCGATGGCAGAAGGAGAACATTGACAGAGATATTGTAGTTGTTGTAGCTGGCAAGAGTGGCGCTGGTAAATCTACTCTCATTAACAATTTCCTCACGCTTGATAAACACGAAGCAGCCAAAACTGGCCTACAGCCGACATCAGTCACTAAGGATGTCAAGGAGTACAAAGGAGAGGTGAATGGTATTCCGATACGGGCCATTGATATGCCTGGTCTACATGCCCGGGATCATAGTGAAGACACACCAGCAGAGATTGTTGCAACCCTCATTCATCTCACTAATCGCAAAGCTGATATACTCATCTACTGCATTCCCCTTCATCAAAGGATGAATGAGGTAGATGAGAAGAATATTCGTACATTGAATGAAGTGTTTAGCAAGGTGATTTGGAAAAATGCAATAGTGGCTTTCACTCATGCTGATTACATAATATTAGAAAACCAGGACCTGGTTGACACTGGTACCGACTATGATGGAATACTGTCAAAGTTTAGAAAGGAACTTCAAGTTACCCTTAGACGTTTTGGAGTTTTAGCTCGCGTCATTTCACTCCATGCAGTAGCAAGCGACGAAACAGGTGTGAATTCAAGGAGTGACCCAGCCACACCTACTCCTATGGAAACATCAGTAGATCCTGAATATAGATTTACAATTGTAGGAGTACCCACTGGTAAGAAGCCCAACAAGCCACCAAAATGGAGACAAGAACTACTGTCACAGATCGTCATCATCAACTTGAAAAATACTGGTTCCATGATCATGGAGTTGAATGGCATACAATGGAAGGAGGTGGCTGATTTACTCAAAGAAGAGGCACTAAAGGCTCGAATTAAGGCCAGAGCTCATGAATATGGAACTGTGATAGGAGGTGGAGTAGGGATAGCCTTAGGATCATTCCTTGGAGTTGCTGTTGGGGAGATCATATTCCCTGCTATAGCAATACCAGCCGGTCTAGCTGCAGGTGGTACAGGTGGTGTATTGGGACAAGCTATTGGAGCGATTGGGGGGCGTGGTGTTGCAGCACTGCATATTCTAGCTAGAGGGATAAATCGCCCACAAAATCAAGTTCATGCAAAGGACATCGCATTCTACATTAAAGTGAATAAGAAGTTGAAGGAATTGAGAGACGGACTGCAAGAGTGACAATATTAATCTTTGTACAGTGTCATGCTTATGAGAAACTTGTGCACAATAATTATTAGTAATTATTACACCAGGTCCTATAGACACTAAACTAATGCCTTTAATTTTTGTATTTCCACAATGTCATAAAAATACATGATAGCTAGTGCTATCATGATCAGTATACACTAAGCCCTCACTTTTGCCTGATTGTACAAGTTTGGTTTAATGATCAAAGCATATGTACAGACTCAAATTAATGGAGTTAAAAATAACAAGAGAGGACATCATAATAATAATAGGCATGTACATATAATATTATGTATTATGTACAATAGATGTACTACAAGACTGATTCACCAGTCAAACAGTGCTCTTCTTCTTGGTCTGTAGTCAGTGATATAGTCAGTTCTTGGCCTGTAAGTCCACATCTGGAGTATCCCATCCCACTGTGGCATGATAGTACACAAGTCAATATGGGTCATGTGGATGGGGAAATCCCCACAATGAAATTACAATGATGTCAGGTCATACTTACGGAAGTAGCGACCAGCTCTCCTGGTTCAGTTGGGTGCCAGGACACATCTCGGATACAACCAAAGTGAGCAGTAGGTTAAGGAAAGCTATAATATTATACAACACTAAAATTAATCATGTGCAAAACTATAGGAAAAAAAATGGAGAGGATATGCAATTCTTCGACTTTAGAGTCTTCACAATTTCTCCCGTCAGTATATCGTAGACTGAAAAAAAATACGGTCGATAATAATTTTTCTCTTTCAACAAAAACTGAACAGAGTAAGTATTAACATACTTATAACTCGGCCTCTTGCACAGGCTGTGTAGATGTAGCTCTAAATGAAAAAAATGGTTATGGGCATTAATTTTTGTAAGAGTATGCCTCTTATAAGCGAAGTATATACAAAATTGGTATTTTCTATATTATTCTTCTACCTGTCCAGTAGTGAATGTCGGTGAGAACCTACATCTCAGCAGTGTGTTCTTGACAGTGTGACCGGCGAAGGTCATGATGGAGGTGTCCCCCGCCAGCTTGCTCATGGCGTCCTGTCTCGCCCGCCTGGGAACGCTCTCCCAGCGATAGTCCCACATCTGCATGCGCACACGGTCGAGGGTCGCCTTCTCACCGCGAGAGCTGGAGAACATACGCAAGTCCCAGAGTTTGATGGACTGGTCCTTGGAATTCGTGATGAGGTAACGTCCATCTCCCTATTAGTGTGCAATTACAGAGAAGAGGTACATGTATAATGAGACTTTTCTTTTGGGGGGGGGGGGGGGGGGGGGGGGAAGGGGAAGAAGAAAATTTCATATTTTGGTCATTCTATGGAAAACATTTATTGTGGTGGTAGATCTACTCAGTGAAATGCTTCCACGCAAGAAATCATTGATCTCATAACAATAATATTATTATATCTAGCCTCGTCCCCAAGCCAATCCCACATTTTCAATGTTACACGCAGATATTGAAAACGTGGGAGTGGCCTGGGAACAAGGCTATATTATGTCAGAAAATGGTCATTTTTTATTTATACCCTACGTGATGATCACTATAATATCATTTTACGATAATGTATACACCTTGCTATCAATGAATGTGATTCCGTCCTTGTGGCCGGCAAACAGTCCCACTGGTGATGGATGGGCCTCTGATAATGTCCTCCTGTCCCAAACCTATACAGGGGGAAGAGAGAGCTCAAAGAGTTACAGACAAACATTTTGAAATTAAAATATCATAGCTGACTTTGCAAATTCCATCATCCCCTCCGGAGGCGATTATGTGGGAGGAGTCATCAGCAAAGGACACTGCATTAGCCTCGTCCTGATGGGCATCAATCTGCATATTATGTGCGTGAAAATTACATAAAATAATGATTTCTCTCCCTCTCTCCCTCTCTCTACTCTCTCTCCCTCACCCGCAGTGTTCTTTCACAGCGATCTCTGTTATAGATATAGAGGAATCCATCATTGGCTCTGTCAACGTGTGTGTGTGGTTTGTGGGGGGGAGGGGGGGGGAAGATTCAAAATATTTTTCCATAGAGATTGCCAACTCTCAAGTAGCTCAACCAGAAATTTTGTATATATTCGTTCCCGTTCAATAAAATGATAAACTTACGATGCAGCTATTTCGCTGCCATCACTGGAGAACCTGGCGGCAAAGGCACAGAATCTTGACTCCTCCTGTGGGACAAGGTCCAAGGAGTAGTGCTTCTCCTCATCACCGGCCCACACGTTACAAACATGAACTGTATTATAAAGAATTGTTCGAAAGCTTTCTCATAGTAGAAGCATGACATTAACTACTGTAGATCAGGAAATTTTCATCACTAAAAAAATTTCGTCGACAATCTTTCCAGAAATACATGAAATATTTTATGCACGTTAGTTAATATACAATGATGTATTACGTACGTTCGTGTATGCAATGAAAATTAGACTACGCAAAAAATATTTTACCGGCGAAAATATCCCGATCTACGGTAGTATAATATTATTTGTATTGAACTTACCACAGGGAGACCAGGTGGAGTATAGAAACCACTGCTGATCATGGCTACAAATGGAAGGAAGAGAGAGAGGTGGAGGGATGCAAAGAGAGAGATAGAGACGGAAAGAGAGTGAGAGAGAAATTATTATTATAATGCTTTACAGCAGTAACAGCTGAATGACTGCTAGGAATTGTACCAGCCTTGACAAAATAATAAGAGATTAGAGCCTTCTAAGATTTGGAAGTTTTTTAATAGTACCTCATTGTACACCTTGTATCTTTTTCATGTCCACTCACCTGATTGAGGTGTCCAGTATGCTCCAACCGACATCTCGAGCGTGGACTGACTTGTAGCGCTTGAACCTTCTACCAGTGGTGTCATACAAATACAAACAGTTATCTGCACAAATAAAGAGCGGAAATTTCATAATTATACACCAAGGTCAGCAAATTCAGGAGGTGCTTGTCTGTCTCATACCTTGTACACCGGAGATGAATATTGAACCATCTCTCGAGTAAGTGCCACAAAACGCTCGACTTTCAAAGGCGTCTGCCAAACAAGGGTGCTCTGGCAACATTCTGTATAAATATTATAGAGCATTCCGCAAATAAGATGAGTTTCAGAAAAATTACGAATATCGCTATGAACTTGCTTAATTAGAGGTATAGGGATATACCGTGTTTATGTAAATAAAACGCAAGATCTAATTAGCGCAAGAAAATGTGCGTTCTAGGACTTCTCATAATACATATTAATGTAGCGTGTGACGACCTTTACCAGAAAATCACGCTAAAATTAAAATCGCAATTATTTTTTTAGCTTGGCATAAACATGGTAACTATCGCTATAATAATATTATAGGCTTACTTGAGGGTTGTTGATACTTTCATGGCTCGAGAGGGAGCATCTGATAAAAACTGACGCTAAAAAGTTGAAAGTGACCAACATATGAGATTGCATGGAAATATAGTTATATACATGTAGAAAGAATTTCACATACAGCTGAAAGCTTTGTGCAGATATTGTGACCGCCGGCTTGAGGCTGATTGGCCCTACCAGACTCACACCGAACTTGAGAGTATAGTTCACACTGAGGCTGTAGTTACGCGGATATATATAATATTATGTAATTTTCATAGTCTGCATATGTGTATATACTCACGTCCATTGGTACGGCAACAGGAGGCGGTTTATCAGGCTCTGTCTGACGAAAACTGGATGGGAGAAACAATCATCATTGTTATGTTTCACTCAGAAAATCTAGTTCATTACTAGGAATACCGTAGTTAATCGAATACAACGCATGACCCAATTAACGCAAGAAATTAGCATTTTACGAGTTCTCATAAAGTTTATATATGGAGCAATTGATGACCTTTATCAGAAAAGCGCGTGTTTTTCAAAATTGAACATATTATTTCTTTCTATGCATTGTATTAGATTAAGTACCCTACTTAGTGACTACAATAACAATTATTATTATCATAAATGCACGTCAAAAAATACATAAAATATTAATTTGTCTCACTTTCTCCTTCCGAGCAGCTGTGCTAGTAGCCTGAGCGTGGGTAATCGTAGCAAGTGTTCCTCCCCGTCACCCTCCTCCCCCTCCCCATCCTCACTGCTCCCCTCCACACTCTCCACCAACATCATATTCTCACTGCAAAGAAGACAAAGACAACAAAATCAAACGAGAACGAGATTATATAGCTGTCCCCAATTTACAATTAAATTTGTAGTGGATTTATGACCTCTGACCCTTGCGTACCTTCTGGTATCGCTGTCTGACTCCGCCTCCTCCTCCCCAGTGTCTGCCGCATCGTTTCTATTTATAGCACTGCTGCCACTAGCCTCCCCAGTACGATTTGACGAGGAGGCCCGATGGTTGATGCTCTGGGGATTTGTCGTGATGGTGATTTCGTGACACTCTGGATCGATGAGGATCTGCATTCCCCCCGGGGGGAGCTCCCCTGTTGAGGGGGGGTTTCCGTCCCCCCTACTGGCGGCCTCTCTTCCTGTACCACAAAGCACACGCGCACGATTATTAAATTTGTAGCACGTGTAGCATGATCATACTAACATGTACTAGCACATCAAAAGGCTCTTGCACCCGGCTGGGCACGAGACTAAAGCTAAAGCTTACTTTCTCTCCTCTCTCTTCTTCTCTGTCGTGGAGATAAGCCCGAGTTACCCATCTTACTCATAGCAGTCCTTTGCAACACAAGCGCAAGGTCCAAGTACAGCTCCTTCAAGCTTTTGTATACAGCTGTACTGTATCATGTCACATGTCAACGTTTGTTTACATGCCATTATTTTGGGTGACGTAAGAGTAAAATAATAGTAAATTAATTAGTGAGGTACAGGCCGGGGCTCCCCCTAAATTCAAGGAGGCGCGCGCATCAACTAAAGTTTGAACTTTTTGTGGGTGTGGCTTACACGTTGAAAGCTAGGTAGCTGAAGTCAAAAAGCCATGTTGTCAACATGAATACACTTACACTCTAGATTATTGAGCTGTGTCACCACCGAGTCGGCAGATTCAACAACCTCTACGCCTTTCCAGCATCCTTCATCCGCGAAATTTCAAAAAAGATGAACATTCTGACGTTCTGTGGGCTAGGTATAGGAAGCAGGAGGGTAGGCATACTACTCATTTTTCTACTCCTCCTGAGTACTCAGGCGCCTAGACGCGTCTCCTGTCAGCTGGACGACTTTAGAGAGTCAGCAGGTAAGCTTTTTAGCTCTGTGAAGGACACAGTGAAAGACAACTTAGGTCCTGCTGTGAAAAAAGTCACTGAAACTGCCTCTGATGCACTAGACATGGCAAAGAGAAAGGTATCGGAAGCTCTGGGGCCAGATCTAAGCGGGAACGGTGACGACAGAGGAAGGGCACCTAGAGAGGGGGAGTCTTGTCCAGCCGAGGGGTGCCCCTATGATGATAACGAAGACTCCGGCCATAGCGGCTACACTCCTCCACCAAAAGGAGAAGACAATGGAAAAGAACCTAGTAATCGTGAAGTGGCAAAGGTTTCAGACGATGATGGTGGACTGCTTGCAAAGATATTTGGCTCAGCGACTACTGGTTTGGCTACTGTTGGTAGAACGTTGTACGATACCTTGAGTGACATGTCCTCGAGATTTGCCGATACCGTAAGGAAGATCATGAACGAGGAGCTCTATGACCTGCTAGCTGCTTCGGCGAAGAAGGTCGGAGAGGCAATGTTCTCACCAGGTCAGAAAATAAAAAAAAATTTTTCTCCTATGATAGTATCACAAGAGGAGAGAGGATTTTGGTTGTCCCCACATGTTTTACTACATACAGTTAAACTTCCTGTGCTTTGCAGGCTAGGCCAATTTATTATTGCATCATCCAGCAACACAGGCCAGGAGATGCAGTTTAAGTATGGTGCATGTGGGTGTACTATGTATGTAGATAGTTACGCTGAACAAGATCAGCTGATAGGGTATATAGGATAGATTGTGTGACTGGTCAGATTTCCTCCCACTGTACTGTACTGATATTGCCTCCCACTATATATTATATGTAATATACTATAATAATAATTTCTCTGTCTTCCTCCCACTATACACAGGTGCCACCTTGTTCTACCTTGGAGAGTCAGCTGCCTCCATCACTCTAGCTCTCTCCTGCCTCCTTCTCTCCTACGTCTTCCTCTATTTCTTCTCCATTCATTTCATACTAACCTTCTTGAGTGGCATGTTTCTTCTTCACCAATTACTTGGTCCAGTGGAGCTCTATAAATGGATATTCTTCTTCGGGGGCCATTTTGTGACGTTTGCCAAATTCGCAGCAAAACATTACATCATCACTTCAGTCGTCATTGTATTGACTTTTGGCTACTCGTTTGTGATAGCCATCGTAAAATGGACGACACAGAAAAGTGAGAGACAGTTTAGAGAGGACCTACAAGCTACCCTACTGAATCAAACTGTCAAGATTCAAGAGTTGCGAGCAGCGCTAGAAAATAGAATTCAGACTCTAGAAGACAATCAGAATGAAATTCTCAGAACGTTACAAGAACTAAGAGATGCAGTACGGCCACCAGCATGATAGAATTATCAGGTTGTAAATATATATAATATTTTATCTCCTTTTTATCCACTCTATTATAATATATCTGGTTTATATTTTTCTTGATCACATGCTCATCTGGTCATAATTTGATATAAAAAGGAAAAGGTCGTCACATCTTCTTGCTACTGTGGTCACACCCACAAAAAATTAATGTTTATGGCGCTAATAAATTCGTACTAATCATGCTTTATTATTGCGTTCTGCTGTTGGCAGGTAACTATAAATTGGCACCTAGTGTTTAATCGCGTCCTGGTGTCCTAATATAATAATTTTATCTGCTATCTGTTCATAATATATAATACAGCTCTGCTGTGGGCTCCATCAACAGAAAGTACTGGTGAGTTTTGTGCTGAAAATTTATTATCACTAATTTTTACACTGGTCATGATTGTTAGAAGCATAGCTATTATAATAATATTATGGTGGAGGACACTAATAGTGCTCTACAGTACTTGTGCTGTTTGAATTCTTGGATCTAGGGGAAATATCTTTGTGTGGGAGGGGCTTCATAATTATCTACATGTATATCTGACGGTATAATATTTTATAGCATAGCCGAGCCAGGCTGTGGACAGCAAGATTGACAATTAATGTGAAATTCTACAGAACCTGTGATTGATAAGCCACCTACAGCACATGGGCCAGATTTCACCACGGTCACCAATGATGATGGTAAATCATGCCCGAGTGAAGGGTGCCCCTCAGGTGCAGCAGGTACCATGCCCAACGATACGGCTAGTCACAATCATGAACAAGAAGACAATCAGGTTGTTCAGCAGCCACCACCTGCTACTGAGTTAGCTGAGGTACCAGGAGATCCAGCATGGTGGGATTTGCTGAGTAAAGCAAAGAGCGAACTAGCTCGAGTGACGCACACCCTTCATGACACGCTGAGCAGTATCACTTCGACATTTGCCAATATTGTGCGGAAAATTATGAACGAGGAGATGTACGATATTCTGGCAACTTTGATGACCAAGATAGGGAATCTCATGTACCAGCCAGGTTAGTGGATTCGGCGGCGCCTATTAGATTATGACTCTCTCATAGTCATTCTTACTCCTTCACATCCTCCCATAACAAAATATGACATTGTACTCATACACACACTCCCCCCCCCCCTCTCTCTCTCTCCCTCCCTCCCTCTCTCTCTCTCTCTTTCTCTCTCTCTCTCTCTCTCTCTCTGACAAAATACGTACTCATGCATATAATATACACTCCCCCTCCCACAGGTGAAGCACTGTATGAGCTATTTGAGGCCATCTTATCCACCACCCTTGTCCTAGTCTGCTTGGTCTTGTCTTACGTTCTCCTCAAGCTCTTCCCTCTTCTATTCGTTGTTTGTTTTCTCAGCTCGATGTTTCTTCTTCACTACTTTCTGGGGCCTATAACGATGTACAAAGGCATGTATCGGGCTGCCAAGCACTTACTAGGAGTATCGTGGATCATAGCAAAGCATCCTTATAAAACATGTACAATTATAATGGTTTTGATCGCGTTGGGGTTCATCTACTCGATTTGGATCAAAATTAAGAGTTGGAGAGCTCAAAGGCGGGAGAAGGAAAAAAGGGAGGATATGTATCGTCGAGTTTGTGAACTGAGCACGAAAGTTGTAGCAATCGAAAGCACACAGGAAATGATGAGGAAGGATCAGAAAGAGATTCTTAAGATATTGAGAGAGCTGAAGGGTGATGATGGATCAAGTCGGACTGAAGTTCAAGATGGCAATAAACAGGCTGAAGAAGGCTAGACTAGGCTAGGCCGACCATAATATGCAAATTTCATATGAAGGATTATTGACTAGTTTGGTATTCTCTTTTCTCAATGTCAATGTCATACACAATTAGGACATGAGCTGAGCATGCGCACGATAATTATGTACGCCTCCTCATGACATGTGACCAGTTAGTTGATTTCTGGTACAATGTATATATACACACAGACTATAGGGACAAATCTTGTCACAACCACGAAATAAAGAACGTTAACATTAAAAAAATAATGTGATAAATAGTCAATATCTATACTTCACAGAATTTAATCACGCACAAGCACACTAGGATCAGATTATACATATTACATGTTGGGGGAAGGAAAGAAACTGTGGGAATTGATCATGAATCCAGGTTGTCAAAAATGCTCTTACCACTAATAAATATTTCAGCTATATACTGGAGCTCTTGATATCAGAAGAGCTTGAACTATTGCCTGTTTCCATATCATCATCACCAATTTCTGGTCTCATCTGTCCCTGAATCTCTTCACCAACATGGAAAGTGGGAGATCTCTCTTGAAGGAATTCGCTCGTTGTGAGAGGGGTGTACTCGTTATCGGTGATATAGTTGAGGTGGTCCTGTGGGTTGGCTGAAGAGTGGAACATTCGACGGTTGTAGGAGCGTCTCGCTCTAATCCAGCACGTGATAATGGCAATATGATGACCAGAGTGCCAAGGACAACCACTGCTGCCACTGATATGATATAAATCAGTGGGTTAAAGCCTGTGTGTTGCGGGGTTAAATGGATGCAATGGAGAGAAAGAGAAATCTTAAGCCAATAGTGTAAATTGCTAGAATGTTCTCACACATAATTATTACACTGAGGATTTTACCAGCAAATCTCTGACCAGCAGCTGTGCCACCACCTGTGTGTGTGTGTGTGGGGGGGGGGGGGGGGGGGGGGGGGGGAGGGGGGGGGAAGAATCATGAACAATTAATGTCATTTATACTTACTTGAGGATGCTGCAGTAGAGTGGATATTGGACGGGCTAACTGATGGCCTATTGTTGGCACCACCAGGATGACAGTCGCTCCGCAAGAAAGGACCTGGGCTTGGTGTTCTAGTAGTGAAACTTATCGTCACCTGGGAGTAATCCGGGCACCCGGCCTTATTCTTGTCGATACATCGATAAGTTGTTGTCCCTTGCTTGTCCGCGTCAGTTAAAATATACGTACGCCATTCGTAGTCGCCGCTAGATTTCCTCTGCACGTTGGAGTTGAGGAGATTTTCTGATGTATAAATTTTGTACACATCGGGTTCATTAATTCCATTTAGATATCGACACGCCACTTGTACTGATGACCTTGAGTCCAATCCCCCTAGAACTCCATTAGCTCCTGTAATTTCTCTATCGTTCACAAACATTGTGTAGGTAGCAGCTGCATGTGTAGACATGTTGATAGGGTGGGATTGAGTAAAAGTGGAAAGGGGTAAATAAATTATTTTTATATACAATAGCGTTTATACAAATTATGTATACTTACTGGACGGGTTAACTGATGGCCGATCATTGGCATCACCAGGACGACAGTCACTCCGCAAGACGGGCCCTGGGCTTGGTGTTCTAGCAGTGAAACTTATCGTCACCTGGGAGTAATCCGGGCACCCGACCTTATTCTTGTCGATACATCGATAAGTTGCTGTCCCTTGCTTGTCGGCATTGGTTAAAGTATACGTACGCTGCGTGTATGAGGAGGTAAAACTAGTTTGCACGTTGGAGTTGAGGGGATGTTCTGATCCATCAGAAGCATCAATTTTATACACATCAGGGTCGGCAATTCCTGATTGATATTGACACGCCACTTGTACTTGTGATCCTGCATCCAATCCCCCTAGAACTCCATTAGCTCCTGTAATTACTCGATCGTTCACAACCATTGTGTAGGTAGCAGCTGAGTAGACATGTTGATAGGGTGGGATAGAGAAAATTGAAGGGGTAAATATACAATAGCGTTTATATAAATAATTTTATGTATACTTACTGGATGGGTTAACTGATGGCCTGTCATTTGGACCACCAGGAGGACAGTCACTCCGCAAGATGGGCCCTGGGCTTGGTATTCCAGTGCTGAAACTTATCGTCACCTGGGAGTAATCTGGGCATCCGGCCTTATTCTTGTCGATGCATCTATAAGTTGCTGTCCCTTGCTTATCCGTGGCATTTAAAGTATACGTACTCCATTTGTAGTCGCTGCTATACTTCCTTTGCACGTAGGAGCTGATCAGCTTTTCAGAAGTATCAATTTTGTACACACCAGGGTCGGCAATTCCTGATTGATATCGACATGCCACTTGTACTTGTGATCCTGCATCCAATCCCCCTACAACTCCATTAGCTCCTGTAATTACTCGATCGTTCACAAGCATTGTGTAGGTAGCAGCTGTGTCATATATAATTTTGCAAGTGCAAGTGGATTGGAATTATGTCTGAAGGGTTAGCTGCTTACCTATGAGCGTCAGAATATACCAGGAGACCATCGTGGACGCCAGAAAATAAACTATCTTCCACTTGTTTATAATTATTGTCTCGCTAGCCACACCCTTCAATCTCGTATTAATATTGGGGGTGTGGGTACATGTATACGTATCTAGATCTAGATCTAGATATAGGATCTGTGCTGTGCATGTGTACGTGTGCATGTGTATCAGGTACACGCCCCCTCACGACACGTGACTTAAAATCGATTTCCGGTAGATCTAACCTCAAGAGTGTCAACCAAGTACCACAAGCTGAAGCGCAAGTGAAGGATTGTTTACTTCTGGCGTCCACGATGGTCTCCTGGTGTCTTCTGACACTCACAGGTTAGCAGCTAACCTTCAGAGATAGCTACAGTCCACTTATCGTGTAATTGTAAGAGTATTTTCTCGTATTGTGTAGCTTTGCTGTTGTGCTGTGTCAAAGATATCCACGGTAAGAATCGATAGTTTCGTTTTGTTTCTTGAAATTTACTGTTACATAATACTCTATCACACCCTATCAACATGTCTACACAGCTGCTACCTACACTATGTTTGTGAATGATGAAGTAACTAATGGAGTTCGAGGGGGATTGGATGCAAGATCACCAGTAAAAGTGGCATGTCGATATCAATACGGAATTACCGAACCTGATGTGTACAAAATTAATGCTTCTAATAAATCAGGCTATCTCCTTAACTCCAACGTGCAAACTAGTTTTACCCCCTCATACAAGCAGCGTACATATACTTTAACCAATGCTGACAAGCAAGGGACAGCAACTTATAGATGTATCGACAAGAATAAGGCCGGGTGCCCGGATTACTCCCAGGTGACGATAAGTTTCAGCAGTGGAACACCAAGTCCAGGCCCCGTCTTACGGAGTGACTGTCGTCCTGGTGGTGCCAATGATAGGCCGTCAAGTAGCCCTTCAAACCCCCCTGTCTCAACATCTGCAGGTAAGCATACATAATTTATAAACACGATTGTGTACACAATGACTGTTCACGATTCTTGCTCTCTGTCTCTCCCCCTCCCTCCCTCTCTGTCTCTCTCTCTCCCCTCACAGGTGGTGGGACAGGAGCTGGTCAAACATTTGCTGGTAGGCTGTATAAAGTAGCTAACTAGCTATAATTTTACTGAACAATGTATGTGAGTGTGTTTCCTGCTTTTGTAGCCCCTCTGCCTACAGTGTACATGACATGTATGCTGTAGTGTTTATACTGTACGTAGAATTCATGCAATTTACACTATTGGCTTCAGATTTCTCACACAGTTTCCAAATATGTATCTGTGTGTGTAGTGTACAAATTGAATAGTGGATATATCTGCTCTATGTGTGTACTTTCGCTTATATGGATCTATGACCTCAACAAAAGTGTATCATTATCTGTGTCTGTCCGTGTGTCCCCCCTCTCTCTCTCTCTCTCCTTCTCCCTCTCCCCCCCTCCCTCTCTTTCTCCCATCCCCAACACACACACACACACACACATAGGTTTGAACCCACTAATTTACACCATATCGGCAGTGGTTCTCCTTGGCACTCTAGCCATCGTCGCCATCATCACGTGCTGGATTCGAGCGAGACGCTCCTACAACCGTCGAATGTTCCAATCTTCGGCCAACCCCCAGGACTACCTCGACTACATCAGCGATAACGAGTTCACCCCTCTCACGACGAGCGAATTTGTCGCCTCCCTTCAAGAGAGACCTCCCACTTACCACGAAAGCGAGGAGATAGAGGGACAGACGAGACCAAAAGATGAAGGCGATGATGGTGATACGGAGACAGGTGCCGGTGGTGGTGGTGGAGGAGGGGGTGGGGCAGATGGGGGCGGAGCTAGAGAAGGGGGAGGAGCCCAGTCGACAACTACTACTAGTACTACTGCTACAAATACTAGTGCTACCTCAACGAGCACTAACGCTAGGAGCCGTCCCCCCAGACCCCCTCCCCCTTTGACGATACCAAATTCTAACCGTTCCCAACCTTCTTTAACTGTTCCTGTTACTTCAAGCTCTTCAAGTACCCTTGCTGCTGCTGCCTCGTCTAATGAGGATGCCCCTGATCTAACGAGTGAAGATCATCCACCAGTTTATCGTGGTCCACTTGGTTCGTCATCGAGTGGATCTTCTCGGGTGGCCTCTAGACAAGGGGGTAATGAAGGGGGAGTCCCTGATGATAATATGGCTGCTACGGGTGCTTCATCCAGCAAACCTGTTGTACCAGTGTTGAGTGGGATTGATGCGCTGCTGTCAATAGATCTGAGTACCGGGAATGGGAATGGGACACAAACCCTCTCTCCACTGCCAGCCAGTAGTAGTACTACTACTACTGAATCTGCAGCTGTAGGAACATTGATCGATTTTGGAAGTTCCAATTCTGATTCCAGTGCACCTGTTGTGTCCAGTTCCCAGTCCACATTCCACAGTATCCCACAGCCGACACCAGAACAGATCAGTGAGATGGAAGCAGCCATTGGCGCTCTCAACAAACACATGACCAGGATCAGAGAAAGAACCGAGTAAAGTATTTTAAAAAACCAAAATGTCTCTAATACTGTGTAGCTATATACGTCTATGATGTGCACATTATCTTTGTACAAAGTCATGATTCTTATTAATTATTTTTGTGTGTCATCAGTGCTGTGCTAGTGTGCTTGTGAATAATTAAGTCACATAATGTTGTGTTTCGTTGATCTTGACTATTTATTGTGATAATTGTATTTTTTTCATTTCATGATTGTGGTATTGTACTGTCCCTCAGCATGAATGTGTCCAATGCGTCATACCATGAATATGCGCATGCGCGTGATGACCTCAAGACCACGCCCATGCATCCTAGTATCCAAGAACTAAAAGGAGCTGCCTTGTATCTAAAGCTCATGCAGCATGATCTATTTGATCCTTATAGGTAGGCCATGAAAACGACCTTATGCATGCAATGAGCTACCTTTTATGATCAGTGATCTTTTACTTTGCAGTTTTTGTTGCATTTTGTGCACAAAAGAGCGAGACCAGCGCGGGTAAGAAAACTAATGTTCACACCACTCTAGTATTTTAAAGAAGTATTATTGCTTTAGTTTCTTTGTATAAAATGTTCGTGAATGATGATCAAGTTGGATTCAACAGTATTCTCTGGATTGATCGCAACCTTCCAGTCATCATTGCTTGCAGAATGACCACAGCCAATGAGAATCTTGTCATGAAGAAGATTGTGAACTCAAGACCCTACATACTTGCCAATACCCTGACCGTACATCACAACAACTACACATTCTTGAATTATACACTAACAAATTACGACAAATGGAGCCTATTGTCCACTTACAGGTGTGTGGATGAAAGAAGGCGGTATGCTCCAAATTACGTGCAGGTGACGATCAGCTTCACCATGGATCTGCCGAGTACCCCTGCTGACACCCTACCCCCTCCTCACGCTATCACTCATCCACCTACTCACTGGCATTCAAGACATCGTACAACAATTCCACCAACTGATGCTCACACAAGTAAGTGAATAATATAGAACCAGACTTTAGTCCAGATCACTGACTACATACATACTATAATAATATACATTGGTAGTAATTTCTACATGTACTCTCAGTCTATGCTAGAGCTCTCAGAATAATAATATTATGTTACAAATGTACTTGTCCTAGACTATATAATTTTTCATTATGATTATTCACGTTTCAGCCAAAGAAACACACACGCTGAGTCCAGGAATCCACGGTGAGTAAAAAGAAACAACAACAAAAACTGACTGCCCTATTACCTTGATGGCTTCTCTATTCTCCAGCTAATTATAAGTCGATATTTGTTTATTCACTGGTTCATTTATGCAGGTCTGAATCCCTTAATATACGCTATCTCAGTTCTAGTCCTCCTTGGGTCCCTAGCCATCGTGATACTCATCACTTGCTGGATAAGAGTGCGAAGATCCTACAACAGGCGACACTACCAGCTCAGCAACAACCCCCAGGACTACCTGAACTACATCAGCGATAACGACCTCACTCCTCTCGCTTCAAGCGAGCTAGCCGCATCCCTCGAAGAGAGACCGCCCAGCTACGGAGAGAGTGAGGAAATGAACTCTGAGATCAAAAGCTCCGGATCTGCAAGAGAGAGACAAAATGGCGGTGGAAGAAGAATTGTCGAGTCGGTGTTAAGAAGAAGTCGAAATTTGTCCTCGTCTGTTTTAGGACAGAATTCCTCTAGAAATGTTAATCTCGATAGCGAATCAAGTGTGAGACCTAATGATGGCCCTCTGGATGATCCAAATAATATTGGGATCAGTGGCTCTCTATCTGCTAGACCAACGTTAACTTTACCTATAACTAGCAGAGTGGCCGCAGTCAGCAGACCACTATCTATAGCTAGGCCCTCAGTAGTTACTGCTCAGTTGACAATTAGATCCACCAGTCAAAATACCACCAGTGAGCAGGATTCTGAGCTCAGTGCAGTAACTAAAGGCAACGTGGATGGGATTATGATCGCAAGAAGAGGGCCTCCCCAAATTTTACAAGCTACTTCTATTGCTGAAGAATCTTCTGGTGCAATACATGATCATAATGCCCCCAGGTGTATATCTAACGAACTTATGCCAAACAGAATGGATCTGAATACTCAGAATGGGAATGGGACACAGGGACCATCATCAGAGCCCACTTTACTGTCCGAATCTGACCATGAAATACCAGTTGGAATTTTGATAGATTTGACATAAAAATTACAGCAGTTGATCAACTTACACAATCACAGCAAAATGCCATGCCAAAAAGTACATGACAGTGTAGTATAAAGTATTAAAAATGAGTGCCAGTATTGTGCAACATTGTGTTAATAAAATTAATGAGCACAGAATGAGAAAAAAATCGTGATAATCAAAAAATAATCGTTGATGATAATTAATTAATTTTGTACCAAACACACGCAGTATTAGTAACCGTTGTCGAAAATGATTGGCCCTAAAATATCTGAGTGTAGTTAACCAGCGCAAACAGCAGGACGGCCCCTATTAATGAGCTAATTTGTGTGACCATGCCGGCTAGCAGTAGAGCAGTGTCTTTGTCTACCTCACGAGCGTGAAGCTGCACGACCACACCCACTTTTGTGTACGACACCAGCGCTGAGACGCACACGTTGGCCACTACCTGTATGTATGAGAGAGAGAGAGAGAGAGAGAGAGGTCAAAAAAGTCGAAGTATAGACTAGGGAACACTTCTGTTGGTATTCATGTACACATGTGCACCAGATGGGAACTTTTGTGTCCATAACGACATTCATTCAAAATGCACTAAATGAAATTCATCTATCATGTGACAGCAATTGCAGACCACACTGCACTGACATCAATAATCATTCATAATCTGTGAATTCTGAAGTGCATGACATTGCTTTAGTAATCTTGAGAACCAGTGATGCTTATAATTATATGCTTAATTATATTACCGTATAGCTGGAAATATTGGCGGGAATTAAATTTGGCGGTTGAGCCCAAAATCGCCATTGCAAGGATATTGGTGGATTTAAATTTGGCAGTTCGGTACGGGATCGCCATACGTATAATATGCGAGTAGGAAATTTTGGCAGATTTTAATTTGGTGGTTGTAATATAGACCGCCAAACTGCCAAATTTAATTCCCCGCCAAAATTTCCGGCTATACAGTATGTTTAATTATATTACACTAGCCCTAATAAAATCACTACTTTTATAGGTCAGTGGGAACTTGGCATACCATGATATCAACCCAATGCACGTGAGTACTACATAAAATTGGATCAAAATACGAATTTGTGTACTCAATAACTTCTACCGCCTCTGAAACAAAAAAGAACCGACTTACTATGAGTATCTTTCCGAGGACGTGCGTCTTTAAAGGGGGCTCAGGAGTAAGCATGGCGCAGGTCAGTAGGTAGACGCCCAGAATGAGAGCCAATCCAGTCATGAGCGCTGTGAGATCCTTCGACTTGTACGGTACAAGGACGTAGAAGAGAGACATAACTGGATTTGCGAGTAGGGCAAGGTTGACGGCCCAGTGGTAGATATTGTTCCCGTACGGAAGGAAAATGTACGGGGACACGGCACTTAAGACGCCGTTTGTCATGAAGTTCAGGAGTCCTAGGCACACAAATATCGTCGCATTTGTCCATAAGATTTTCATGACGTTAACCCATGAGAAACTTGGCACATCTTTATGTTTTACTATGTTCAACACGAGACCACTTGCCACTCGTGTTTCGATTTTACTTTTCTTCTTTTTATCAGTCGACTGAAACTTGAGTGATGACGTAATCTGTGGGAGAGACGGTATACGGCTCTTAGTCTTCGGTGTTTCTTGTTCAACTATGACCTTCGGCTCAGGGGGCGGAGTCATGGATTGGGGCGGGGTTACAAGGTCATCATTATCACTGAGTTCTGTCTCAATGTGGACTTGGCTGTTTCCAGAACTCAAGCCATCAGGATAATCTCTTCCATCTCCTTCCACCATGATCTAGAGAGAGAGATGGGGAAAGAGAGAGAGAGAGAGAGAGAGAATCAGGGAGTCATTAACTTGTAGCGTACACTACCTTACATCCAAACTAAATCACTGCAATGTACATACATGCAAGTCACTAGCTACTACAATACCCATTAAGTAAAAATTATCGAAGTGTCTTGTTCGATAAAACATTAGGTGGCACCATTAGGCCACATATCTCTCCCCAACTAATAGGGAGGAGGGTGTCCGCCATAGTCTTTACTTTTAGTGAAGCATCTTCCCCAGTCTCCACCTTCTCTTTGGCAACCTGCAGGTGAAGAAACGGCCCAAAGAGGGACACCCGGAATGGTAGTTGTTTAAAGGATGATGTATCATTGAGTCAGAAAGTAGTATCAAGAAGATGATTTGAGCGATTTCTTCTATATCGGCTATCGATCAACCAAAGTTCATAAATTTGAAATATCATCATGCACTTAAGTAATTTTTGTGTTCCAAGTGAACTGCAAGCCTCTTGTAAATATTCTGTTTCATGAAGATTAACCCCCCTTCCAAAACAGAAAATTCTCATCAACTTAGCACATGTACATGTGAACGCATCAAGTAAAATCAAAAATTCATTACACTATGATATGGGAAATGGCCTAAATAGCATGAAAATGCAATAAAACCATAATGATCCCTTCTATAAAAAGCGTAAAAAGTTTAAGAATGTGAATTTTCAAAATTCTCTGAAACATAAGATTTTCATGACGTTAGCCCACGAGAAAGTAGGCATGTCTTTATGCTTTACTATGTTCAACATGAGACCACTTTGGGGGAGGGGGTGAAACTGGCAAAGTGCCAACGAATGGTTGATTTTTACTCGAGGCGTTCACACGTGCAAATATCTTACCTCTTCCTCCTCCTCCTCTTCGTTGTCATCACTCCCAAAGAGTACCCTCCTCTCGTTAGGGAGTAGATTAGTCTCAGAGGGGGCGGGGGTCGTCGTGCGACTGTTCCCCTTGATCCTGAACCGACGATACTTGTAGGGCAACATGTGTTTTCTCACGGGCGGCAGGACGTTGATGGCAACGAACGCAAGGCCACAGATCAGCATCATGATGGCAAGAAAGATGAAGAACACGTGCGGACTAAAGTGTATCCCCAGTGCCCGATATCCCGGGTAGTACCCCTGGCAGCCTATGCTGTTATTTACGAACCCCTGCGAGAGGGCTACAGCGCTCGGCAAGACTCCACTGAGACCTTCGCCGATGTACAGAGCGCTGATGTATTCCTCGGGGAAATGTTTCATGAAGGGAATGAAAACGACCGAAGATGTGCAGTCGACGAGGGCCAGGAAGAAAGTGAGCACGACCATCGATACGCTGTGGACCTCCCCACGCAACGAAGCGGTACCGTCCCAGAATATGGCCAATAAGACGCAAGCCGCTACCCCAATGGTGACGATTAAAGTTACGGTGATCCGCTCTAGGTGAATCTGTTTCGAAGTCAGGCCGAATCTCTGAAAGAGGTACTTTGTGATGGTGTACGCCAGGGGCCCAACGTTAGCCACCTGTATGGCTACCACAAGGATGGCGGCAAGTTTGTAGCACTCGGGGAGGGTGAGCGTGAGCACCGTAATCTCGGCCCATACTCCGTTCACGGCGATCCACGAGCCGATCCCGAAGACGCAGAAGAGAAAGTAGGTGAGCGGCGACTTGGGTAGCTTCGGTTTGAAGTAGGTCACGCACCCCCCACAACTGAGTGGCATCGCGAAGTCGGCGGCCCCGCGGCTTTGTAGGTCGATCTAAAGTGAGACTAGATCCTATATACCTATATAATTGTTTAATTAATAGTTGGTTCAAAATCACGCTGTAAAAGAGCATTTACTTACCCCTTGTTCTCTCCGCTCCACGCAGGAAGTGTAATCGAGATCGATCTTTGTTGTTACGCGCGCGTTGCACAAGATAAAACGTGCCCAGTCAGCAAAAATCAAACTTGTGGGCGTGGCTTCACGTGTTAAATTCCAACTGATCTCCAAGATGTCGAAGCGAGGAGGCAGACGAAGAAAGCGAGGCGTTGTAGATCCGCCGCGATCAGACGATCTGGAATACTCTCCGCCTGAATCCGTCAAGAAGCCCCGTCTAATCCCCAAGACCGACAGCGGCGTTGCGCTGGAGTCCAGCTCCAGCTCCATGGACGTCGTGACGAGTTCTCAAAATTCGTGCCCTAGTTCACAGATCGCGGCCACAGCTAGCCGGCTGGCGGCGTGCGATAAGGCGCCCTGCCTGTGGAGCGTCGAAGAGGTAGAGGAGTTCATGGGAAAAAGTGGACTACCAAAAAGTGTGGCGGAGGCATTCAAAGGTATCGTCATAAATAATTAATTGAAGGGGCAAGGGATGAATATTTATATGTAAATGATTATAACCACAGACTCTGTATTACCCTCTCCAATAGTAAATCCATTTTACCTCACAGAATAGTATAATATACATGTACACGGCAGTTAATGTAGTATCAATCGCAGTAATGTACATGTACGGGCAAAAATTCCTTATAATATACCTCCCCCCACCCCCCACCCACCATAGATATTATAGACTACGTTTACGTGGTCTATAATATCTATGCACCCACCCTCACTCCTGCTCAG
The DNA here is from genome assembly GCA_963930775.1 of Cliona cf. orientalis. Lineage (NCBI taxonomy): Eukaryota > Metazoa > Porifera > Demospongiae > Clionaida > Clionaidae > Cliona > Cliona cf. orientalis. The sequence goes on from OZ005694.1 coordinate 10,386,423, forward strand.
AACATGAGATACACGGCCGTCACCTACTGGAGCTCAGTCAAGAGGACTTGAAAGAGATGGGCATTAAGTAAGTGCAATCTTTCCATGCATAGCTAGTCGTATTTGTATTGTTGATTAATGCAGATCCATTGGAGTTCAGAAGGATGTACTTACTCTGCTGAAATCCCTAGTCTCACAGCAGGTCATGAAACTAGAGAAGGTATATTTACCAGGATTTCTTCTAGATTATTAGCAAAATCAATCCTGTGCAGGTATTCAATGATCCCATCCACGGTCACATTGAGCTCCACCCACTGATGGTGAAGATCATCGACACGCCTCAGTTCCAGCGGCTGAGGTACATCAAACAGCTCGGGGGATGCTACTGGGTATTCCCGGGAGCGGCACACAACCGATTTGAACATTCTATCGGGTGAGAGAGAGAGAGAGTATGAGAGGGAGAGAGAGAGAGCCTCCTACTGAAATTTTCATGTGGTGTGGCACATACACATACATTCATATGCACATATCCAGTGTTGGATTTCTGGCTGGTGAGCTGGTTGAGATATTACAGAGAAAACAGCCGGAGCTCGACATAACTGACAAAGACGTACTCTGTGTGAAGATCGCTGGTCTCTGCCATGATTTGGGACACGGCCCCTTCTCCCACCTCTTTGATGTTCTCTTTATACCGAGAGTCAGGCCAGAAATTGAGTGGAAGGTAATGGGTGTACTGTACAGTGTATATGCATGTAGTATAATAATAATATTATACATTTGTAACAAAATTTAGTGAAGATACTGTGCTTGGCAAGTCAGTTGTCCTGTGGAAAGGGTAAATAGGCAGTGGCTCTCAAGTGCTTCATTCAGCTATATTACAAATCACATAACTTTCCTAGACAATTGGCCTGCAAAGCACAGTATTAACTAGTCTGTTATTGTATTTTTGATATCATATATCTTGCTCTTCCCCCCCACCCCCTCCGTCCAGCATGAGAGAGCCTCAGTGATGATGTTCGAGTATCTGCTGGAGTCCAACGATCTGAAACCAGAGTTTGAGAGGTATGGCCTCAACGAGACCGACATCAAATTCATCGAGGAACAGATTGCCGGTCCACTGGCATCAGAGATGTCCAGTCAACTCTCAGTAAGATCTATAAGAACACAATGTCATATTGTTAGCGCACTAAAATTTAATTTTTAGCTCTCTAGGTTATATAATAGTTGATTGAGTTACGGCAGTGTAATGTGAATAATAAAAGTGGCCAAAATACCGTGTTTATGATGCCACTATCTAATTAATGCAAGAAAATTCACGTTCTAAGATTTTTCATAGTGTATCTTAATGGAGCGCGTGACAACCTTTGCCATAAAATCGTGCGAAATAAAAAAAGTCGTAATTTTTTTGCTTGTGTTCTATTAGCATAAACACGGTAGGAATAATGTTCCATATCCACCTGCATCGGCCACATACACATAATTATTATACATCAGCCACATAACAGATTTTGAAGGTGCTTGCTACTTGCTTACAACACACACTCTCTCTCAGAATTGGTCGTATCTTGGTCGTCCAGAATCCAAGAGCTTTCTCTATGAGATAGTGGCTAACAAGAGGAATGGCATCGATGTGGACAAGTGGGATTATTTTGCTAGAGACTGCCACTGTCTGGGGATACCAAATAACTTTGACATGAGAAGGTTCATGAAGTTCGCAAGAGTCATCGATGTCAAGAATCGGAGGCAGATTTGTGCGAGAGATAAGGTGAGTGACCCTCTTCCTCCCTCTCTCTCTCCATCCTTCCCTCCTCTTCTCTCTTTCCTCCTTCATATTCTCTCTCTTGTTTTTACTTCTCTCTCCCCTCTCTTCTCCCTCCTTCCCTCTCACCATCCCTTCACTCATATCAAACATGCACCATTATCAGGAAGTTGGTAATCTTTATGAGATGTTCCACACACGAAACACTTTGCACAGAAGAGCCTACCAGCACAAAACTTCAAATGCAGTGGAGCAAATGTATGCTATAATAACATTATAGTAGTGGCTTTTAATAAGTCATAATGATGACATCATTATTACCTCGTCATACAGGCTGACAGAGGCGTTAGCTTTGGCCAATGATCACATTAGGTTGCCGGGGAAACATGGGTAAGATACCAAATAATTATATGAAGTGAGCTCAAAAACGTTAGGTATTAAAATCTCCTTTATTCAGTCCTGTAAGGATGTCCGAGGCCATCTACGATCCTTGTGCCTATACCAGACTCAACGATAGTGTGGTCCACCAGATACTAGTCTCCTCTGATCCCAAGTTAGAGGAGGTGAGTTGTGTTCGGGTCATGTGACTCCAGCCTGGATCACATGACTTGGTCATGTGATTGATAGTATGTCGTATGATATAGGCAAAGAGAATCTTGCAAAGGATTGAACGGAGGGAGTTGTACAAGTGTCTTGGACAGACACAAATGGAGTACAAAATAGATAAGGTAACTACTTGATGCTGATTGGAATTAACAACTGTTAATCTCTCTCTCCTCTCCCCTCTCTCTTCCCTTGCCTCTCCCAGGGAAGAGCCAGTGAGATGGTTGGACAGATCGTGGAGTCTCTCTCCCCCGAAGAGCTCGGAGGACTTCCCGCTCTCAAGAAAGAAGATCTACTTGTCGATGTAAGCCAAGTGCAAAGGTTATTAGATTTAGCAGCTTCAGGTCTGTCTATTAAAACTTTTGTAGGTGGTGACATTTGATTATGGTATGAAGGAAAAGAACCCGATCGATCATGTGAGATTCTACGTGAAGGACCAGCCCCACAAGCCAGTACAAGTCAGAAAGGACCAGGTCTGTGCGTGAAAAACTAGTATCTCATAGCTTCGTCCCGAGTCTGCAACATTGAAGACTGGGAATGGGAATGGGTTAGCATGATGATGTCATCTGTATTTGTAGGTGTCTCAGATGCTGCCTGAGAAGTTCATGGAACAGAGCATCAGGGTGTACTGTAGAAAGACGGACCCCGACAGCATTAAAGCAGCCAGAAAGTAAGTTTGATAATAATTATGGAAGAAATTTATATTTTCCTTCTCTGTATGTAGGTTGTTTTTAATGTGGTGCCGCAAGACTTCCTGTATCACTCCAAGGGTGAGTAAAGGCCACACCCCGGGCCCTCCCCCTCCCATTGTCCCAGTGCAAGGGGAAGCATCAGAAAATAATTTATTGTAGAGAAAGCCAATTCAGTCGGGGGGGGGGGGGGGGGGGGGTTGCAAAAGCACATCCTTGCCTGAGAATTATCTATAGGTCTTTTGATGTGTTAATATTATAGGGTGGAGAGTTGAATCTGGACATCTCTGACATTGGTGGCCTTGATACCATCACCAACCTAGACCTCGACGATTTCACCCCGTACAGCACTCCGATGAAGAACGAGCACGGCTCAAGGTCGGGGGGAAGCAATCCAGAGGAGTCGTCCAGGACCCCCACCAATACTTCAGAAGAGGTCGTGCAGAATTTGAACAAGAAATTCAGTAGTGTGTGCGAGTGAGTAGCTAGCTAAATAGTTCTTTTCTTTCTGACAGATTAATCATTTTCAACAATTTAGTAAAAATTGTTAATCATAGTTTTGTATAAACAACATAAAAATTGTACGAGTAAGGGGGCTTGTCCAAAGTCCTGGCAATTGTATTGCTAGAAAAGTGGGCGGGACTCGCAAAAAGGGGCGTGGCTAACCGAACTGCTGTGACGCTAAGAGGAGGGGGGGAGGGGGGTAAAAAGTTAACGTCATAATGACGTTAATTTTTCCACACGGACTTTGGACAAGCCCCCTAATAATTGCAAAATTTTAGCTAATTTCATCACGTGATCACGTAGTGACCTCCAGATCTATATCTCTGAGCTCTTTTAGGAATATTCCAGGACTCGATCGTTTCATGATGAAGCTGTTGGTCGCCACAATCGTATTGGCGTACGCGTTGGTCTCTATCGGCGAGGAAGCACACGCAGCCTCGAGCCCGGCTATGGTGGGCGCTATCTGGAGCGACTGCAGTAAGTTGTTAGCTACCAGCCCCACCCTTTTCACTTTCACCAGCATAATGCTACCGAACCAAGAGTGGTTTTGGTCATGGCATAAAATTAATGGCATGCACCCATTCTAACCACAAAAGCAGTAGAAACTAAAATTTTTTTCCCCAACTTCAGGTAAAGATACTGATAAAGCCAAGATTGGCGCAGTCTCAGTCGTTCCAACCACACCAAAGAAAGGAGACAACCTCCAAGTCACTGCAAATGTCACGTTCGGTAATAAAAATTTTCATACCTATATCTGTAAATTATCGCTAGATATATCATTCTGCCTATAGACGAAAAGGTGACTGGTGGACAGTTGAAGGTGAACTTGGTGGTCGACAAGATACCATTTATCTCAACCACTCTCGATCTTTGTGACATAGCGTCCATGGCCGGCCTTTCCTGCCCAATCAGTGCAGGACAACAGATGCTCAAGGTCTCCCAGCAGATACCAGAGGAGGCACCTTCTGTACGTATATTAAAGATATTTGTTGTACCGTAAAAGTTTTAATTATAGCACTGCTCTAATGTTAGCACCACTTGGCATTGGATAATATTCTAATTTATAGTGCAAAGTACAGTCAGGGATTAGTCTGGGGAGCTAGCCCCTCCTCTCTTCTTGCACGTGCTCGCCAGACTAAGTCAGGGATATGAAAACTGGCACCTTAAGTTAATTTTAAACACAGGGAGTGCCAAGCGCAATTCTGAATTATTATTTTTTTTTTGGTGCTGTAACTTTTATGGTACCTAAAAACTTTAATAGTATGCACCTGTGACTTAATCTAGATTTATTATTTTATTGCAGGGTAACTACACTGGAAACCAGTACATCTATGACCAGAACAATAATGAACTGGCCTGCATCGCTTTGAAGCTGACTTTCTGAAGTTTGCTCCTACAGTGCGGCCATAGCATGGCCACCTCAAAACAATAATTATTATTCACCGTGTATATACATTATTTAAAGCTCTATACTGTGCCAGATGCTTTCAATCTTAATTTTTTGGGTTACATTGAAAATTGTGATCATTTATTATGAGCATGCTATGGCCAATACATGTATATATATGGCACACCTGTGCCAAGCCCAAGTCACATGACATCTCCCTGTTGGCATTGTTCTTGCGGTCAGAAGGCTTCGCGTGTGACCTGCGTTATCTGTTATGATTCTCATAATCTCTTCTTCACGATGAAGCTGGTAGCGCTTGGAGTTGCAGTCGTTCTGCTGTTGACCTGTAATGGTTTTGGCGGCCATGCCGCACCGCACGTTACGTCGTTGTACAAAAGCATCGGCGAGGTACCAGTGCAGCAGAGGCCAGTTGGTGACATCTGGAAGGATTGTAGTGAGTTTTGAATATGGATTAAAAACATGAAATTAGCCAGAGCATGGCATGAATATTAAATAAATAAGCTTGGCCCTCCCGTTGCAATTGGCGCTTCAATCGTAGCCTAAAGTATCTGAGCTCCAATACTGATTATCATAGCTAATTAATTTTAATAAATTATACTAGCTAGTTATTAAATTTATTTGCAATGATTTTCAGGCAAGGCCTCTGATAAGCTGAAGATAGTAAGTATGTCAGTTTCTCCGGATCCACCAAAAAGGGGAGACACTCTCGACATTAAGGCCAACGTCACTTTCAGTAAGCGAATAAACTACAGTGCCTCTAAGTACAGATTTATCAGTATTTTTTTTTTACTGAATTCTGTCCATAAAAAATACTGATAAAAATTCAAAAATACTGAAAACTGAAAATGGGAATATTTATACTGAAAGACAGGAGAGCAGCTTGGAGGCACTGGAACTAGCTATATACCTTCAATAGTAAACTTTACGGTAGTATTCTTTGTCATGGAATGTAAGTTTAAGAAAATTGGCTGGTACTGTTGGCAAACTTTATTTTTTTTTTTAAACAGGTGAGAAGGTGACCAGCGGGAAGATAAAGGTGAACCTTATCATCAACAAGTTCCCCTTCATCTCGTCGGACATTGACTTCTGTAGCACCGTATCGCAGTTTGGTCTCAAGTGTCCAATCAGCGCAGGTCCTCAAACCTTCTCCTTGACGGTGCAAATTCCAGATGAGGCTCCCACTGTAAGCTATATAGCTTACATAGATTCAGTACAATGTCATAATATTATACTGACTCCTTGTATGAACATTGGTACCCTGGGTCCTATAATACCTTAGAGGGCTATGATTATTTGTGGGTACAAATTTTAGTGGATTTCGGAAATAGTGCGTTTAGCGGGTACTCATTTTAGCGATTTTTCAAAATTAGCATTCTATTTATTTGAAAATGTTAAAAAATATATTTGCGGGTACAATTTTTAGCGAAAATTGGGCAAATCACTAATTTCGCTAAATTTAGTACCCGCGAACAAAAGTGTCCTTAAGGTAATATAGTACATGAATAAGTGCGAATTAATTTAAGCTCTCTCTCACACACACATAATACATGCACATGTATACAGGGGAATTATACTGGGAATCAGTATCTCTATGACCAAAACAACAATGAGTTGGCCTGTGTTACTCTCACTTTCAAACTCTGATGATGCTATATATAATATGACTGACTTGAAATCTATAGACTTTACTAGTTAAGCGCAATAAATGATTTATTTATTTTTTTGTGACAATATATTATAATAATATTCATTATTACAATCGCATAATAAGTGAACAAGTCATTGACAATGCATGCAGAATAGGTATTATCAGCAAAAGAATACAGAATAAATAGTTAGCTATCACAACAGTAATTTACATGTATTAATAGTTAATCATTGTTTAAATTAATTTTGGTGATCATTACATACGGAAGTCAAGGTCGATACAAACGAGTTCCCTTCCACTCTGGTCCCTCACATAGGCCTTACCAGTGTAGTGGCCCTGCATCAACACAGTGTAATAATTAATAATAATTAATAATCATCCAGCTGGGAAACTTGGAAGCTATAATCAAGTTCCACATATAAAAGTTCACCCAGCTTTTCATGATCAAAATTTGCAATATGCATGTGGCCCTAAATTCAGTTTATGTATATAATATTATAGCTATGTTAGGGTAAGTAGCTCTAAAGAGGTGTATTATGTACACATCACCATGACAACATCATTAAAGGCTTAAAAATGTAATTGCTGACTTACGCTTGGAGCGTCGCCAGGGATAGTTTGCTTCACAGAGATGGTCTGAGTACCAGCCTGAAGTGGGCACGACTTGCCAGCCTGCTTGAGAGCATCACAAAGGTCCACCTTCTGATTGATGGGCAGGAATCCCCACTTCAGATCCATCTCGATCTGACCACCGGTAACCTCCTCATCTGTCATGTGCAAAAACAAACAACTATATTCATTTTACGTGCATGATTGCATACATAGTGTTTAATAATAATGTAGCTATACCATGGCATGTGACTGCTCATTCACACCGTCTGGATCAACACCGTGCATGCATGGATATTATTATAATTATTAGCTACCACACACACATCTGGAGACATGCACATGCAATGCCACGGGCCTTCTCTGCCCTATTATGTACACGCTTTAATTTGAATTCACCGATCACATGTTTGAGGTTTAATTACAACTATGAATATTGATAGCTACACCTAGGAGCTGCTACATGTAGCTATTACTACATAGCCTGCATGCAGGTGCATTAATCTGCAATCTTTATGTCCTGTATTTACTTTTGAAAGTGATGTAATAATATGTTTTTGGAGCCACAGTAAAAATTAGAAACAGTTTGGGAGGTCAAGGAATGCATGGCTATATGGAGTATTATGTGGACATATTATACCATCATGGAATAGCTGAGATCACAATAATATGATCATTCCACACAGAGGCCAGATAAGTTGTATAGGGTACACTGTGAACTTTACTCAATTTACATCACCTGATCCTGAGTGGTGAGCTATTAATTAATGATGGGATGGATGATGGCTATGCATGGCTATGGCATAGAATCAGGTGATTAGGCAGTAATGTTATGTCATAGGCTCATCATAGGTATGTATATGGTGCTCAAGTGAACTATTAAGAACACAACAGTGTGCATACTCTTACACCTACTGCATTATACTAAGCCCATTAATAATATGCTAAACATCTTTAGTATAGTACTGAGGAAGGATATAATTTTATATACTGAGGACGAAATTTAGGCTAATATGCAAAAAAATTTACAAGCGAAAATATCCCGATCTACGGTAGCTAGCTAAGTGGCTTACTGAGGGTAAGGGTAGCTGTCAGAGTGAGATCCGCACCCTTCTTGGGTGGATCTGGAGTGATGGTGATGTTGAGTACCTTCGCAGGGTCAGAGGAGCTGCCTGCATGGATAGATGATAAGATTAATAATAATTGTCAGGTCCATGCAGTGCAGATCATTAAATTTTCTAGCTAGCGAAGCTGCTAGTGTATTAAATTCAAGCCAGGATAGCAAAGCATATAGATTATAGACACTAATTTTTTTACAACATGCAAGGATATTAATTTTGCATATTATAGTATCACAAAAAAAAAAACCACACCACGGTTGTGTAATATAATTCAATACCCCCTGGCACAGCTTCACACCTTCACTTGAAGGCTGTAGGCGAGCGACTTGGTATTTAGTTTATAATATTATATGCAATGGGCTATGGTTCATTGACTTTTTGCTGTAAATTATGACTTGTCTTACTACAAATGGACCAGATGTCGTGGAGTTTTCCATTCCCCGCTTCGGTCAGTACCAGCATCTTGAGATCATTCTTATAGAGCTGAACACCGTGAGAAGGAGCGGCCTCCGAGGATAGGACAACCGCGGCCAAAAGAACGATAGCAAAGAGAATCTTCATCTTCTCTGGATTCCGCGCCGAGTCAGTTGAGCTTCAGTGAGGTTAACGTTTGAGCTAGCTGGCTGCGGTCAATTGAATGATTTCCGCATTTTTAAGCTAAAACATAATATTATACTTCCGCATTTTACCCCCACCCAGCAACATTACAACTATACATGACGACCCATACCAGTTCTAAGCAGCAACATTACATGGCACGTCTTAATAACTCATGCATGCAGCTTCAGTTCAATGCAACATAAAGTCCAGTTTAATGCAAATGAGCTCTGAGCCACTTTTATCCTTCATGTAACTATGACCAGTGTAGTGACCCTGCAGAGATAATTAATTGATATGCACTTTCAATTTGTGACATAGCTTACAGTAGAACTTACCTTTGGAGCTAAACCTGGAATTGGCAATGCCAGGAATATGGTCTGTTTCCCCGGCTCGAGGGGGCAGGAGCCCCCTGCTTTCTTGACGGTCCTGCAAAGATCCACTTTTTTGTTGTAAGGAAGCATGCCTTTCAGATTGATATCAATCTCACCACCTTTCACTTCTTTCCCTACAAAATTATCATAATGGCCAATTACAAAAGGAGTGGGTATAGGTTGTGTCAAACTTAGTAAATACTATGTTTGGCTGTTGAACTTCACAATGCATGTCTAGCTCACTTACTTAGGTCTATATCGGTCTTCAAGTTGAGATATTTTCCCCTGACTGGAGGGCTTGGATCGGCACTGAAGTTCAGTAGCTTTGCAGAGTCTGCTGGATCAGCTGCAGCACAAAAGAAAAAAAAAATCTGATCAGCGATACTTTTTTTATAGATCTATAAAAATTTATTATGACATAATATAATATTATACTGGTACTATAGGCTTTCAAATTAAAATTTGAATGTAGTACATAAGTATAGCTATTATAGACAAGAAGAATCAGCTAGCTATCGATTTTAATGGTGAAATCAGTGGATGTTGGACTTACTACAATCTTCCCAGTTAAAGTCACTGCGCTTTGCAGCTTCTACCGTCTGAATCACATTCTTGTAGAGCTGCTTGGAAGAAGGAACGGCTTCGATCAGCAGAATGGACGCAACCAGAAGAGAACAGGCAAAGATAAGCTTCATCTCGGCGAGCTTTTTCTTACAGATTATGATCTCAATTGCTAGGTATAGGTACGTGCAAACCTGCATGCATGGCTTTATATTATATCAACTGCACAGCTGCAGATACTCACATGCAGCATGTGTATATATACCCATGGCATGCATGTCCCACGACTTGTAGTGTATATACTATATGCCGTGCTGATCACATTTTTGCTACTTTGGATCTGAGCTATTCAAACAGAGAACATTGCCTTGCTTGTGGATCATTCGATTGGTTTGGATGCACTCACGTAACACGATATCCACGCAGCTGGGTTAGTAGAAAAGGTGATCAATCATATGAATTAAGGCTGCCTATTGTTGACGTCAATTAGCACATACACAATAATATTATTGTTGTCTCACTGACATAAGCATAGAGATACAATATCACACTGCAGCTGTACAATAACAGCTATTAAATTTTTGGATGTTATATTACGATGACATTGTGCTATTATTAGAAGCAGCTCTAGCTTGATCTAGTCAGCTACAAAGTAATTAAGACCTATTATTATATTGCTCTCAGAGAGTGTATGTACGTACAATGTCATGCTTCCTAGCCTAGGAGGTGGCATATGCACGTGGTCAACAGCAATAGACACTTTCCATTTATGGTAATTGCAATTACAGTATTCCATGCAACCACAGCCAATTTCTCCTAGCAACCAGCACTGTGTTATCCGATAAAAAAAATCAACACTCACAACCATGCAAGGTTGTTAATAACTATTTAATAGCAAAATTAATCGGGTAATAATTATTATAGTCTGGCGTTCATGTAGTTTGGAGGGTCATTTGATCTGAAAAGCCACTTGGAGACAGACTAGCTCTTTGCCAGTCGGGTCCATTGCTCGAGCTGTTGCTGTGTACATACCCTATAGTTGGAGAATCACATGATAATAATACCGTACTTAATCTAATGCTACAATGTCATAAATTGAAAAACGTGTGCTTTTCTGGCAAAGGTCGTCAATCGCTCCATACCGTAAACGTGGAAATATTGGCGTGACATTAAATTTGGCAATTTGGCGATCGGCGCAGAAATCGCCAAATTAAATGATTTCTTGCACTATCGCAATATATTAGGCCTACGTATAGGAAAAAATCGCCAAATTTAAAACCGCCAATATTTTTGTGGGCGGCTCGACGGCAAAAATCGCCAAATTAAATGTTCGCCAATATTTCCGTGTATACGGTATATACATGTTATGAGAATTTGTAAAAATTAATGCTAATTTCTTATGCTAAATGGGATCATACGTTATGTATTAGTTATATCACGGGCGCGAGGGATCTATGCGAGATATTGCACCGAAGCCCGAGGGCGCCTTGCGCCCGAGGGCTGAGTGCAATATGTCGCCATAGATCCCGAGCGCACGTGATATAACTAATTTATATCCCGAGGAAGTAAACAGTGCCCCCCGCAATGTTTTATCTCACCGCCGATTGGTCAATGGCTCCTCTCCATGGAAACAAGCCGCTCCATAGAAATAAATTCAACTTCGATAGTGACAAGACAACCATCCAACTCGAAATCGCTGACTGAGCGAGGTTAGCTGTTGACTGTGAGTAGCCTAGCTAGCTAGCTACGAGTGTTTTGAATAGCTAAAGCTATCTATCTGTACTACTAGCCAATAATAGTCCAGTGTCAGTTTGGTCATAGATATTAGAGCGAATATCTATGGTTTGGTCAACAATAGTGTCATCCTTTTAGTTTCTCGATCGAGAGAAGCACGGTACACAGTACGAACTAGCTAGCTAGCTAGTTCTTGCACGTGGCAAGTGTCAATTGAATGATTGCTAAATTGTATCCTGTGTGGTATCAATTAGCGCGCGTATGCTTCCTGTACCTGTGCAAACCAAGTATGTAGTGTGGTCTGTTGCACACAGCCTGCTGGCTGCATTCTTGACTGGGGAATCCTTGATACTATTCCCTCCCTACACCTATTATGTTACCTCAGTATCAAGTATACAGTACTAGTACACCCTAAAGGAATTAATATCGCACTGTACACCCTAAGGGGGTTAATATCGCACACTTAGCAGTGCGATATTAAGAATAATTGTCCTAGAAAAGTATGTAAAAGGGATATATCGATTAACTGCGGTAGGTACAAAAATTACTGTACCGGGGTCAAGCATTACATAGCAAGAGATGCTGCAAGATTTGCAATCTCATCACTAGTAACGTTTCCCGGAATTAACCCCCCTCCCCCTCTAATCCACATTACGGTGAATCGTAAATTGTGCAGCAACTACGGGACTAGCAAGAGGCTGTAGGAATAATAATCTATTTTTCTCATGCGGTATGCCATTATTAGTGTTTCATTTTTAAATCTATTAGTTCAAAAATACAGCTACATCCCGCAACTTGATAATTAAAGGCTAATTACCATAAGCCTGGTAAGGCAGGTATTGAAATCCACTACTTACCCTTGGAGTCTCAACTGGGATGGGAGTGGTCATGTTGACACTGTATTTTCCGGCGGCCACAGGGCATTTGAGGCCAACGTGATGAAGGGCGGTTCCACAGAGATCGTATGTCTTATTCTGGAACAGGAATCCTGCGATCTTTACTTCAGCGGTGCCAATGCTACCACCAAGTATACTCTCCACTGAAAAGGTATAATTTTTTTCGGTCAGTAAAATTAGATCTAAAACACTTCATTAATTTTGGTGAAATTATTACTAAATATGATGGATTTACTACAGCAAATCATTTGAGATACAAAATTTAATAAAATAGGACAACTCAAGGTGGGGGACACTGATTTATTAACGGTGACTTACTTAAAGTAAAGTTTGCAGCAATAGTGACATTTCCTCCCTTCTTTAAGTCGTACGGAGTCACCAAAACGGACTGAACTGTCACTCGTTTCAAGTCCTCTGGGGTGCCTGCACATACAGCATAATACAGTGTGAACTAGTGGGTCACCGACCAATTCTAGTTGCATGATATATAAAACCACATTCCAGCTTTCGGTACCACTGAATGTACAGGTCTATGAGCTTAGGAATTGCCCTCCCCACCCCCACCCCTCCCCTCCAACCCATCCGGTGACAAACTAAACAGAGCTACTATTCACTTGAATTATGATGCAGCTGAAACTCACTGCAATTGGTCCAGGTAAAACCTGGGAATGGTGGTTGGGCGTACAGTGATGTCACGATCACAGCTAAAAGCAAACAAATATGAGCAAGTAAGGACTTCATCTTGAGTGTTTGCTGATTCTCGTCCCCTGGCCCGGCCCCACCCAGCGCTTAGCCGTGAGGTATAGTCGGTACGAGGTCGTCACATCCATGATCTTTGATGTGTGTACCGAGCATGCGCGAGACTACACCAGACATGACCAATGATTCTACTTGCGCGATTCAAACAAAGAGACACACCCATTGCAGCAATATTGATTCCGCTAGCAATCAATCATGGCATCCAGATCTAACACAGGCAAGAAGGGCTACGACTGCAAGTTCGTGGACGTCGTTCCCAATTCACTGATATGTCTCATCTGTACCTTCGTGGCCAGAGAGCCCCAGCAAGCAATTTGTTGTGGAAAGATCTACTGCAAGAGATGTCTTGACGATCTTACTGCGCATTTATCGCATGATCTGCTTGCATCTACTAAATGCCCGAATTGCAGACTTCTCTGGACCGATAGATCTACAAGTACCTTTCCCGACAAAAAAAGTGAGTTTTAAGGATTTTGGACAAGGCCCCTAATGTATACCGATTAATAATCGGTATACATTAGGGGCCTTGTCCAAAATCCTTGTGGAAAAATTAACGTCATTATGACGTTAACATTTTATCCCCCTCCCCCCCCCCTCTCTTAACGTCACAGCATTTCAACATAGATTCAATACTGAAACTCTGATTCTGCTCCATTTAGCCTACACATTCGATATTCACTTGTATTCTACAGTGCTAGCTATGTCTTCATGGATTCATTGCATACCTGTGCTTCTTTAGCACTTTCTTGCTTGCCTGTAGCTACGTGCACACTTTTAGCTACTTAGTGCTTGATACAGCTGTCACAAAAATGCAAATTTTGACACTGCTGGAGGTGTGTCTAGACTTGTTCAACCACAAGAATGCATAATCACAACTAAAGCTAAAAACTGCTGACAATGCAGTTGTAAAACGTCATGGGCCAAGACCCCCTCCCCCCCTAACGTCATAATGACGTTAATTTTTCCACAAGGACTTTGGACAAGCCCCCTTATAATTAATAAGAATTGTGCAAATCTTGAAATAATTATTATTGCTGTGTTAATATAGCTGATCGAGATATCAAGTCGCTTAAAATTCGTTGTGACAACAAATGCTGTGAATGGATTGGAGATCTTAATTCGCTGGAGAAACATTTGGCAGGGTGCGATTTTGCTCTACTTCCTTGTCGCAATGAGTGTAAGGATGGAAGCAAAAGGATCGTCCAAGTTCTTCGTAAGGATTTGAATAAACACGAGACAGAAGAGTGCCCAAGGCGACAGTACAACTGCCCACACTGCATGGTAGCCGGGGAATACCTAGAACGCACAACGATACACTATGAAAAATGTCCGAAAGTTTGCATCCCATGTCCAAATACTAATTGCCTTCACAAGATTTCACGCTGTGAACTTTCTGATCATCGCAAAGTTTGTGAATTTGAAATAGTATCTTGCAAGTATGTCAGTATTGGATGTAAGACGTCCCTCATCCGCAAAGATCTCGCTGAACATGAGAGTAATAGTCATCATCATCTTCAAATTGCAATTGATGCAGTCAATACACTTCAAACAAAATATCTAGCATTGGCAAGCAACAGTAGCGCTAGTATAACATTTCAGTTAGCCAACTTTCATAAACATAAAACTAACAGCGATATAATCTATAGTCCACCATTCTACTCTTGTCCTGGAGGATATAAACTGTGTGTTAGAGTAGACGCCAATGGATATGGTGATGATAAAGGAACCCATGTTTCAGTATTCGTGTATCTGATGCGTGGAGAGTATGATGATCACCTTTCTTGGCCATTCACTGGACAAATTACAGCTGAGTTACTAAATCAGATTGAGAACAGACATCGCCACTCAAAGCCGATACTATTTTCAGTGGATTATGCGGGAGGTCAACGAGTTGTGAATGCTGAAAGAGCATCAACTGGTCGTGGTCAACAACGATTTATCCCTCATACATCTCTGGATTATAATGCTGTCAAAAATTGTCAGTATCTCAAAGATGATTCTCTCTATTTCAGATTCACGGTCACTCGAGCTAGTAATCCTAAACCATGGCTTATTGCTTCTGGCCAATTCTCTTAGCTAATAAGTTTAGAACTTCCTCCCTAGCTAAAACAATTATTGTTATTGTAGTTCTAGTATATACAGTATATATAGCCGGAAATATTGGCGGGCATTAAATTTGGCGGTTGAGCCCAAAATCGCTATTTGAAAGAATATTGGCGGATTTAAATTTGGCGGTTCGGTACGGGATCGCCATACGTATAATATATATGCGAGTAGGAAATTTTGGCGGATTTTAATTTGGCGGTTGTACCGCCAAACCGCCAATTGCAAATTTTAATTCCCCGCCAAATTTTCCGGCTTTACGGTACAATCTCCCCAGTGCATGGTTTTCTTGAATCAATAATGTATAATGTTATATTATGCTATGACACACCTGATCTTACTATAACTATTCACACGATATTAAAGATAATACTTGATTCTACATTCTCGTTCTGATGTTAGCAATCACTCCAGCTTGGCGTCAACGTCGACGCAGACAAACTCCTTCCCATTTTGATCAATGCCTCGAGCATTCGCTGTGTAGTGACCCTATAGGAGAACAAGATTGCGTAATATTAGGCCCCTCCAAATCAATTAGTAGTTTCTCATCCCCCTTAATTTCCGCCCGCATACATTTTGTGATTAGGAGCACAATGCAAAAGTATACCGCCTCCTTTTTTGCAAGCGATTTTGACGACCATTTCCATCAAAAATTACACATATTGACGACCATTACCACCGCCCGCCCGCATCAATTTTGAGCTCAGAGGGGATGAGAAACTACAAATTGATTTGGAGGGGCCTTATTGATTTTATAGTAGACTAGGCTGCCTTATAGTTATATTAAAATTAGCACACCCCACTGAAATTAAAGTAGCCAATGACAATCAAGATGTAGGAATGATCTTGGCAAACTGAGACAGTGGTGATAAAGACAGTTGTTTACCCTTGGGGCAGCCTCTGGTATTTTTGTCTTGACGGTGATGCTGTGTTGACCAGCAGCGACTGGGCACTTGAGATTGACTTGGGGCAGCACGTCCTCGCAGAGATCAAACGTGTGACTGTAGAGCTTGATACCATCAAGTTTTGCCTCCACTTCAGCTTTGCCAGCCGTTATATTCTCCACTGCAGTATGAGACAGAGACATACACACACAAGAATTAGCTAGAATAAATAGCTTGGTTCAACTGTGGAGCACGTCAGCTATACTATGATAGCTATATTTTATATATAGCACACAGAGCTATTCTGAATCACATGTAGTAAAAAATAATAACCTCGGTTCTCAGCGCAAATTTTTCCTACTCTAAAGAAACGATTGTTAAGCTGACTTACTGAGGGTGAAAGTTGACATAACGGTGAGTTCATCTCCCTTCTTCGGCGTTTCTGGACTCACAGTGATGGATTGGATCGTGGCCCTGGTCTTATCATCAGCTGTACCTGCATCATTGAATAAGAGAGAAATAATAATAATAATAATATTTTCTCATGTCATGCATTGCATGGGTATCAAATTAAATTTTGGCATAATTCTCAGATGATCACAGTAAAAACTTGAAAAACTTACTACAGTCAGTCCATAATTTTGCATTGACAACCAAGCCAGTTGCAACCAACAATAAACAAGACAGAAACAGCTTCATCTGGGCTATCTGAGTTTGATTGAGATTCAGATATATTATATGAGCCTATGACTACAATCTTTCAACTGTGAAAAAAAAACTTGCAGCAAGGGCTCTATATACCAGTGCTTCGATCGAGGCTAGGGAGTGATTATTCATGATCAATCCTTACAGGGCAGCAGCTAGTGAGTGTATGTATACCATATTGGGAGTCCATTATGGAAAAAGTTATGCCAGTACACAATATGACACACGATATGCAAACTTTCATGTGACATGATCAATGTGAGCATTGTTTCTGAAACAGTGTATGTATAGCTACTATAATATATTATATCTAAGAGTGCTTAATACAGTAACTGTTACTATTTTTATAACGTATTGATATTATTATGATGATGCATGGTTGGTTCAGTGTGGATCAGTCAATGTGCATCTTGAAGTTGACACAGAAGATCCTCTCATTGTTCTGATCTGTGGTGATCATTTTCCCACCATAGTCACCCTGCATTCAGTGTACAGTACACAGTAGATTCTGATCATGGATTGCTTGATTGAAACACATACATGTACATGCAGATAATCATAAGGGGTTTGTATATGTACAATGCCATACATGTACATACAAGGGTAAATACACATGTCAGAGATTAATGACATCATAGCATAATTCCACTTACGCCGGGCAGGGATCCAGGGATGTTCATCGTCAGTCCAAAGCTGAACTTTCCTTGTTTGACTGGACAGGAGAGACCGTAGTCGTCCATAATCTCACAGAGGTCGTAGTCTAGCTGGAAGGGGAGCTGTCCCATGGTTATCAGTATGCTCATCTTTCCCGATGTTACTTCCTCATCTGATGCGTGTATGTGTGTGTGTGTGTGTGTGCATGTGTATGTAGCTATGAATACGTGTCATTTGGATCTATTTAGAGCTCACGATCAGCTTATACCAAGTGATAAGGTGGTGTTGATGGTGAAGTCACTGTCTCGCTTCGGAGGATTTGGACTCAAAGTGATATCAACGATCTTTCCATGATCACCAGGCTTAGCTGTACAATTCAGCAATGACACATGCATATATTGAGAAATTTTTTTCAACTGTGTCACATAATACTAGGCTCCAAAACCTACTATCTGATGATACACCCTATTCTCAATCGAATTTTAACTTACTGCAGTCTGTCCAGAAATTTCCCTGAGCGAAAGACTCCAGTGCTTGTTCCCTCTCCAAAAGGTACTCCTTGAAGGAGGATGAAAAGTGAGAGAGGGCAGAACACGAGACGGGCAGGCAGCTCAGACTCAGGACCAACACACAGACTGTGGCCAACAGCTTCATATTGTAGACTAGTAGCTATAGCTCACTGGCTATGACATCATACTATGATGACATATACGTATGGTACTTAGCTAACTCATGGTGAAGTTTCACTATAAGTATCTATAAACGTGAATGGGAGGCTTCTAAAGTGATTCACCAGTGTAGGTAGCTATAGCTAATAGCAGTATTGCAATTCCTTTTCCTCACATGATCAGATGATGAATACAAGTAGTATTAATGTATAGCCTTGGCATGCATGTTTGTAACACTGATTCTTGTAGCTATACGGCTTTGTTTATGCAAAGCTAAGTTTACTATAGTAATACAGTCTTCTTAAATGTTGTTTTTTTTCCGCCATACTCTAGTTTCATGATCAACATGAGCCTAGTCATGACACAGTGTGTGATTATAATACTTCTTTCCTTTCTTCTATAATATACACGCATGTGTTAATTATTTTTAATATGCAGCTACAGTACTTTCCCCAGATTCTGAATGGAATGGCCTGTATAGTACATATTTTTAGCATTATTGTATGGCTTTGTTTATCAAACATTTTCCTGCTTTTCCTTACTGTTGTTTTCCCCTATACCTATATGCTAGCCTGATCATGCACAACTCTATGTTTCAATAGCTAACAGTATTAATAATTATTATGCTAGCTAAAATGCATAATAATAATAATTATTATTATTATTAAATTTTACTATTTTGGTGTGTGTGATAAACTGTGAGTATCATAAATTAGATAATGTTATCACCAAAATTGCAGAATCATCGATGCAAATAACAAGTGTATCACGTTTCAGTGCCAGACTATAAATTCCGATCACCGCCCCGCGCGCACGCGCAAGCGATAATTAATTATTCATAGTTTGACGGTCACACGTGACGTGCTCATGACATGTCATTGTGTGGTTGGAATGTTTATTGTGAAATCGCATGTATGGCAGTCCCACAAGTTCCGTGGACATCGACCCAGACGCTGACGTATGGAGCCTATGGCGGAAGGCAAGTGTTGATCATATTTTCAGACGTACCTCTACGAGTTCCCGAGGCTGTACCGAGAAGAGAAGGTCGCTTAACTGAAGAGGATAGAGAGAAGCTCCATAGTGAGAATGTTCCCCGCGAGCTGGAGGATGAGGTTGCAATTGTCCGTAAGAGATATGAGCTTGACAAAGCAAAGAAGATCTTCAATGTCCTAGAGAGTAAACCGGAGAAGCTTTTGTCGAGAAGTGAAGCATTTGGTGTTATAGCTGCATTGATGAATAACATTGAAAATGACGGAGGTATGACGCATTATGTATAGTAAGAAGTGCATCTATTTGTTAGCTAATACCCGGTTAAAAACATACACTCATCTGATGCTATACAATTATATTGGAATCCCTATGCAGTTGTCCTCTATTATGTTGGAGCTGGCAGGCGAAAAACTGGCGACTGGTGTTTCAGTGATGGCTTCGTCACATTCAGGGATATTGCTGACCTATACCTTAAAGCACCACACCTTAAAGGTCGGGTGCTGACCATCGTCACTGATTGCAGCTACTCTGGCTGCTGGGTGCAGAATTGTGAACAATTTCTAGACTATCATCAAGTGCAGCCATGTGGTCATAAGGCAAACGAGAAAGGGATGCTCATAAAGGTCTACGCTGCATGCTTGCCCACTCAGATTCCCACCAAGTTTCAGCTGACTGTTTATGGTGGTGGAAACGATAAGATTTCGGGAGATAAGTACACCAAGAGTTCAGAATATCTCCTAGATACACAGCACACATACAGCACGAATTCTACACGCCTCAGGTGTAGCGGTGAAACTATTGATGACCGATGCACGTTAAAAGAGCAATTCACCTGGATGCAATGGAGAATCTATAATCGAATTCATTTAGAGAAGTGGAATGATGGTAGCCAATTGTGTTGGCAGTATATAAAACTGATCGATGATGAAGAAGTAATACATAATGTGAAGCTTGGCAGATCTAAAGCTTTAGAAAATGGCGTTGTTCTAAGGAAGGGTGTTGGTGAAGGTCCACTTGAATGTGCAAAACAATGGATTAATCAAGAGTATGGACCTTATCATCTAGCCACCCCTTAACAGTGCCATATTGAATCTCCACTCTTACATGTTGCAATCAATGTCATTTATATTTAGTCACATTCAAGTTGTAAATAATAGTTATCTGCCAGTAATTGGGGTGCATGAGATGCATGGTCGAATGCACCCCAATTACTGGCAGATAACTATTAAATTTTTGTTGGTAGTTGACCTCTGTTCATCATTGGCCTACTTTATGATGACCCAACCCCTTCCCATAGCCGGCAAATTACCTATAAAAACTTTGGTTGCTAAGCAACTACTAACAAATGATTATGCTTGTCATATTATAATGATTATGTATATATACATGCCGCTAACATGAGTACACTATCCTTATTCTTTTTATGACTCATCACACACCCATACAATATGTATAATTATAATTATAGTGCTCAGAAATTATCAATTTTTAACACTCCAACTATGTATGTATACACTACAGTTTTGAGTTGAAATGCCCTAATGACATATAATTAGATGGAGAGGTTATCTTGTTATTGCAGGTGGAGCTTCAAGTTGACACAGAAGATTCTTTCGTTATTCTGATCAGTGGCAATTGCCTTGCCAGTATAGTCACCCTGCATATGTGATACAATAATATTGTATATAGGGAAAGAAACAAGCAAGTAAAATTTTAGTGTGTGTGTGTGTGTGCGTGTGACTAGCTCAAATGGGGTGTGTATGCCGTGCGTGAACGTACAGCGGGGACAAAATCCGGGACATTCATCTTGTATCCAACGCTGAATGTGCCTTTCTTGATGGGGCAAGACAGGTCCACGTACTCCACCAGATCGCAGATGTCGAAGGTTTGTTCGAAGGGAGTGGAGCCAAACAGGACCACACCACTCACCTGACCTCCTGTTATCTCTTCGTCTGTGAGTGAGAGTGTGTGAGTGAGCATAATAATTATAAGACTGAGTGTGAGTTTGTGTATGTACCGATATCTATAGTATGACTTTGTATGTATGTGTTATGACAATCGTACGCTCATGAGTATAAGTGAATATTAATGGTGTGTGTATAACATTATGCGGAAGAGCCTAGTAGTACACTATTATTCACATGAGTAAGCCCCACATGTTTGCTAACATGGCAGCTATACACACGTAACATGTACTTGTATAGAAACTGTATAATATACTAGGTGTACGTGACATGGGTTTTTCCTCCTTTTCCGTCATTAGTCAAAAAAATCGGTGGTAATTATAATTTTGTGTTTTAAAAACAATATTTAACAAGATTCCGCATGAAAGACACCGTACTAATCAGTATTATGGTTTGTATTTTGTATACTTATCATTATGAGGCTTTCCCAAAATTATCTGTAGCAGTGACAAACTGACAAATAGTTGCCTTTGAAACACTGCAATGCTTCAAAAACGTTTTTATTCATGTGTCAGTAGCTAGCACGCACAGCTGCCTAACACTTGCACAATGTAATGGCATTTAAAACATCACCCACAATATTAACAATTTCCCTTTCAGTCTCTCTCTCTTTGCTCTCTCTCTCTCTCTCTCTCTCTCTCTCTCTCTCTCTCTCTCTCTCTCTCTCTCTCTCTCTCTCTCTCTCTCTCTCTCTCTCTCTCTCTCTCTCTCTCTCCATTACGTCCCTTTTGTTTCCTTGTCTATACCTCCCTAGTACTATTAAATTTGGCTCTATCGCATAATTTATAATTATTATGTATTGCTTACCAATGGATGCTGTTGCATTAATGACAAAATCACTGCCAATCTTTGGTGGGTTTGGATTCATTGTGATGTCGATGATCTTTCCATGGTCACTGGGCTTAGCTACAACAAAATAAAGCTGCTGTCACATTCATCATACAATAGTTCAATGTAACATACCCATTGACAATGATTATTATAGGGGCTAATTACTATAGGACTTACTGCAATCACTCCAGATATCATTTACGCCAAAACTCTTGAGTGTCTGCTCCTGCTCGAGGAGATATTCCCAGAAAGAGGAGTACTGGTGTGTGGTGACAGCTGCACTCAACGGAGCCAGCTGTGTACTAGCAAGTACCAGCAAGGCTGAAACCACGAGAACCAACTTCATTTTCTGTCTATCTGTCACAGGTGATCTTAGTCAGTTATTGACTGCCTGTCGTGTGGCTCAGTATACTATGATCAATCTGAACGTGCTTGAACCACTATCACGGTAAGACTCTACTCTGACCAATCTACAGTAGCTAGCTATAGCTAAAGGCTTAGGCCCCTTACTCAGTTTATAAAAAGTGGTGTGATTTGCTTATATAGACACTCAGCTTATGGATTCCGAACCTAAAACGAATGTTGACAGAAGCAGTACTAGTCACGTATAAATTCACTAGCTACACTAATCACTGCATCAAAATTAATCATAAAGGATTTATCTTTTTTGCTACAATCATTTTCCATATTCCCTTATAAAGTAATATGGCTATGTCATGTTGAAAATTGAAATAATACCCTGTTGAACACGTGCAATGTTAAGTTACATAATCCACATGATAAAGTATACTCATGATAATTCTAGTGAATAACATCCCAAGCGATGTACATGTGATATAACTTACTGGTGTACAGGCCTGTACACTAGACAAAAACTCAGATTTCATGCATGTAGGAAATGTGTAGGATAGGGCAAAATTTTCTACACATTTCATTTATTTTACAAAACGTCTGCCCTATCCTCTACCAAACGTGTCAGAAAGCTCATATTTTGGTAAGCACGACATAAAGGAAATCTTAATTTTGGTCCAGTGAGGCAGAAAATGTATTAAGACTTAGTATCCAATGGCAAACTGCAACATAATATTGGTGTGTATAAAAATTTAGTACAATGAGGGATCCAAACAGAGAAGGTATGATGCTCCTCAATATTACAGTACAGCTAGCTAATATTATATAATAGAAGTTGCTGTTTTTTTGAGTTAGCTAGCTAGACTAGTCAAGGTGGAGCTTCAGGTTGACACAGAAGAGTCTTCGGTTGTTCTGATCCGTGGCTATAGCTCTTCCGCTGTAGTCTCCCTGGAAAGTAGAAGGAAGAGATGAATCATGATAGTAGTACTAATAGTATGATCTCATCTCCAGGTCCATTCCCAGGTTTCATACTTAGAATGGGAATGGGCCTGGGGGCCCTTAGCGCTAGATATTCGTAAATTTACTCAAGTGCATGCATCATTGAACTAAATTGAATGTTATGATAGTGTTGTGTACTAAAAAAAAATCTCTTTCACAGTTTCTGTAGCAACTAATGTATATTAATCATCACTTGAGTAGATACTATAATACTATACACATACTATACTTACAGAGGGAGTGAACTCGGGGACTTTCAGTTTGATGCCAAAGTTGATCTTTCCACTGCTGACCGGACACGGGATATTGACGTCTTTCAAGAGGTCACAAAGGTCGTAGCTCTGCTGGTAGGGTAGGGACCCCAGCAACACAACTGCATTCACTTGGCCGCCTGTCACCTGCTCATCTGTGACGAAATTCAACAGTTTTTCTTTATTAAGCATCACCAGTTATAGATTATAGCTAGCACAAATCTAAGGAGAGTTTAAGTTGTTATTTTTTTCCAACTTATGGTGATTTGTAGCTAGCTATGGGGGTGTAGGATACACCGCTTAATACTGAAAGCAAATCTATCTAACCTATCATAACAAAATAACAACAGTAGGTACTCCCAAGAGTTATAGTTCTCTTGTTCTTGGATATCAATCTGCAGCTGAACTATCTTAAGCACTGCTCGGTGTGTAGTGGGCATAATATTATAGTACAGCACCATAGCTATCCGTGACACCCTTTCTCTCTCCTCCCCCCCCCCCCCCCCCCCCCCCACCCTCCCTCTCTTTAATTCCTCAGACACACACTCCACAACAGATTAATTAAGCCACATTAGCTCTTACCGATGGATAAGCTGGCGTTAATGACGAGATCACTGCCTTTCTTTGGAGGATTTGGAGTCAGTGTGATATCAATGATCTTCCCATGATCACTGGGCTTAGCTACAATCGTAAGAAAGCCATCAATCACAATATTTTTATTATTATACAATGATGGTGGCAGCTTTCATGGTGAACCAGCCACTTAAGTTCTAGCCATATTCAATATCGAGCTACCTATACTAGCTGATCTGGCTTCAACTTACTACAATCACTCCAGATCTTTCCTTCCGTGAAAGATGTCAGTGTCTTCTCCTGCTCCAGAAGATACTCCCAGAAAGAGGAATACTGTGACTCCGAAGAGGTCTGCTGGGTTGAGCTCACCACACTCTGGGCACTCAGTACCAACACACAAATCACAAGTAACAGCTGCTTCATTTCTTCCAGACTTGAGAGAAAATGCCAAAGCTTAACTTTTGAATAGTTTATAGTTAATCACTGAGACCTAGGCCTGTATCCTGGCTTATAGGTAAAGCTGTGTACTCGACTTTCTCTAGTTTGACAGTAATTTACTAAACTGTGTCTCTTTCTGAAAGTACACTGAGTGATTCACTTGTACTACCAGCACTTTATAGAGCTTCAGACAAGTCAAGCCAAACTTAGCTGCGGATTCCAAGCTGGTATAATTATTGTTAGCTACACAATTCAGGAAAGAAGCTCCAAGTTATAAGACTACTGTGTTAACATTATCAGTATGACATCAGACTATTTTATACAGTGGGTATTCCCAACTAATGATATTGAGATTCTTTTGATCGCTAAAAGCAAAACACTCAAAGCAGCTATCAAAACAGAACTCATAGTAGCAACATGCATGCAGTACAGTGGCTGCTCCATTGACTTCGCATGTTGATTATGTGACATGTGTATGTAATGTGGTTAATTATAATTGTAATGACATTATATCTATAGGAAAAATACACACATACACAAAATAGTGATAAATTGAATACATAAAGGATTGTGAAAAGTGTATATATATATATATATATATATTATAGGCAGTGATCAATAAAATCGTGTGCACTAATGTGATTATTGTGGGGAGACATGATGTCATAATGATGTAATGCATGGAGCTGTAAGATGAATGATGAATGGAAAGGGAAATTTGTGGAAGAAACGTTAACTACCACATTGTGCATATAACATCAAGATTTGGGAATTGGTATAACAGCTAGTAGCTAGGTGTGAAAGGTCAGCACATGAATTCAGCATCATATCTGAAAATCCAGAGTCATACAGAACAGCTGCTTGTTATTCTGATCCATTGCATTGACTGTCCCAGTGTAGTGACCCTGCGGGGTGTGTGTGTGTGTGTGTGTGTGTGTGTGTGTGTGTGTGTGGACTTGTATAATAATTATATATACTCAGACGTGCACAGCTAATTTAGATTGAAAAATATGACTAATTTTTGTGACCCATATCTTTTCGAGCCCTAACTATAGCTATAGCTTACTGTCAGTGCATTGTGTGGAACAAGAAATCCTATGCCCAGAATGTGGACCCCCTTCCCCATAGGGCACTTCTCGCTGGATAACTTCACAGCATCGCAGAGACTGGAAGAGTTCTTCATGATCGTTACAATACCGTACTTCAGCTCAAAGCTGAACGTTCCATTGGTAACATTTTCACCTACAGAGAGGAGAGAGAGAGAACAATGTTAGGGCTATTTTAGATGTCTTCTCTCATTGGTCCAGATACAAACTACATGTATAGCCTTCTCCACAGTCCCATTCCCAGATTTCATTCCAAAATGAAAGCTGGGAATGAGCATGGTGGGGGGTCATAAGACAGTCAGGGGATTTATTATAATATAGAATGCAAGACCTCTTTGAAAAACATGAGGCAATTAGAACTAAGTCACCACTCCCTGGCCTATCACATGGTGCCCTACACAATGGTCTGTACTTCACATACCAAGTGCCACAGAAAAGGCCTAGTGGGGGTCAACAATGGTGGGGCAGATAAGAGGTACAAAGTGAAATGAGGAGGGATGGGGGTCTTTCTGCATTCCTAAGGGAGGGAACAGAAGTAGAGCAGCTGCTCAGAGAGAATGCCATCTCTCTATACAAACAGCTGACTGTGTATACCTATAAGTGAAAACTTTCACTCAAATAGCAAAACCACAGCAGGTGATGTTTAAACTACGCGCCTGAAGTACCTATTCCATCTCACTTCAGTAAGGTTGGTAGATCTTTACATACGGCGCAGCAGCATGCCACTGTACCTACCAGTAATCAATCGTTCATGCAGCAACACACAAAAGTGCATTATCATGCATGAGAAACCCCCTATCACGGAGCAAGCCACGACATGACATGTCCAGTATAGCCTACGATATTATGTACAGTACATGATATACGAACCACAGTGGCTTCCTGCGTCTTCAACATATTATATACAAAAAACACCTGCCACATGGCGTGCATGTGCTGTGCTAAGCTTGAGAGCAGCTGCAATGTATTAAGTATCGAACGTCATGGTTTTGCTTTGAGAGTTCCAGGAATAAAGCATGCAAAACAATTTGTCCCCCTACAGACATAGTAAATATTGCATTAGCTAGGCAGGTAGCTAGTGCTGGCATATAGTAGAAAGAACACAGACAGAGGAAGCCCCCTCTCTTCTATTTTAAATCTACACAGAGATTTGCAAGCAGGTTAAAGCAACTAAAGCTGAGTTGAAAGCTACTCATGCATGTATAAATATATGGTACAAGTTTTGGTTGTACCAATTCAACTCTAAGTCCTTCAGCCTACCGTAAAAGTTCTAATTACAGTGCCGCTCTAATGTTAGCGCCTCTTGGCATTGGATAATATTATTATCGTTCTAATTATAGCGCCAAAGTATAGTCAGAGATATGAAAACTGGCGCCTTAAGTAATTTTTAAAACGTTCTAATGGGAGTGCTAAACGTGATTCTGAATTATTTTTTTTTTGGCGCTGTAATTTGAACTTTTACGGTACACACACACACACACACACCATGACTAACGGACTCCTTCTCTTACCCAAAGAGATGTTAGCGCTGATGGACATGTACTGCCCTCTCCTGGGAGGCATCGGAGTGACCGTCACCACAGAGATGTTGACAGGGTCTGCTGGGTCACCTGCAACGATAAAGAGACAATAGAATACTGTACAATTATGTCATGCTATAGGAGGTGGAAATTCACTAGAAATCTTTTTTTTTCCAGAAAGCTACTCTGGATCATAATTATTCACTAGCTAAGTAGCAGAATTTAATATACTGACTTCAGAAAAAGAATTTGCAAGAATGTTAAGAAAAGATGAAAGAACCACATGGACAGATAGCTATAAATTTTATAGCTACTTACTACAGCTTTCCCATGGCGTCCCTACGTTCACTTCAGAGTGTGCAGTTTTCCCTCCGCCATTCTTCTCCAAATAGATCACCGGGGAGCTGTTGACTATTAGAGTAGACAACAATAGAGTAGTACCTGCGCAGAGCAGCAGCTGGCGAAACTCCATTTTTCTCGCACAATCCTGAATCAGTGGGAGTGTTCTACTGCACCGCCCCTTTTTATAGGAGGTGGGGCATCGGCCGGATGCACCGCTCATACTGCGCATGCTCAGATCAGTGAGTACAGCATTGGGCTACAATAAAATCATAATATTATCACATCTTTTTGACAAATGCAGCTACAACCATTCCATAGTAGGTTGGTGCAAGCCGACAGAAAAGTTGAGCATCATAAACGGCTCTCCCTTCCACTTGAGCAGACAGTATTCCATGCAACACACCAAAACCGTAGATTCCACAGGAGAGGGCAGAGTTCTTAATGGCAGTAGCCTTAGCGAGCCACTGCTCTGCATCTTTATACGAAGCTTCGTCCCATGTACTCAAATGCTTCTCCTTTGTCTTTTCTTGCACAGCAGCGGCGGTACTGGTACTATGGCCACCTGATTCTGCATCTGGAGTGCATCTGATCCAATGCTCAATAGCTACGTCGAAGGTGAGAGCAGTATCTGATGTGGGCATGTTCCACCGGGGATCCGGAAGATAGAGTGGCAGAGGGCAATCCGTTTTGTGACTGTGGGCCAAATCACCACTGACTACGTAGAGCACTCGCTTCTCCAAACCACTTAGAAATTTTTCAATCGAACGGCCGACCTTAGCCACTTCGGACAATGGCTGCTCGTCTCTTGCCACTCGTAGAGGATTGCTGAAAATGACTACCTTTACTCCGGCACCGTCATTACCACTGGCTGTCAAGAGATCTCGAAAGAACCATAAAGGGATCACCTCGCCCCATCCAAGAGGTGCCTCGCACGCAGTGAACGCCCTCATCCCTTCAGCTGGGATGCCATCCTTCTGCAAGTGCTCTAGAAAAGCCTTTGCAAGGTCACTGTCTAAATTGACGTCGATATCATACTCTGTCCACTGACCATTCCACTCTGCGTTTCCCTTTGCTTTCGAGTTTAGGTACACGCAGAGATGGTCTGACAAGCAAATTCCGTGTGGAGTGCTGAGAAAGATGATCTCTGGTTTGGTGGATTTGGCCACATCAGCCGCTGCACAGCATGCTCGGAATAAAGCCTGGCAGTCTTCTTTGAGTGCGGCTGGAAGAGCCTGGATGCGACTCTGAGCTGCAGAAGATATGGACCCCTCCCCTCCATCAAACACCATAGCACCATGGGGAAGGATCAGGCTGCTCACAATAGGCATAATTTGCAGCTATGTTCTTTATAGCACATGGATAGTCCCATTTAACTGGTTCGTTCGTCCATAATTCAACCTTTCACCTTGTATGGAGGTCATGCCGAGTCAGTTGCTAGGGTATGGCATAGAACTGCCTTGGGGCATCCGTATTGCATGCACATGTACTTTATGCTGTTGACGCTGTGCATGCCCATGGCAAATACAAGCCACTGACGCCAGCAGCAGCCAAGCTAGGGCCACTGCAGCCGCCACGCCCCTTTTACATCCTCATCTTGCTTGGAGGGACCCAAATTGGGGGGATTCATCACCCCAATCCATCCAATCTGACTCGACAATGGTCACACTGAGAATCTCCTAACCAATGTCACTGGTAGCTACTTAAAATTCTCAGTGGACAAGTAGGGAGGGAGGGTGGGAGATGCTCCTTTTTCTCGCTCACCATCCGTTGCTAAGTAGACTGTTCAGACTGCCGTTTGTATTTACCAACACTCCTTTTATATCCCTAAGTACCATAGCAACCTGCTAAATTCCACCAATCACGTTGACCGATTACCATCACACCTACCTTTGCTGGCGGCGCTGCGCTAGGTTAACACGCCCCACCCCTTCACAACCAGCTCGGCCTGCCTCCCAGTTAACTTGGTTTAACTGCGTTAAACCTCATTTAACTGGTTCGTTCGTCCATAATTCAACCTTTCACCTTGTATGGAGGTCATGCCGAGTCAGTTGCTAGGGTATGGCATAGAACTGCCTTGGGGCATCCGTATTGCATGCACATGTACTTTATGCTGTTGACGCTGTGCATGCCCATGGCAAATACAAGCCACTGACGCCAGCAGCAGCCAAGCTAGGGCCACTGCAGCCGCCACGCCCCTTTTACATCCTCATCTTGCTTGGAGGGACCCAAATTGGGGGGATTCATCACCCCAATCCATCCACTGAATGGCAAAGCCATTCCCTCCAAGCCACACCACCTCAAATATATATAACCACCCTGATTCTAACAATGACCTGAATTCCCTACAGTGAATGAATTTGTCTTACTGATCTCTTCAGACATGTGTTGGCTATAACTACATAGCTTTTCCTTGTCTCTAAATTGAAGATGAATAACCATTGCAATACTTTGGCAAACGGGTTGGATATTATATAGCATAACTGATGAACCAACCAAAGTACACACCAGTGATAAATGCAAACTGTCAAACCATACTAATGTGACGCGACAGCCAGATCAACAGAATATCATTGTTCACTTGTAATCTATGAAGCATGTGACCAACAAATATTCCGAAGAATCTACCAAAACATTTCCAGGTTAGTAGCTATCCAAGCAGTTACATAAACACCCTACAGTGAATGAGTTTATCTTATCGATATCTGCTACATGCATTATAACTGCATAGCTTTCTTTGTCTCTAAAATGAAGATGAATAACCATGCAACACTTTCCAAAATAATATTAAATTTTTGCAAACAGGGTGGATATTATGCCGCATAACTGATGGACCAATACCAGGGATAAATGCACACGGTAAAACCATGATGTTTATTTACACCAATGGTGACACGATAGTCAGATCACAGAATATCATTGTCTATTTGTTTTCATCAATAATCTATGAAGCACGTGACCAAAGAACATTACGAAGAATCCACCAAAATAATTCCAGGCTATAATAGCTATTCAAGAAGCTACAGCAACTGCTACTGCTACAAATAATATTATACTAGGATGGCTGCCTCTCTCCATCTGTGGTAACTAACCAGTTAAAGCTTGTGCTTTGGTAACGTGTCCTGCTGTGGTTCAGAGGAATCACTAACTCTACTATGCCCGTCCTAACTAGCTGTCAATATGTTATCAGCTAACTACACGAAGGAAGACAACAAACTCATGCTATAGATACCATATTATGCAGTAAAGTACCATGCACCTGAATGGTCAATTTTGACCCTTAATTGAGATGCTCATAAGAGCTTGGCGCCTATATAAGAGTATCAGACCATCTCACTATACTATAATATTATACTATAGCATGCCCTACACTCATCACAAGTGTATCTACAATGCTATCTAGCTAGCTACTGACTTCCAGTCCCCTAACGACAAATCCCTCACCTCTACCACTATACTGGGACGGACTGAGATGGGCCTACATGGAAATTCAGCTTTAGCAACACTCCATACAGTCAATGGCAAGAAACACTAGCTGTATACAGCTACACCTGAGTAGCTACATGTATGTGGCCACACCGCTATAGGTAGCTGAGTAGCTATGTTGAAGCTATTGTAGATGCAAACTGCTGCTACTGTGCAGACTGATCCCCTCTTCTGGACGAACTCCTTGATATGAAGCCTCCCTAGAAATTAACATAATAATAGTGGCTGGATCCTCCAACACTTCTTAATTGAGTCCAATATCCAAACTAAACATTTAAGTGATGCTCTGAGGTTGATTAAGCCCTCAATTGCAAGACTCAGCCACGATCATCCAGATAACTAAGCCCTGATACTCAATGTTGATCATCCAAATACAAGTAAACCCTCAATACCCAACAATGATCATCCAAATACATGTACACCTAACCCTCAATACTCAGTGATGATCATCCAGATATACGTATACTAACTAAGCCCTCAAAAACTCAATGATGATCACTAATGCCACAATAAATCAATTCCACATTATATCAATCTACCCAAGTTCAATAACCAACTTAACACTATGACAACGAGTAGCTTTTTTGGAGCAGATTTTATGCCAAAGAATAATTAAAAGCTATATGCCTTGACATACACTTTGCCCTTCGTCGTCACACATCAATTCATTACCTATACTTGCAATTATTTTGCTATCTTGATCAACTGAAGATACTCCATCCTTAATAGCATGATAGCAGCCAACTGTGAATCCCAATCCAAACACTGACTGTTATATGTCCGAGTAGCTAATAGCAAACTCCACAACTGTGTAAGCTTCAAACTCATATCAACCCCCCTGTTGCTTCCATAATGATAATACTAGTATAATATCGCTAGCTAATAGATAACACCTCTCCGTGTACTGAACTCACTTGATCCAACCAAATCATCCGAGTCAGGATAAATTACAATACCAGTATAATAATAGTTAATCGTGGGGAGAAGCAAGTTCAACCCCGGTCACACCTCTTGCGAGGTGGACAGACTAGTATCTATAGACAACCAACCAAAAGTTAGGAATGGGGATTAACCCCGGTCACACTAAATAGATTTAGTGGACAAGAAGTATATACCTAGACTATGACCCCTGGTAGTGACACAGTGAAATACTAACGGTACCAATTATGGCTAAAAAGGTTTAATTAAACCCAAATGATCGACCCCTCTTAAGAATCATTGGATGGTAGTAAAATTGTACATATCTGCTTCCATAGCTTAACCGACAATTGAAGTGAGGCCTAAGCTACAAATTAACTCGACTCACACTAGGTATGATCAGTAGGGTGGTCACAGCAAGCACTGGCACACACTAATACCATTATTATTAGGTATAATATGCCTATAGAGTTTCCGTTGAAGCATTATTTATATAGCTACATGCTGGCTTTGACACTGACCTAACTCAATTTCTGTTAGATTGCTGCATTCGTCCCTATTAACGTAGACTAAATCAGCTATACGATATTTGATACACACATTGCACAGACCATACACATGTAAGCTGAACTAGCCGAGTGCATGACTACAAATGAACTTGCCTGATTCCATTCCCTCAAGTACCGATGACTGATGCAGATATATGAATCGCTCCTGCTAACATTTTTAAGGACGTTACCCCACACCCATGCACCCATTGAGAACAGATAAGTATCCACGTAATTACAATCTCCCACATACCTAATGATACAAGCCACTGGCAAGCACTCAACCTCCTTCCAGTAGAACACAACTGCCTGCCCGTAGAACAAACTGCTGGCCCACAGTCACCAGCCCATATATAACACACCGCAGGCACACAACCGCCAGCCCGTAGAATACACTGTAAAAAACAAACAGCGAACGCCACCACCCAGCAGCGACACCTGCGGCAAAATGCAGTGACGATCACCACACCCCGCCACAGACACCACCACCAAGCGGCGACGCCCACCATTCATTCCCCACAGTGTACTCATAGAAAACACTGCTTTCACACTACTGCGTGCCCATAGAACACACTGCAGGCACACAACGGCCAGCCCGTAGAACATCCATAGAACACACTGCAGGCCCACAACCGCCAGCCTGTAGAACACCCATAGAACACGCTGTATTCACACCACCGCCTGCCAATAGAATACCCTGCAGGCCCACCACCGCCAGCCTATAGAACACCACCAGCACACTGCCAACATACAACCACCTGCCCATAGAACACACTCCATACAACCACTGTGACAACACAAGGTAAGTTTGCCACAGCGCAAACGCGATCATGATCAACCCCATAGGACACTAGTGTGGTACACGCGCCGCTATGTCGCCAATTTGAGGGAAAATTTTAAATTATAATATTGATTATATCACTATCAATACTTGTATTGTATGATCAGCTGATTTTTGGTCACATGACTAAACACCTTGTAAGTTCTGAGTTTGTTGAATCTATGTCTGAGGTTCTAGGGACCTGCATTATCTATCTTGACTACCTACACTGCGAAAAGTTTTGACATCTGCACATGGTCCCTCGGGCTGAATGAGAGCGAATGATACTTGATACTGGGTAGTGTTCAACTCGCTGTACTCTCCTTACTCATCGCTCCCACCATCTACGACATCCTGCAAGGTTATAACTAACTACCTGCCCGTATATAGCATACCGTAAGCACACAACAGCGGCCCGCCACTGCAAGCACACAACTGATTGCCCATACAATGCAAATTTACAATTGCTTTCCCATAGAACACGCTGTAAGCACACAACTGCCCCGGCTGCCACCAAGACATGAATATAACCCCTCATCGCCTAACAAACAACCAGTGGACAAATATCAAGATTGCCGTCAGACATCCCTTGGCTTATCATTCAAGAAACTACAGAAAAGATCCATTATAAAACACTTAGCTAGCTTGACTACTGCAACCAATTCTGAACAGTCTATAGATGCTCTATGAACTTACTATAATGCTCAATTCGACCTATTATTACTATACTTGCTGAGGAGCTCCGTTTCAGTTGTTCATTAATTTTATGCACTGTGCCACGGCAAGACTAAAGGCAGTAAAGTAAGCTCTATGCTAACTGATGCAACCAGTCATAGTGTATGACACACGGGTCAGGTAGCTGTCTAATGCTCTAATAAAATTCTGGATATGCACGCAGGCTACATAATTTGCCTGACACATCAATTAAACTCTATAGCACTAGCTATCACTGAGCAGCTATCATGGTTAGGAAGAATACACCAACTCCGAGTCTCGTACATAATACTAGCCACCTACCTGCTAGTAGCGTCCACACGACACTGACTGAATCGAGGATTGAACGACAGTTGCATAAATACTGTACAGCACCAGCACACCATGATACCATTAACAGCTGTTGGGCATGAATACATTATCCTGAATAATACACACCGACCGACTTGAACATAACCACCACCACAGCATTTGAAGATGCTAAATCCTAGCCAGTACGTTATGATTCATTGAACACTGACAATACTGCTAGTTGATAATACTGCTCAAAAAACCGGCCGTCAAATACCAAACTCACAACCTAGGTACAACAGAGAGTAGATAATAGAAGTGCCACCGAGTCGTAGCCTCCAGTGGGGCCGAGGTCTATGAGCCATTTTGCACTTGAGCAATGAAGTAGAATAGGCTGAGAACTCTGCAGATGCTCCTTTTTCTCGCTCACCATCCGTTGCTAAGTAGACTGTTCAGACTGCCGTTTGTATTTACCAACACTCCTTTTATATCCCTAAGTACCATAGCAACCTGCTAAATTCCACCAATCACGTTGACCGATTACCATCACACCTACCTTTGCTGGCGGCGCTGCGCTAGGTTAACACGCCCCACCCCTTCACAACCAGCTCGGCCTGCCTCCCAGTTAACTTGGTTTAACTGCGTTAAACCTCATTTAGAGAGCAGCATTAATTAAGTTTGCGCATGCGTAGTACATGTCATGTCCGCTAGTAGTCTAGTCTCGTTCCCAGACCCCACCCCCAAAAGGAGGTGGGGTCTGGGAACGAGACTACTAGTAGTCTCGAATCCAGACCCCTCCCTTTCCCGCAGCGCTGGATGTATTGCATCACCAGCAGCGCTGGATGTATTGCATGCATCACCAGCGTGCAGCACGCGTGCTGGTGATGCAATACATCCTGCAGCGCTGCGCGCGGGAAAGGGAGGGTCTGGATTCGAGACTAGTCCGCTAGAAGTTACCGACACATTATTCACCGGCGCATATGATGCCAAGACTCGGCGATGTCACAGCCGACGGAGTCTACTGGGTTGCTATCAAGCCGCCATGATCAACAAGCTGTGACCCGCTCGACACCATCTACTCAAGAATCGGCGGATCAAGGCGAACGAATAGTATGGCGAAAGATTGCCTCCGTGAGATGGAAAGAGATGATCACAGCCTCCATTATTGTACTGGATCTCTTTCTCCTCTATGCATCCATTTCACTCATTGGCGTATTCTTTCCCACTGAAGTAAGTGATAAGTGCCAAATACAAAAGTGATAAAGAGCTAGTGAATGCACTGACAATGGTTCAGTGAAACATGATTCAGAAATTTGAGCTACTTGGCCTGATTGCATTATTGAATCATACATACATGTCACAGTATTGATTTTGTGTCTATATTATATTATTGTTGAGTGCAGGCCCGTCTCAAAGGTGCGTCTCTCATTATGATTGGTGTCATCATTGGAATCACTCCTCTGGCTGTGACGGTTCTGGCACCACTGGTTGGCTATCTGGTAAGCTAACTGTATTAATTTTAGCTATCATGCTACGTATATAGTGGAGGCTCCAAATATATACAGCAGCTACTGATGTCAGCTGATCAATGTTTTATCCCTTATTCCCTTAGTAAAACAGCCTCAAAACAACGGGTCATTCACATTAATGTTGATGTGGCTCTCAAAGCCATACTTGAACAATCGCATCCTTTGATGTTTAAATAACTTCCTGAGTTCCCAGTATCATAGGGCCATACATGTGCTTGCACAATAATTATGAAGCCAGACTTAGTGGTTCTAAGATGACGTAATATGCAATAATTTTTAGGTAGCCGAGCCAACTACTATACTATAGACTAAGTTTGTATACAATATTCTGCATGTATGTATAATTCATTAGTTCAATTTACTGCCAATGTAATATACCCTATAGTGATTATGTTACACCAATATTATTAATGAATATATAAAGTTTAATGGTGTAATATGTACTATGTATTTTTAGCTTCCCGTTCTCAGAATCCCATTCTCGATTGTTACTGGTTTGATTCTGGTTGGAGGAGTGTACATTGGTTTGGGGTAGGTTATCAACAATCATTGATAGTCAGTCTTAGTAGTGGCTATGATTACTTCAGTCTGTGACTCGTGATCAATTTTAATTTAAATTTACAGATCAGCTATTTATTTGCCATCAGGATGGCCGTTCATTGTCGTTTGTATCGCTTTGAGATTTATTGAAGGAGTTGGTACTGCTCTGTTCGTCACCGCTGGCTACACTCTGATCACTCAACTCTATCCGAAATCCACAGGATTGATAGTGGTATATATGACAGTCATATTCGAGAGAGAGAGACTAGAGAGAGGGAGAGAGATAATAATTATGATTCATTCAAGCCAACTTTCCAGGGAATAGCAGAGATTGGTACTGGCGTTGGCTATGCATGTGGACCAGTTATCGGAGGATTCCTCTACAAGGTAACCCCGGCCGGCAACTGCATGAAGATTGTTGTGGTATCAATAGTCACTATTAATAGCTGTAGTTTTCCTTATAAATACGTAGGCTGGTGGCTACAGATTACCTTTCTTTTCTCTCGGTGGGCTTTACTTTGTTCTTGCGATTCCAGTCTTCATTGTATTGATATCTTTTTCTCGTAAGTAATAATTATTAATTTTGCATCATCTATGTAACCGTAATCATGATCTATTATTATACTCTGCCTATTATAATATTATAGCAAAGAGTACAAGGCAACTGCTCCACATCAAGATAGTGCTTTCTCTATTGAAAAACTTTAGCATATTCCTCATCAGTACGTTTGACTCGCTCAATGTGATGACATGTGCTTAATTTTTAGCTATGTCACTCTAAAAATTAATAACAGTTTTAGGAGTAGTTTTGCAAATGGCTGGATTTGGATTCCAAGGTGCCACATATTCATTGTTTCTCGAGAAACAGGTACTAAAATTAAAGAATTAATTTGGATACGTATTACATAATAATATGTTATTGTGAGGTCTTATTATTGGATGCAGTTTGGCCTAACTCCGGACAAAATTGGGATCGTTTTCCTCGCAAATGCAGTGCCTTATGCTGCCTGTGCCCCTCTCTCAGGGCTGCTGGCTGACAAGATTGTGAGTCAACTTTCAACTTATTCACATGCAGTTCTGAATCATTGAGCTTTTAGCTACAATCGTTAATTCTCTGCAGAATCCAAGACTCATTGTTGTGTGTGGACTGCTAGTTGCTGGAGTAGGCTATGTACTGATTGGCCCCTCTCCCTTCATTCCACTTCACCCGTACGTGAGCATAAAATACAAATAGGTAATTAATTCATTTCATTTTTAGAGCTTTATGGCTATCTATTATTGGTGATGTCATGATGGGGGCTGGATGTGGACAGACAATAATCGGTGCCTTTCCGGATATTTCTAACATCGTTTCGTAAGTGCATGCAGACTTTGATGCATGCGCAGTGTCTGATGGTGTACTACATAGCTAATGTTCTTCGCTGTTATTATACAGAACAAAATTTCCTGAACTTATGGTGGATTCAGAATCGAACTCTGGTCAACGGGAAAAGATCATGGGCATCATCGCTGGAATGATCAGTGCAGGAATGTCATTCGGGTGAGTATTCAAAACTGATTGTCAGGTTGTCAATTAATTTCGATAGCCAAGTACGTGATAATAATAATATTATTATTACGAATTTTCTAATGATTGATTTGATACCATGCCTCCATAGAGAATTTATTGGCCCAATTACTGGTGGAGGCTTGACTGATCTCTTAGACTTCCGTGGAACTGCTTCTGTAAGTGAAAACCTATTGCAGGCCATAACAATATTATTATGAAACACACATTTAACTCATTATGCTATAATTATGTTCTTTTGATATTAGATATTCGGTGAAATATTGATTGCTTTGGTGAGGGTATTAAATAATATTATAACATTGTGCTAATCTTTCCTGTGTTTCAAATTTCGTACCATGTATATAGATGGCTCTTCTTGCTATGGTCTCGATAGCGGACTGCTGCCTCAGCGCAAGATCTAGAACTCAATAGGGCAAAGATATGTCATGATTGTGTTTGTTAAATTAACAGTGAATATTTAACATGACCAGCACCGGTCACCTGCAGCGAGGAAATTAAGGCCGGACATCCGCGGTTGTGTACGCAGGCGCCGGTGCGCGCATGCGCAATATGCTTAGAGATCGAGAGGATGTGGGCGGCACAGGAAGGAGCTAATAATAATTATTACCGATGAGGCTATTGAGAGACTGTGAAATCTGTAGGTGCATGACTCAATAAAAGCTGTATGCATCAGCAATGACGCGGCAAACAGCTGCTGAATCTACTGAGCTGCAACCACTGCCTGTCAACGACGGAAGAAAGGATGAAGATCAGTCAGCATCATCAACAACAGAACTCGAGCCTATAGCTAGTCAAGCCAAACTGCAACAAGGGATATGGCGAAGAATCGTAGCCATGAGATGGAGAGAGATAGTGACTGCCTCCATCATCATGATGAATATGTTCCTCATCTGTGCATCTATTTCACTCATTGGAATTTTCTTTCCAATTGAAGTACGTATTGCACTTAGTCTAAAGAAATCTAAATTGCTATTGGAGGAAGATAAAATTATTATATTATGTCATGTGACTCTGAATTCTACATTAATCTTAAATTAATATAGGCTAATCTTAAAGGGGTATCGCTATTTACAACCGGCATCATTGTTGGGGTCACTCCTCTAGCAGAGACAATCTTCGCACCATTCATTGGCTATCTGGTAAGCTAAGCTAAGCTAGCACTCGCAGCTATGTTTAGGAATGCTGCTAATTTTGTAAAATGACCCATTAAAGAAATTTCACATATCATCATTCCATTATCTAATTTATATTTCATATTTTCAGCTTCCTATTCTCAGAATCCCATTCTCAATTGTTACTGGTTTGATTCTGGTTGGAGGAGTGTACATCGGTTTGGGGTATGTCATGCACGGGATATAGGCTTGTCCCCAGCCCATTAATTTTTCTAATTTTTACAAAAATGCTGCCAGTGGCACGTGCAGCAGCTGAGCTGAAAAGTGAGAATGGGATGGGGACAAGGCTCTGTAAGTCACCTAAACCTACAAAATTTATTTAATTATTCCAATATATAATATTAATATTGATTGTACAGATTGGCTATTTATTTGCCATCAGGATGGCCGTTCATTTTCGTGTGCATCGCTTTGAGATTTATTGAAGGGGTTGGTACTGCTCTTTTCAACACAGCTGGCAACACATTGATCACTCAACTCTTCCCAGAGTCTATGGGATTATTGGTGGTATGAGAGAGAGAGAGAGAGAGAGAGATAGGAAGGGAGGGAGGGAGGGAGGGAGGGAGGAAGAGACAGAGCTGAGTCAATGTGTAAGGGAAGTGAACCAGTTATGAAACAAAGAGCTAGTAATTAGATCTAGTTCCACCTAAAAGTCAGTTTAGAACTCACTGTTTCATAACTGGTTCATTTACCTTACAAGTGTTCGATCTTGGATTTTGTTACAGGGGATATCAAGAGTTGGTTCAGGAGTTGGCTATGCATGTGGGCCAGTAATTGGAGGATTACTTTATAAGGTACTATAATATGCAATCAATTGGTATTGCATGATTAAAGATTATTTCAACCATTTAATATTAAGGCTGGTGGATATAGATTACCTTTCTTCTCCATTGGTGGACTCTACTTTGTATTTGCAGTTCCTGTGTTCTTCATATTGATAATCTTCAAGACTTCTCGTAAGTCAATTCTCGATCACACCCAGCCCCTTTAACTTCACATACAACATAAGCTGGGGGAGGGAGATAAAGGGTCTGCCACGACATTTTTTTTACAGAAAAGAGCACAAGACGGTTGTTGAAGATTAAAGTAGTGCTTAGTCTATTAAAGAATTTTTCAATATTTCTTGTTGGTATGTTGATCACATTAGTGCCCCATACATGATTGCATAGTTACCTTTGTGTGTTAATTAAAATGCAGTGTTAGGAGTGGTTCTGCAAATGGTTGGATTTGGATTCCAAGTAGCCACATACTCATTTTTCCTAGGAAGACAGGTAAAAAGATTATACACGTGCATGCACGGAAATTATAATCATGTATAGCTTACTGCATGAGAGCTTAATAGTGATAGAGACACAGTACTGTAGGATCATAATAATAAGCCATGAATTATTAATAATTTTGCAGTTTTCCCTAACCCCAGACAAGATAGGATTTGTTTTCATCGCCAATGCAATATCCTACGCTACCACATCACCAGTCATTGGGCTGCTTTCTGACAGAATTGTGAGTAGTAACAATCCTAAACATTTTTGTATAGCTATTAACTCTAAGTTACACAAATTAAATTAAATCTTATGATAGAATCCCAGATACGTTATTATAAGTGGACTGCTCACGTCAGGATTGGGCTGCTTTCTGATTGGACCAACCTCTTTGATCCCAGTCCACCCGTACGTACACGTATAATGTATTTGAGTTATAATAACAGGAGTAGCTACTATCATTCCATTTTTTATAGAGCTTTGTGGTTGTCCATCGTTGGTGATGTGCTAATGTCAGCTGGAGCAGGGCAAACAATAGTTCCTGCATTTTCAGATATCTCCAATGTTGTTTTGTGAGTTCAGAAGCTAGTCTGCACAGCCATGCAATAATAGACTGACTCGGAGTTCAACATAAATGTAATGCATTTCGCAGAGCAAACTTTCCAGAGCTATTGGATTCAGAATCAAGCGACTCACAGAGGGAAAAAATCATGGGAATTGTTGCTGGAATGATCAGTGCAGGACTCTCCTTTGGGTGAGTCATAATATTATTATGCATGATGAACGTACATTATGATCCAGCAACTACTAAAATTCTTATTAGGGAATTTGTTGGTCCCATTGTTGGAGGAGGCTTGACTGATCTCTTCAACTTCCGTATGACTGCTACTGTAAGTGAAAATTTTTAATAGCAGCTGCTATTGATTAACGGCAACATTAATGCATTAATATTTGCTCCTGGTCTTAGATATTCGGTGAGGCATTACTTGCTCTGGTAAGATTTAGTGTTTTGTGGGCCTATTACATTATTAATTTTTATGCATAATTATTCTCTTTCCATACAATTTGTCAGATGGCTCTCCTAGCTGTGGTCTCGGTAATAGACCACTGTCTTACTGCAAGCTCTAGAACTCCAAAGAATGAAGATTCATGTCAATCTACAATACACTAGTGATACATTTATAATCACACACAATGTCATGCATAGTGCATGCTAAAATTAAACAATGTCATACAAATTAACTCAGTATATTAGCTACTATACAGCTATAGAACTAAACAATGTTGCATAATATAATTATACAGGCAATTAAGTAAAAAGCGGTTTGTGCTTTTTCAATGCATGGTTTTCTTTAATGTTTGGCGTACCCAGCATTTGGTCTCACTTTTATAGCATCAGATCGATCATCCTTCCATACTGGCTCTTCATATAATATCTCAGGCGACTCATTGTGATCTTTGTATTTGGTACCGGTATTGCGTTTATCAAGGTCATAACATTCAGTGCCAGGTCTTGCTTTCTTTTTCAGACATACTGTTTTGAATTTCATCACAATAGCTATCACCAAAACAATAACGAAGAGCAAGGAAATGGCAAATATGACATACTGCACAGATGATGTTTCAGTTATCTTGTTACGTAAATCTTCGAGCAATACCTTTTCTGGATTAGTAGTATCAACATCAGTAGTACCTGTAGTAGTCATCGGTAAGTTATTGCGATCTGAAGACACGTTAGATAATACCAAGTACTGTGCAAGGTTTACATTGCTATGATCTTCTGGTGTTGGATTGTGGAAGATTCTTATTAGTCTACTGTAAAATAAGCATTCCGTGGTCGGTGTTGAATAGGTTCGCTGCTGAAAATAGGTGAAGTATGTAGACGAACCTGTGATGTTTGATGCAGTGCACATGCCAATGTCGTCTCCTGAAGCCGCTTCATTATTGTGCATATCAGTCCGTTCCATTCCTATTGTACTGCCAAATACAATTATGGCACCTCCCCTATCATTTGCAACATTATGGCTGAACAAACTCATTCCGATATCTAGAGTGCTTCTCGTTTTTCCGATGTATATAGCTCCACCATCATCTCCAGCTCTATTGTTGGTAAAACTGCATCTTTGGAGGACATAATATGTGGAGAGAAGCAAAGAAGTATACAAGACACCACCATCAATTCCGGCCGAGTTGTTATGAAATGAGCTACTGCTGATGGTCACGCTACTGTCTTCAGCATGCAGTACTCCACCATCTTCCTTTGCAGTATTATGACTGAAAGTACAATTGTTTACCACTAATGATGTATGCCTGATGCAAGCCACTCCACCTAAGTATTGTATGTTATCATCTTCTTCTGCAGTCAAATTTGTTGCCTGATTGTATAGAAATATGGTTGACTCAAACAGATTCGAACTAGTACCGATCCCATTGGAAAACGCTGCACACTGAGGGGCGGTATTATAGCCAAAGATGCCATTCACAATGGAAATGTTAGCATTACCAGATGCGATAATTGCCCCACCTCTAGAAATTGCATTGTTATTAATGAAGACACTTCCATAAATTATACAGTTCAAAGGTTGAGTTGCAGAATTCTGAAAGTGAATAGCACCTCCTTGATAAGCTGTATTGCTGGCAAAAATACACCTATCTATTGTTATGGATGTCTCCATCCTATAGCTATTTTGCACATATATAGCACCACCACCGATACCACTCCATGCAGTACCAGTATTATTAATGAAAGAACTTTGAGTGATCAAAATTGACCTGGTACGTAAAGAATATGATGAATATAGGCTTACCCCTGTACTAAGACCAACAAAAGTGCATGAGTGAATTATAACATTAGTTGTCCATAACTCCAGGCCAGTAATTGAAAATGGTAAGAGCTGTGTTGCAAATTTGCTCCCTGAAATTGTTGCATTGTACACAGTAGCAAGATAAATCCTGTGGCAGTCAATGAAGTTAATACCACTTATACTGACTTGTCTAATGGATCGAAAATCAAACAAACGGGAGGTGTAATATTGAGAGCAATTGATTGTAGCATTATGGCCAATAATTTCAAATGAATTTTTCCCCGTAATATAAAGTGACTGACCGTTGAATTCCAGAGTGTGGATTCCTGGCTCCAATTCCAATGTCAAATGCTGAATGATACTTAAAGGCATTGTGTCACGATATAAGCGGTGATTGTTACTAAATTTAGATCTAGTATACGGACTCGCGTTGTCAAAAATAGCGCACATACAAAATATTGTCGCGCGCTCCTCGTGGACGCCAGAACCCATCGAAAGACAAGGAAAGGACTTAGCTACTCGTGGCGCTGCTAGAGGACTGGTATCTCTGTCTACTTTTCGACCTACTCTCGCTCGCTAAAGGTAAATCTACTCGTGGTATACTACCTTGCAGGTGGTAGATCTAGCTAGACAAAAACATCGCTACTCTGGCACAGCCAACTCTCGCCCGTCCTTCTGATAGATCTCTTACCTTCCTCCGCTAGCTGAAGACCTTCCAGCTCGAACACTTGAGCCTTTCTTGGACCGATCGCGTTCTGCTACCGCGAACTATAACCATTGATTGAAAAGTGGCTGCCAGATTTCAATCTAATGGGCGCGGTTACATCACGTGTGACACTAATTTACTAAAAATAGCCCTTATATCGTGGCACAATGCCTTTAATGAAGCTGATTCAGAAATAAATTGCTGAAGAGTGAAACAATATTCTCCATTACGCTCTCCGGGGCAAGGATCACTGGGAGATGTAATAATGTGGTATCTCTCGCACACTCCTTGCTGTGCAGCCATTCCGAGACACAGTACTATCACGGAAAAAATTACCATCATTCCCATTTTCAGTGCAAACTTTAATTTTCAAACTGATTCGAATCGATCCTTGCATGCAGCTGTTTAAAAAATAGTGTGTATCCCATAATTTAGTGTCATGCAGCAAGTGAGGTGTAGAATATCAACAGTTATTATTATAAGTGAATGTGCGAAAACAGGATTGTTTGTGTGAATAAAAACCGTAATAATTATTATTACAATATTAATGTTTGATTTTGTCA
The DNA here is from genome assembly GCA_963930775.1 of Cliona cf. orientalis. Classification (NCBI taxonomy): domain Eukaryota; kingdom Metazoa; phylum Porifera; class Demospongiae; order Clionaida; family Clionaidae; genus Cliona; species Cliona cf. orientalis. Next base: position 10,430,963 of record OZ005694.1, read on the forward strand.
CTAGCTAGTGTTGGTATGCAGCATCTCTCCTTTAGGAATGCCAAAATCATGATATTCAGTTTTCACAAACAGCGCTATAATAATATTATTATAGCATGCATATTATAATATGAACGAAGAAAAACAACCTCGATCCTAGTTATGTTATTATTTCTTAGTCACTTTCAACCCATTGTATCCATGGTTACGTACATTATCTTGACATTGTATGTATGTAGCGCAGCTGGGCAGTCTCAGTAACGTTGTAGCTACAGTAAAAAATTATTTGACTAGTAAAATTAATAACATGCACACAACAGACAAAAAATTAATGTTAATTAATAAATGTGATTCAGTTTCGGTCACAGTGTTCCCTTGGGACTGCCATTCTGCTGCTGCTCCCATTCAGGGGTTGTAAGTTCAAAGGTCATCTCCTCTTTGCACTCTTTCACCATGGAGACGACTTCACCGTGGGACATGAACTTTGTGTTGACTCCGTTCACTGAGAGTAGCCAGTCCTTTGGCTTGATACCAGCAACCTGCCTGCAAGAAAATAGGCTCAGTAACCAGGACTTTCACTTTTTTTTTTTTTTTTGGGAGGGGGGGGGTGGTGGGGGCTGGAAGAGGCATGTTTTTAGGGTTGTTCTATGATTGATTTCTGATTGACTTAGCATCTGACAAACCTCTGCTGGTCCACCCTTATCCACACCAGAGAAAACGACAGGTCTGGAGTTGCGAATCATGAACCCGAAGCCGCTCTTTCCTCTCTTCAGGGTGACTGTCCGCGGAGGGGTCCACTTGTTCTCGGCGGAAAAGACGGAAAGGGGACCGAGGGAACGAAACATGTCCTATATCCACACCTTGGAGAAGTCGGGAGGGACCGCTCTCAGTGAGATCTCAGATGCTGAAATAATAACAATAGCAGCATCAGTGTACAAGTGTTCGATCTTGGATTTTTACAGGGGATATCAAGAGTTGGTTTAGGAGTTGGCTAGTAATTGGAGGATTACTTTATAAGGTATGCAATCAATAATTATTGGTATTGCATGATTAAGGATTATTTCAACCATTTATTTCACATTAAGGCTGGTGGATATAGATTACCTTTCTTCTCCATTGGTGGACTCTACTTTGTATTTGCAATTCCTGTCTTCCTCATATTAATAACCCTCAAGACTTCTCGTAAGTCAATTCTCGATCACACAATGTATTCATACAGTCTGAACTCATGCTGTAGCTTCATCCCCAGCCCCTCTAACTTCATACACCATAAGCTGTGGGGAGGGAGATAGAGGGCCTGCGGACAAGGCTAAACTCATGCCTATGACAATGTCACATTGTGTTATTTTTTACAGAAAAGAGCACAAGACGGTTGTTGAAGATTAAAGTAGTGCTTAGTCTATTAAAGAACTTTTCAATATTTCTTGTTGGTATGTTGATCACATTAGTGCCTCATGCATGATTGTATAGTATACCTTTGTGTGTTAATTCAAATGCAGTGTTAGGAGTGGTTCTGCAAATGGTTGGATTTGGATTCCAAGTGGCCACGTACTCATTTTTCCTAGGAAGACAGGTAAAAAGATTATACACATGCATGCACGAAAATTAAAATCATGTATAGCTTACTGAGAGCTTAATAGTGATAGAGACACTGTAGGATCAAATTTTTATAATTTTGCAGTTTTCCCTAATCCCCGACAAGATAGGATTTGTTTTCATCGCCAATGCAATATCCTATGCTACCACATCACCGGTCATTGAGCTGCTTTCTGACAGAATTGTGAGTAGCAACAATCCTAAATATTTTTGTAACTCTAAGTTACACAAGTTAATCTTACGATAGAATCCCAGATACGTTATTATAAGTGGACTGCTCACGTCAGGATTGGGCTGCTTTCTGATTGGACCAACCTCTTTAATTCCAATCCACCCGTATGTATAATATTATTATGTATTTTAGTTATAATAACGGGAGTGTAGCTACTATCATTCCATTTTTCTATAGAGCTTTGTGGTTGTCCATTGTTGGTGATGTGCTAATGTCAGCCGGGGCAGGGCAAACAATAGTTCCTGCATTTTCAGATATCTCCAATGTTGTTTTGTGAGTTCAGAAGCTATATAGTCTGCACAGCCAATAATAGACTGCATGACTCTGAGTTTAACAGAAATGTAATGCATTTCGCAGAGCAAACTTTCCAGAACTATTGGATTCAGAATCAAGCGCCGACTCACAAAGGGAAAAAATCATGGGAATTATTGCTGGAATGATTAGTGCAGGACTCTCCTTTGGGTGAGTCATAATACTTATTATTATTATGCATGCATTATGATCCAGTAATTAGCTATTAAAATTAATTCTTATTAGGGAATTTGTTGGTCCCATTGTTGGAGGAGGCTTGACTGATCTCTTCAACTTCCGTGTGACTGCTACTGTAAGTGAAAAGTTTTTAATAGCAGCTGCTATTGATTAACAACGTTAATGCATTAATGATTGCTCCTGATCTTAGATATTTGGTGAGGCACTACTTGCTCTGGTAAGATTTAGTGTATGTGGGCCCATTATGTTACTTTATGTATTATTATTCTCTTTTCATAGACGATTCTCTTAGCTATGATCTCGGTAATAGATCACTGTCTTACTGCAAGCTCTAGAACTCCAAAGAACGAAGATTCATGTCAATCTACAATAAACTAGTGATACATTTATAATTACACACAATATCATGCATAGTGCATGCAATGTCATACAAATTAAACTCAGTATATTAGCTACTATACAGCTACAACTAAACAATGTTGCATAATATTATAATTATACAGGCAATTAAGTAAAAAGCGGTTTGTGCTTTTTCAATGCATGGTTTTCTTTAATGTTTGGCGTACCCAGCATTTGGTCTCACTTTTATAGCATCAGATCGATCATCCTTCCATTCTGGCTCTGCATATAATATCTCAGGCGACTCATTGTGATCATTGTATTTGATACCGGTGTTGCGTTTATCAAGGTCATAACATTCAGTACCTCTTGCTTTCTTTTTCAGACATACTGTTTTGAATTTCATCACAATGGCTATCGCCAAAACAATAACGAAGAGCAAGGAAATGGCAAATATGACGTACTGCACGGATGATGTTTCAGTTATCTTGTTGCGTAAATCCATGAGCAATTCCCTTTCTGGATTAGTAGTATAAACATCAGTAGTACCTGTAGTAGCCATCGGTAAGTTATTGTGATCTGAAGACACGTTAGATAATACCAAGTACTGTGCAAGATTTACATTGCTATGATCTTCTGGTGTTGGATTGTGGAAGATTCTTGTTAGTCTGCTGTAAAATAAGCATTCCGTGGTCGGTGTTGAATAGGTTCGCTGCTGAAAATAAGTGAAGTATGTAGACGGACCTGTGATGTTTGATGCAGTGCACATGCCAATGTCATCTCCTGAAGCCGCTTCATTACCGTGCATATCAGTCTGTTCCATTCCTATTGTACTGCCAAATACGATTATGGCACCTCCCCTATCATTCGCAACATTATAGCTGAACAAACTCATTCCGATATCTAGAGTGCTTCTCGTTTTTCCAATGTATATAGCTCCACCATCATCTCCAGCTCTATTGTTGGTAAAACTGCATCTTTGGAGGACATAATATGTGGAGGGAAGTAAATAAGTATACAAGACACCACCATCAATTCCGGCCGAGTTGTTGTGAAATGAGCTACTGCTGATGGCCACACTACTGTCTTCAGCATGCAGTACTCCACCACTATGCTTTGCAGTATTGTGACTGAAAGTACAATTGCTTGCGACAAATGATGTATCCCTGACGCAAGCCACTCCGCCTAAATATTGCATGTTATCATCTTCTTCCGCAGTCGAATTTGTTGCCTGATTGTATAGAAATATGGTTGACTCAAACAGACTTGAACTAGTACTGATCCCATTCAGGGAAAACACTGCACACTGAGGGGCGGTATTATAGCCAAAGATGCTGTCCACAATGGAAACATTATCAGCTGCGTTGATTGCCCCACCTCTAACAATTGCATTATTATTAATGAAGACACTTCTGTAAATTGTGCAGTTCAAAGGTTGAGATATGTAGATTTGCCAGCTTATGTCAATGTATATAGCTCCTCCTTGATAAGCCATATTGTTGGCAAAAATACACCCATCTATTGTTACAGATGACTCTATCGTGGTAAAATAATTCACTCCAATATATATAGCACCACCACCACTCAACGCAGTATTATTAATGAAAGAACTTTGAGTGATCACAAGTGAGCTGCTATAAATGTATATGGCACTGCCATAACTGACACTGATTCTGTTATCTCTTAGTGTACAATTGAATATAGTAGCAGTTGAATATTGTATACTCATACCTCTTCTATTACCAACAAAATTGCAGGAATTAATTGAAGAGCTTGATGAATAATATAGGTTTAGCCCTGTACTTTGACCGACAAAAGTGCAGAAATTAATTGAAGAATTTGATGAATATAGGTAAACCCCTGTACTAAGACCAACAAAGGTGCATGAGTGAATTGCAACGTTTGTTGTTCGTAACTCCAGACCAGTAGTTGATAATGGTCTTAGATGTGTGTCAAATTTGCTCCCTGAAATTGTTGCATTGTACACAGTATTAAGATAAATCCTGTGGCAGTCAATGAAGTTAATACCACTTATACTGACTTGTTCAATGGATTGAAGATTAAACGAACGGGAAATGTATCGAGAGCAATTGATTGTAGCATTATGGCCAATAATTTCAAGTAAATTTTTCCTCGTAATATAAAGTGACCGAGATGCCAGAGTGTGGATTCCAGGCTCCAATTCCAACGTCAAATGCTGACCGACACTCAGTGAATAAAATTCAGAAATAAATTGCTGAAGAGTGAAACAGAATTCTCCATTACGTTCTCCGGGGCAAGGGTCACTGGGAGATGCAACAATATGGTATCTCTCACACACTGCTTGCTGTGTGACCATGCCGAGACACAGTACAACCACGGAAAAAATCACCATCATACCCATCGTCAGTGTAAACTTTATAATTCTCAAACTGCTCCGAATCCTTGCATGCAGCTGTATTTATTTAAAAATAGTGTGTATCCCATGATGCAGCAAGTGAGGTGTAGAATGTCAACAGTTACTATTATAGTGAATGTGCAAAAACAGGATTGTTTGTGTGAACAGCCATAATATTATTACAATGTTGATGTTTGAGTTTGTCACTAGCTAGTATTGGTATTATTATTATAACATCGATCAAAACTCTCCCAGGCACTATAGCTAATCTATAGAAATTTTGCAGGAAGGTGGCCGATGGGGTGGCTACGCATAGTAAACTATACTGGTGCTTGGTTAATAATAATAATTATCTTATGACATTGTATATATGTAGCTACCGCAGCTCTGATAAGATTTAGTGTTTTGTGGGCCTAATATGTTATTAAAATTTAATTATTCCCTTTTCATAGACGGTTCTCTTATAGCTATGGTCTCGGTAATAGACTACTGTCTTACTGCAAGCTCTAGAACTCCAAAGAACGAAAATTGATGTCAATCTACAATACAATAATATTGTTATAGTGGTATAGTACTATTGATCAGCTCTAAAATTTACACATCATGTCATGCACATGCACACAGTATTGACATACAATGGTGCTAAAAATGTTACAGTAGCTATTACCGTATTATTATGAAGTTGGCACTTCAAGTTGCGTTTTGAATGCATGACTTTCATTGCAACAAGTGTTTGGCACTCGGTTTGGCATATGCAGTATTTGGTTCCATCTTTATAGCGTCAGATCGATCGTCCTTCCATGCTGCTGGCTCTTCGTACGTTATCTCAATCGATTTATTACGATCGTTGCGGCGTCCGCTTGAAGTTTCAGTGCGTTTCTCGGTGCGATTGTCAAGGTTACGTTCAGTGCCTCTTTCTTTCTTTTTCGCACATACTGTATTAACTGTCTTGCGTATTGTCGTAGTAATTATCACGAAAATTACAACGAAGAGCAACGAAATACCGAGAGTTAGTACGACATACTCGCAGTACGCCATACTGCAGTGCATGGACGATTCTCCATATGAATCTGTCTTGTTGCGTAAATCTTCGAACAGTTCCCTTTCTGGATCTGTAGCAGTGCCAACATTCACATTAATAGCGCCTGTTGATACTTCCATGATCATTAATAATTATTTTGCAATTGCTTTACTTGATCGTTCCCAGGCCACTCCCATGTTTATTAATAATAATTTAATGTGGGAGTTGTCTAGCTGCTGTGTACGAGAGTAAATAATGTACAATAGAACAATTTTGCAACAAAATAGCTCACGCAGCCGGGCAGTGATTATTGTTATCATTGTGTCGGTATTATAACTTTTAACCGTAAAAATTAATAGCTAATAATCATGACAAAGTTGCTAGTAATAACATGCACACAACAGACAACATTAATGATTACAAAAAAAAATAATTGATGATAAACATGATTCAATTTCGGTCACAGTGTTCCCTCGGGACTGCCGTTCTGCTGCTGCTCCCATTCAGGGGTCGTAAGTTCAAAGGTCACCTCCTCCTTGCACTCCTTCACCATGGAGACGACCTCACCGTGGGACATGAACTTTGTGTTGACTCCGTTCACAGAGAGTAGCCAGTCCTTTGGCTTGATACCAGCAACCTGCGAGAGATATAGGCTCAGTAACTGTGACCAGCAGGACTTTTACTTGGTGTGTATAAAATTGGGGGGGGGGGGGGGGGGGGGGGGGGGGGCTGGAAGAGACATATCTTAAGGGTTGTTCAACGATTGATTTCTGATAGACTTAGCATCTGACAAACCTCTGCTGGTCCACCCTTGTCCACACCAGAGAAGATGACTGGTCTGGAGTTGCGAATCATGAACCCAAAGCCGCTCTTTCCTCTCTTCAGGGTGACCGTCCGTGGAGGGGTCCACTTGTTCTCGGCGGAAAAGACAGGGAGGGGGCCGAGTGAACGAAACATGTCCTGTACCCACACCTTGGAGAAGTCGGGAGGAACTGCTCTCAGCGAGATCTCAGATGCTGAAATAGTAATAATAGTATCATGTGATTATCACATGACTTATACTATTATCATGTGACATACGTACGTTGTATGGTTGGTGCAATGACTGTGACCCCCGCCATTGTATCTGCAGCTTCTTTTTTCGCTTTCGTTCTTGCATTTGCTTCGGACAACATCTGAAAGGAGTAAATGTCATAACTCAACAATCAACATCATAACTCAACAACATTGAAGCATAACTCAACAATCATAATAACATAATGAAGGTACACATTAATTTTATGCTTCAATGTTGAAAGCATAACTCAACAATCATAACTCAACAAATCAACATCATAACTCAACAATCTTCTTCACTATTAAAGACGATACCTCAATAAGCTATACCGTACCCTATAGGCCTTACAGGGGTGTTTATTGACTTACTCATACCCATAGGCCCGGGTGTTTATAGGCTTACCATACCCATAGGCCTGGGTGTTTATAGGCTTACTCGAGTGAGGGGGGCGATGTGGTGAAGGTCTCGACAGACACTGTTGTACTTCACGGCGTACTCATGGGACAGCATTGCACAGTTCAAGTGAGATTGCACTGGAACAGAGAAACACAGATAATTTATGAGAACTTACATTGTAGTAGTTCTCTTTCTCTCTCCACAAAATTGGGCTCTGGCCCCAATTTCCAAGACTATTCCAGCTTTAAGAGCTCAGCACATACGGTTTTCCATTACAATTTCCATAGAATTGGCTTCCAGTAGTGTTCTTTCTCTCTCACTCTCCCTCCCTCCCTCCCCTCTTCCATACACTGCTTAAACACATCTACATTTTGAAGTTTAGGACGTACTTAATCCGATGTGATACTTTGGTTCACTGGGGGAGTGGTCTGTGAGTTGCTCCTGCCCGGTGTTCAGATACAGAAAGATCAGCTCTGTCCGCACGTCTTCGGGGATTTTCCCTCCATTATCTATTGTCCATTACATAATCATGATATCATGAAAAATTGTCAAACTTGATCGACGTACTAAATGTGTCAGCTAGTATCCCGTGAACCACTGCGGCGTAATAGTGAGCCAGTGCCTTGTAGTGAGCATCCTTCACCTATATGAATACAAAAACAAGACTCTACTGAGCATGCTCAGTACAAAACTGGGTGTGGTTAAGGGGGACAAATGGACGGGGCTTACCTTGATTAGAGTGATCCAGCACCCAGGGAGGTACTCCTTGAGCGTATCCTCGTCTACCAGCTCCCTGACGGGCTTGTAGCACTCCGCAACGCTCTTCGTCCGGTGGGCGTAGTCGATGAGAGAGCTGAGGTCCTTCTTCAATCCCTCCATTACTGTCTTCTCCCATAACAGCTCCTGAGCTTGCGCCTGTAAGATTAATTTTAATGAAACATTATACAAGAAGGAAATAATGGCAGAAAGAGAGAGAGAGACAGAGAGAGAGAGAGAGAGAGAGAGAGAGAGAGAGAGAGAGAGAGGTGCCTACCCTCATCAGGTCACTGGAGAGGGCCAGGACCTCAGTTGACATGTCCATTGTTGGAGAGTTTGAAAACTTTTGCTTCATGTACTCAAACACACCTGCATCCAATTACGTAGCATGACTGCTGGTCACATGATTTATCATGTGATCTATATTGGCTCACCAATTGCTCTCTCCAAGTGATGAATAGCAGTGTCTATGGATGCTGGTTTAGAGCGATCCTACACATCAAAAATATCATAGCATTGCCATAATGAGTAAATGCTGTCAATCTTTTGGTAAATGGTAGTAATTAATGCTATGAATATCATTAAAGTGCCAGTCATAGATGATATGCATGACCGTTCTAATTTGAAACACGTCCACATGACCTAAAATGTTTAAGTACCGTGTTCTTGATACTATGGAATGCCGGGGTGCTCAAGGTTTGGATATAAGTTAATAAGGTTAATTAACATGCAGACATCACGGGGGTTATAATTTGAGATGGCTAGTGCTAGATCCTTACTGATTGAGTGTACATCATTCTTACAAATCGTGCATACATGCGTTCGTTCATCAACTTACCACTTTGGCCGCTAGTTGGGTGTAGAGAGCTCCAAGGTTGAACACAATGCACGCCTACAGATTAAACAAAATGAACCAATCTTTAAATGCAGCACAATAACGATGCAGGAAGGTCACTTCACTTGGTGGATGGAATGATGAAGTTTCGCGTTCATGTGCGACTTACCTTTTCAAAGATTACGCTCTGCTGGGCTGCTGGCATTCCATTGATAGCATCATACCTATATAATATATATGATAGAATATCTATCTATATATAGCACATGCACAATAATATTATTATTATTGCAGATTATCCATCTAAACTTCCTAGTAATAATTATTGTCTTGATTAATCTCAAACAGGACGTGGGACTGCTCACCCATATAAAAAAAAATCCCCCAAGCCTCCATGATATTGATCCCAACTGCCATCCAAGGATGATAAAGCAGTCTTTGTCCTCCCGAATGCAGAGGGGGAGAGGAAAGCAGTTAGGAGAAAAACTTTTCGATTGAATGCACAATCTCTTGTCATTCCAAATAGAGAAGGAGAGAGGAAGCATGCTAGGAGAAAAACTATTCAGTCGAATGCACAAATGCCAAACATTATGGTATACACGTACGCAGGCTGGGGCTGGGGGCTGGGGGGAGATAGTCAATGACCAATGGAGGATGAAATCTGTGTGCATAGCAATCGAAACACGTACCGAATTTGGTCGAGGCCTGTACGGGTCCATTAGCACACGTGATTGCCCCCATAGCATACCTACCCACCATATGGCGCGATTACATGCACGTGTGCACATAATACTATTACACCCTGCTGTAGTAACATATCATAATAAATTATTAATATAGCACCTAGTTGACTATATAATATGTACACAACTACATTCCGCACGGTTTTCTGTATGTGTACCGATGCACCCAAGTTTTGAGATCATGCCCAGAGACTCATTTTTGGCAAGTTTACCAATGCATGAATGAGCAAGCACTATAACTATTTATATTTAATAGGTGCTTGGGGATTTCAGGATGGATAAACACTGCACACACAAACAATAAGCCAAAACTGACGGACGGCTAGAGAATGATCTAGATATGGGGAGCCTCATTCCGAGATCCCATTCCCATTCCAAATCAGGAGAAAGTAAAAAAAAAAATTATAGCATGATGAAGGCCTGAGAATGGAGATTGGGAATGAGGCTACCAGTAAGGTGCGTACATACATACCATATGAATGCGAGGCCGTGTTTCATGGAAGGGTGAATGAATCGCTTAGAAACAAGTTGCAGCTGGTTGTAGTATTCATGTAGCAGTTTGATCCCTGCCTCATCTCTGCTGGCGTTGGAGAGAGACTGAGAGAAGAAGAGGGGGAGAGAGGGAGGGAAGATCAGAGAGAGAGAAAGAGAGAGAGACAGAGAGAAAGAGAGGGAAAGAGAGAGGGAAGGAGAGAGAGGGAGTGAGGGAGCGAGGGAGGGAGAGAGGAATGACATAACATTACAATAAGCTTCATGATCATCACTTTATGACGAAGATTGCGAAAATACCATCACCATGGCAGCAGGCCGCACCCAAATATCTCAGATTACCAAGCATCCACGGCAGGAAATAGTCTCATGGGTCACCCCACCCTAACCAACCATAACCAACCATATCGGTAACTACCTCCAGTCAGTAATTGAACTAATAACAGTTTTTCAATCAGGCAGCTGCCATCTGAAACAATAAACCCATGCCAGGCAGGAAGCACTAATGAACTAAGTCACTACCAGGCTAGTGTCGGACGGTAGTGGTATCGTGTTACAGCCAGCAGCGATCGAGGCTTTAGAGTGAGGCAGCCACGCAAATCTAATGATTCAATTGGCTACACATCAATGGAACAGAGAGAGAGAGGCACGGGGAAAGCAGCTGTACTTTGTAAAAGAAAGCCTCTGTAGTAGAATTGCCAAGGGAAGGTTTATTGATAACTGTCTATACAATTCAAGTGACTGAAATATCGTGGAAGTTCATCCCTAAAGATCATTCTACATGTATATTATATGTGTGTTTCATATTATGCTATACTTACATTACGGAGCTCTTGGAACTCATAAATCTTCTCCTGTACAGTAGCTGGGTCTGTGTGATAGTGTTTGCTGATGATCTCCTGGGGTGGGGGGAGGGGGAGAAAAAGAGAGAAAGAGAGAGAGAGAGAGAGAGAGAGAGAGAGAGAGATGAGGGGGAGGGAGAGAGAGGGGGGGGGGGGGGAAGAGATGAAAAGGAGAACGTACTGCGCACAATAATATTATAACTATCATGAGAGCTATTGATAGCAGAGGAGTGAGAGCACTTGATGATAGTCCATCGCCGCGCACAACTATTTGTTCTAAGTATATAGTATACCTTGTGCGTAATATTGTGCAATATCATTGAGTACGCATCATTTAAGACATCACTATGCAAACAGATTAGATTGTTATAAAAATGATGGTTGTCTAAACGCAGCATATTTGCACGGCGCATTCACCCACGACTACATCTGAGTCGTAATGGTTACTATAAATTGTACAGATACATAATAATTTATTGTACTATGCAACTAGCTAATGGGTAAGAGAGGAAGTGAGTTACTTACTGAGAATGATGAAACGAAACTGACGCTTGAAGTGGTTTTCATGGCCAAAGGGATGAGAGGCACCTGGGTACCTTGAGCACTGTGGAAAAGGAAGGAGAAAGAGGGAGGGAGAGAGAGAGGGAGAGAGAGAAAGAGAGAGAGAGAGAGAGAGAGAGAGAGAGAGAGAGAGAGAGAGAGAGAGAAAGGAGGGAGAAAGAGAGGGAGGGAGAGAGAAAGAGGGAGGGAGAGAGGGAGGACAAGGCTAATAAAGATATCATCACAGATATTATGCAACATCAACCCCTCCCTCCCCTTCTCATATTATAATAGCTACCAGACGGTATCTCATTACAAGTGCAACTATTTCAATCGCTGCAAAAGGTGTTGAAATATCATACCCTGCGTGAAGTAACACCAGCCTCAAACTTTAATCTCGTAGTAATACGATGCTTCTCTGTTTTCTCATAGTATGTGGTACACTGATGGACATTAACTATAATAATTAATGCACTTGATAGAATATTTGGCAGCCTATACCAGACACAAAAAATTAAAATTACTATGGGTCAACATTCCATAAGCCAAGACTTGCTCACTTACTCATGATGCTTTCAAAAATTCAACCATAGGGATTCAACAAAGAGTATTATATAATCTTTAATAAATTATTGATAATACAGGCTTGTTGTTATGATGCAAAAGTGAAAGTGGCTTGTGAATGTACAAACCTTTCATCCTGATATGCATGTAGAGAGCTGTTTATCTTGGCCAGTTCCGCCTGTAAGGCTTTGATCTTTGACTCCGCGAAGCTCATCTCCAGCGAGGCTTGATCCTTGGTTTTATGATCGAGACTGGCACCGACTAGCTTCTTGGAACCTTGAAGGATGTGGTCTTCTTTGCCGATCTCTTCGTTCAGTGTAGTCCTACGAGCATGTAACTGAGAGCGAAGTGTCTTTACATCACCAATGGAGCTCTGGAGAGGGAGAAGGAGAGAGAGGGAGGGAGAGGGAGGGAGAGGGAAGGAGAGAGAAAGAGAGAGTGAGAGAGAGAGATATAGTAAACAACTTCAACTGGGGTTTGGGAATTGTTGGAGGAAGTCTCCATCGACACAAAAGCCAAAACACCATTTCACGGTCCCACGAAAAACAACACGCAGAAGAACAACACAAACAAGTGGACCGCAATTATGCAAGCCGACCTGACACAGTACCACAGGTGGCAGTATAATAACCATGTGGTACACTATAGCAAACTCTTTCCTGTTACAGGATATATTACTGTGCCCTCTATATATAGATCAGTGGTATTTAGAAGGAAGGCACCTGTCCATATCGCTTCATAAACTGAGAGGCTCTGTGACATATTAATATATTAATATGTGCCTTAACTGAATTAAGCACTTGAGAGCCACTACCTGTTAGTGACCCTTCTCACTGGACAACTGAACACTGAGTAAAAGCACAGAAATTATCACATTTGATATTTTCAAGTTGAACAGTGGTATTAACTTTTTAACTAACATTCTCGAGGTTGACATTCTTCATGGCAGCGACGTACTCGTTCACTCCACTCGAGCGTCTCTTAACTATCATCTGTCTCAGGGTGCCGGCCATGACCACTGCGATTGATCAAGCTGAGCTGAGAGCTGAATTGAGCTGATTGTACACTGGTCAAGTCTAGTCTAACACTATTGAACTTCCGAATACACCAACTATGTGTGTTTTTTTTGTTGTTGGGTAGTGGCTTCCAGGAAGTTTTCGACACCTCTCACTCGACAGCAGATTCACTGCATGCCAGGTACACAGAAATCTTGTTTCATAAAATTAGCAGCTGTAGCTAGACTTCACACTGGACTCTAGAACTATGAATCTTGTGAAAATTTGACTAAAATCCAATATATCTAGTGCCACTACTTCATACTCTCGATATTTCAGACTCTTTTTGGTAGCTTGTTTTTGTATAATTAGTACATACTGCTATACTAATCACCACCTCGCGTCGTTTATGCCTACACAATACTTTGGGCTGGCCTCTCGCACTCTCTCAAGCCTCTTAATAAGGCCGTGGTAGGGCAGACAATGTCAACGTGATCAGACGCAAATCGGCCATAGTTATTGTAGCACCACATACCATTGTTCTCCCACCCTTGATCCCACCGAGCGAGTTGTACGGACCATCTAGACTGATGCGGCGCCACGGGTCGTTGAGGGAGAGGGAGGACAAACTTTCAAAGCAGGTGTTAATCTTCGCGCTTAACAACTGACTGGAGACTAAGCGATGCGTCGATTTTTAACAGCTCTTTTATAGCTCCCTTACGTGCGTGGGATGCGTTTTTCTCACAATCCGTGGTATTAGCGAGTTTGGTAAATTTCGAGCGACTTACATTCATGCCGATCCACTCGAGGAAGGAGCCTTTTTTCGGCACCAGCTCTTCGTCCGATAGCTCAGATATGTCCGCCATCTCTACGTAGCTTTCGCAAGTCTAAAGGTCACACGAGGTAAGTTGGACTTGCATGCATGCAAAGTGGGTGGAGCTCGTAGAACTTTAATTGTCAATATCCGGTTTCTGTTAATTATTACCCATTGACCTAGCTAATTAATTTTTGTTGCGCGTTGAACATGCCGGCATGTATTTATATACATCTCTATAAATAATCAATAAATTAGAAGTGCTAATGGTAAAGAAAATAATTATGCTCTGAATTAATAATAATTATTCATTATTGTTTTGTGGTAGATTGCTCTTCTGATAGTGATCGTGGTTTCAAATCTTCACCCAAGTCGACCGATTTAAACACCGAGTTGACAATCCTATTAAACTGCTCTGGCTGCTGTGCATGGACGTGATGCCCCGCCTCATCAACATAGTGCACATCTACGAAAGAACTGGTTGGTCTAGTTGCTGCAATCTGCTCTGGCGTCCGGTCGTCTTGGAACGTCGTGAAGTTCATCCATGAGTTGGAGCCGGCTATGACTGTGATGGGGATGTTGTGATTTAGTTGACTGAGTCGAGAGAGCATTGGCTTCTGGGCCCAGCCGTAGTAGTACTGCATGTGGTAGAAGGCCTCTTCTCCTCTGTAGAGAAAGGGGGAGGGGGGGGAGAGCATAAGATAACATATCAGCTAATAACAATATTTACACTAAGTCTTACGTTGGTTTCTGTGCATTGCAGTGATAGACATAATCCAAGAAATGATTGCCAAATGTCCTTGAGAGATCCTGTCGCATTTTCTTTATCAAATCGGGACCTAAATCACAAAAAATCAAATATTTTTCTTACCTAACTAGGTTAATTTTACTCTTATTCACCCCACGGTCCAGCAGCCCGCACAAAAGTAAATGGCATGATCTTTGACATCACATTCCAGAAAATCTGCGCCCGTTTACGCTGACTGAACATCTCCTTCAGTTTCTCCTCGCTGGGATGCAAGGCAAAGCCCCAAGGATCAACCAGCACCAGATGCCTCACCCTGGAGGGGTGCTGTATGGTATAAGCACAGGCCAGATACGCTCCTAGACTGTGCCCCAAAAGGATGAATTTCTCCACGCCAACTATCTTTCTCCATTGCTCGATGGAGTTGATGAATTGGTTTTCAGCGAGGGTGGCGTCTGTGGGGAAAGGGACACGAGTGCTTCGGCCAAACCCTGGCAAATCTATGGCAAGAAGTTTTCTATCCGAGTGGAGGTAGTCAAGGTTCTTGTAGAACTGGAGAAATCCAGCACCAAATCCGTGTATCATGACAACGGGGACTGTTTGCTCAGGTCTTTCTGATGTTGTCGCTTGAGGTGTAGCTAGTGTTTTATGTTCGGGCTCCATTGCAATGGTGCGGATCACAGCTTCTTCACTGATGGGAACAAAATAATCCCTGTACTCGGACTTGAGTTCTGCATGGAAAAATATTATTACAGCTCAGTAGTTGCGATTATTTTATGTACCTTTCATCACAGTTCTTTCAGCTTCCTCTAGTTGAATTTCTGAACTTGGTCTCCACGAAGGCAGCCAATCAAATAGCCTCTCCCACAGTGACCTTGAGCATAGATACAGATGCAAAAGAAAGAGGTCATCCGACTAAAGATAGCACAATATGTAGCAGCAGCATAGCTATAGTCTAGTAGGCCTACCTTGAGCCGTTCAAGGGAACGGGACTCCTGGTGGTTTCAGAGAAAGGTGAAGATCTGTCAGTTTCTGCCATGATCAGCCTGTAGCCGCGTAGAGCTCTTCTCATCGCACAGTACCTTTCGACCTTCGAAAATGATCATCTGTTTGCTGAGTCGACATTATGTAACGCCGGTGCTGATATGGTAATGGTCGTCTAATCTATATGCCAAATTATGTAATGACGTAATGTTACTAAAAATACTACCGATAGTCACATGACGCATGCGCAAGACGTCGCGAGCTCGCATTCCTGAATGCGCCTCAACATGCTGAGCTCATGAGTTGCCTAGGCTCGTGACCGCAATGACTTCATAAGCAGAATCTGAGCTCTACAGATCAGATAAATAGCATTTGCGATTGTGAAGAAAGAGGCATCCAAAGAATACTAAGACCACCCCTGCTAAGATATGGCCGCAGCAGCGATAGTGGAGACGCCACCACCTCCAGTCAACCTCTCTGGGTAAGGGCAACATAAATTTCACGTCTGCAAACATGCTTAGCAGCTTTGTATAATTATTAGCCTATCAAACTGGTACCACCAAGGGGTTAGGCGCCACCATATGCATAAAATTCAGAGTCTGATCCATGATTCAAGCATGTGCAAGGCAATGATTTATATGGGCTTGCTATTAAATATCTAGCTAGCTAGCTATAGATAACGATATTATATGCTTCAAAAATCACTGAATGCAGCCAATTGTGAATGTCAGCTTGAGCATAATAATTTCGCAGGCTCCCATTGTTCTACAATGGTGTTGGGAGTTGATAGGAACAGCATGGATAAGCATCCTGTGATGGATCCTTATGAGGCATCACAAGTTTGCATTATTTTCTTACAGATATGGCAGATCTAGTTACTTTTCCTGGATTCCAACGTCAGATGAAAACCTAGTGGAAGCAGAGAAAACGGTACTCAAAGGTACACCACAATATAAATTAATATGAAGGGTTTTGTTAATAAACAATGATGGGTTTCAAATTCTTTGTTCTCTCTGTGATATTTATCCTGTAGTTCTTCAATCGGAGTATAAGGACTTACATGTACCTGTCGGCCCAGATGCATACATCCACACGATCGTGTTTGATCATGAAACCGAAGAGCAGCAGCAAGCACCTTCAGTTGATAATCTCCCACTTGTCATGATTCATGGTTTCGGCTGTGGTATTCCACAGTTCTACAAGAATTTTGACCACCTGCACTCCAACAGAAAACTCTACGCCATAGATCTCCCAGGGTTCGCCAGAAGCACCAGAGTCAACTTCACTCCAGATGCCGAGAAATGTGAACAAGAATTTGTCGACTACATCGAAAAATGGCGGGAGGGAGTCGGTCTCGAGAAATTCATTCTCCTTGGACACAGTCTTGGAGCTTTCTTGTCGTGTTGTTACACTATGCGACATCCCAGCAGAGTGAGGCACCTCATATTGGACGATCCATGGGGATTCCCCCAAAAGCCAGCACAGATCGAGGTTGGAGGGAAGAGGCGTTTTGTGTACAAAGCTGCAACTCTGTATACGAAGAGATTCAATCCACTTTCACCAATCAGATTTGCCGGCCCTCTTGGTATGCCTATAATGTTCATCTTTTTCTTCCCTAGTAGCAGTGTTTACCCTTTGAAATTAATTTAGGCCCCTATTTGATGAATCGAGCAAGACCAGACCTGGCTGCACTCTTTGGATCAGATTTCATGAACTATGTTTACCATGCTACGGCTCAAAATCCTTCGTAAGTTCTGATTCCATCACGACAATAGAATCTACAAAATTAACATAATTATCTCCTCTCTCTCTCTTCCTACCTAATAGAGGCGAATCAGGATTCTTTCATCTTCAAAACACACTCGGCTGGGCCAAACGTCCGCTGGTGGAGAGAATAGACAAAGAATTAGACCCAACGGTTCCCATTTCACTTATCTACGGTACCCACTCATGGGTACAAACTCTGACGGAGGATGAACTCTGTGAACTTCGCCAGAGTTCTTACGTCAAAGTATACGAGATTCCCAAGGCTGGGCACCACGTCCATGCACACCAACCAGAACTGTTTAACTACACTGTTAATGCTATTCTGAACATCGTAGATGAGGGTAGAGATGAAGTAGAATGTTCATAGAGTATATTGTAGCTATCAAATTTTATTTAATTTTTATGTTTTTGCTGCTTGTATGCAACTTTTAATGAAACTCTGCCCTGCAAAATCATTGTCACCTTAGCCACGCATGCGTCTTGTGGTACATGGTGGAAGCAATCAAAACTGCGCGTGTTCTGTGGTCATGTGACGTGACTCAATTGAGAAATTCCAAAGATTATGCGTGATTGTATCATGGGCGTGGCAAAACAACGTGCGCGCGTGTATACACCTAGTACCTCAGCTGCTCTGTCTCTAGCAGGACGACTACAAGCTTGAAATCGGCTAGTGTAGTAATGGCGACTGCCGGAGTGATCGAGACCAACCCTCCTCCAGTCAACCCACCTGAGTAAGCTTGTCATGTGTGATAAACTGTGATCAAGAGCCCTGTCTTGCACTAGTTGATCGCTATTTTTCTACAAACATTGTTTTGCAGATACAGCAGATCCAGCTATCTGTCCTGGATCCCCTGGCGACCTACCACTTCAGACAGCAGCCTAGCTGAGGCTGAAAAAACAGTGCTCAAAGGTAATTGAACTCTTGATGTAAAAAAAGTTATGAGCTTTATAAATTTTATTTGAACAGTTCTTCGATCCACCTACGAGGAGCTGCACGTACCAATCGGTCCGAATGCATACATCCACACAGTCGTATTTGAGTCGGAGCAAGCTCCTTCGGTCGATGAGGAGACTAGAATCCCACTTGTTATGATTCATGGTTTTGGCTGTGGTATTCCACAGTTCTACAAGAACTTTGACCACCTGCACTCCAACAGAAAACTCTACGCCATAGATCTCCCAGGGTTCGCCAGAAGCACCAGAGTCAAATTCACCCCTGATGCCGAGAAATGTGAACAAGAATTTGTCGACTACATCGAAAAATGGCGGGAGGGAGTCGGTCTCGAGAAGTTTATTCTCCTTGGACACAGCCTTGGAGCTTTCTTATCGTGTGCCTATGCTATGCGACATCCCAGCAGAGTGAGGCACCTCATATTGGACGACCCCTGGGGATTCCCGGAAAGACCACCCGAGGAAACGAACAGGAAGATACCCTTTGGCTTTGTGATGGCGTCCATCTTCATGAACCGGTTCAATCCGTTCACCCCACTGAGAGCTGCAGGACCCATTGGTAAAGAGCATACATACTTATAACATTATTAATTTTGCCTCATCCCCCAGGCCAGTTTCAGTGTTACATACAGTGGGATGTACGATGCTAACAGTATTATTATGAGCTTGCATATAGGCTATTGTAATGATATCATTCACAAGCTGAATGAACTGTTGATTCTTAAGGTTGACAAGTTGTCTATATTCTAATAGCTGACAGTTAGATCAGAGTGTTGATTAGCTAGCCATTCATAACTCAGTGCTGAGGAAGGAACCTTGTGGTCATGCATGCATGTAGTCCAGCCCACAAAGACTTTCATGGCCATATTACATGTACGCATAATGATATCATAATTTCACAGGTCCCTACTTAGTCTGTCGCTTCAGGCCAGACTTGGCTAGGATATTTGGCACCGACTTCATGAACTATGTGTATCATTCCAACGTTCAATCTCCAACGTAAGCTTGTGGTACAATAATTATTATCATCATAAACTTAAAACCATTATTTAATTTTTGTGTAGTGGTGAAGATGCATTCTACTATCTTCAACTACCTGTTGCCTGGGCGAAGAGGCCCATGTTAACAAGGATCGACACTGAACTAGATCCCTCCGTTTCCATCTCCTTTGTCTATGGCAACCGCTCCTGGATGAACCCGTCCAGTGGGGAGAAAGTTCGCGAACTTCGACCTCAATCGTACGTGAGGGTGTACCGGATCATGAGGGCTGGGCACCACGTGCACGCGGACAAGCCCGAGGAATTCAACCAAGCCGTGAATAATGTTTTGAAGATCGTGGATCGGAATAAGGATGCTGTGAACATCGAGCAAAGCTCGCGATCAGGTTCAGAGGGAGGGAGTGGTCCCGAAGATGATGACAACGAAGTAGCCCCAACATAATACCATAATAATAATAATTTATTTATTATGCACACTCATAAGATTAACATTATTTTATCTTTTCATATTATAATATATTATTTGTATAGGCCTTAATAATAATTGTTGTGAGGATAAAACCATAAAATTGACAATGCCATTCGCACATGAGCATAATATGTATCAGTACACAGAAAGTGTGCCAAATTAGGTAGTCTGTACTATTATTATTATTATGCACACCAATCTACATGTTCACTACAGTCTGTGAACAGTAGAGCCTGTCCACGTTAGCTATGCTGAGGGGTCTTGTACAACAATCAGTAGATAATCCTTATCTGAAAGTTATAAATTCCTTTTAATAACATCCAACTAGCATGGAAGTTTGTAGAATCAGATGGTGTTTTTTTCGCTCACCTGGGGCGATCATAATCTCGTGTTTCTGTGTCCTGACTCTTAGAAAGCAGAGGTCATTTGTGGGGTCAAGGTCCCTGACAGTGGAGCGAGCCTTGGTGGTCAGCTGCTGAATCAGACTGGCATACTGAACTGTCGTTGCGTTGTCAAGCGTCGTACGAATTGGGATACCTATAGATACAGATGTTCAGTAAATCATAATTTTTTTTAATAAAGGTGTAGCATACAGACACTATCGCTTTTTAATACGAACACACTGAAAGTGGGTTGAAACATGAGAAAATTGTTGACAAATATTATTTTCTAATTAAAGCCCACTACGTCAATTTTGATATCTTCCTTACCTTCTTGGTTCACCACTATGACTCCAATGACACCTTTATGGCCCTGAATTCTCTTCAGTGTCTCTTCTACTTCAGACTAAAACCAAATAGAAAAGAAATCGCGAGAGAATGGAAACCATGAACAGAGGTAGGGTAAATTTGCCCCTAGCAGGCACGTATACATCGCTATTCCACGGTGTTTTACAAAGAACCGGGTTCGAACAAGTACAGAGAATGAGGGAGAGATAGATAGACGCTTACCATGACTCACAGAGCTTCAGCTTTTCGTTTTCAGTCTAAAATCTTGTTGCTATGGAAGCACAGACAGGGACAGGAAGTGGAGATAATTAATTTTTACGGAAATCCCCCTGCTAGCTGCTCTAATTAATGCACACCAGTTGATCAATCTGAGGAGAGATGCCAAGACGACAGAGACAGCAGAAACAAGATGGCCAGCCTACAAGCCCTAGTACTACTAGAGAGGAGAGAAAACAGCAACAAGCTACAGAAACTCATGATACACTAGGAGACAGCAATGAAATTGACGAGGAGGAGAACCCTGAGTCAACGAGCTCAGGATCGCGACCCAAAGGCCTCAAAGGCTTCTTGAAACATGCCAAGAACCAGCAGTACCGCGTGGTGGAGACTAGAGTGGCCCTGGTGTGCAGTTTTGGCATATTTTTTAAGCTGATCTACTCCGAGGCTCTTGAGGAATTGGACAAGGAGCTATTCACCACACATGCTGCTGTCACATACGTTGGGTGTAAGTACCAGAATTAAGAAAATTTAAAATTTTGATTTATTAATTTGTTTGCTGTAGTGAGTGTGTTGATGGTTATCGTGTCGGCATGGCTGGATTACTTTCCCAACCGACTTAGTGATGTCAAACTAAGGTACAGCTACCGTAGATCTGGAAATTTTCGTGTAAAACTTTCGCATGATAAATTTTTGTGTAAAAATTTTTTCGTAGGAACAACCCCTTACTGCATTAGTGTTAATAGTGCATGCTAATTTTCGTAAGATTAATATTCGTATCTGCCATCGACTATGAAATATTTGTACAACGAAAATTTCCAGATTTACGCCATCTAGCAATAACACACTCCATCTTTGCCAGTCGTCCCTTGTAGAATATTATTTTCATCTTGTCTCGATTCAATCAATGCAGAAAGGTGAAATCACAGGGGCTACCCCTCGCCTGCGTGCTTCTGCCGATGGTCTGTTGTTCGGCTCTCTACTTCTCGCTCACTCACGCCAAAGATCTGGTTCACATCTTGACGGTGTACCTGGTGGTTCTTTGCGTGCTGAGCGGTGTCTCCATCATAGCTACCCTGCTCCACTTCATACTCTACCCCAATAACATCGTGTTCTTCAACTTTGCCGTCATTGGAGTGGCATTTGCAACTCAGCACTGGCTTAAAGGTATGTACAGGTACGAAGAAAAGTAACATTTTACGTGCATGTGAGAAGCTATCCTCACTCTGATAGCCTCATCCCCTGGCCCTGTAATAATAATATTATTATTGCTGAAAATCTGGGAGGGCCTGGTAAGTCAACATTGAAACACTGGGAATAGGGACTGGGAATGAGACTTAAGATTAATTCATGATTGTGATTTTCTTTTGAAATTGCAGTGTCTATATGGCTGGTGGGTCCATCCATAGCGCTGTACTACGCCACTGTTCCCTTTCTCCTCTACTCGTTCCCCCGTAGCTTTACACTGGGTGAGGCGGTCATTGTCAGTCAGGGGACCACTCTCCTGCTGGTCGATACTGCACTGCAGCTACTGAAACTGGTAGGACCATGAGTCGATAAAATTAATGACCATAATTTATACTATATACAACGAAAAATATTCAATTTTGTGTCCTAACGCACCCGATTGGTCAGAACGGTAGGGCTGTATGCAAAAAACATGGTGGCCATGGAGATGCAGCGACAAGGGTAATGTTGGTAAAGTTAGTAATGTTAGTGCTGTAGGCAACGGCAGTGACAAGGGGTAATGTTGGTAAAATTGGTAAAATTAGTAATTTTGGTGCCGTAGGCGATGGCAGTGACAATGGTAATGTTGGTAAAGTTAGTAATGTTAGTGCCGTAGGCGATGGCAGCGACAAGGGTAATGTTGGTAAAGTTGATAAAATTAGTAATTTGGTGCCGTAGGCGATGGCAGTGACAATGGTAATGTTGGTAATGTTGGTAAAGTTAGTAATAATATTATTGGTGCCGTAGGCGACAGCAGTGACAAGGGTAATGTTGGTAAAGTTGGTAAAATTGGTAAAGTTAGTAATTTTGGTGCTGTAGGCGACGGCAGCAACAAGGGTAATGTTGGTAAAGTTGATAAAATTAGTAATTTGGTGCCGTAGGCGATGGCAGTGACAATGGTAATGTTGGTAATATTGATAAAGTTAGTAATATTGGTGCTGTAGGTGACAGCAGTGACAAGGGTAAAGTTGGTAAAATTAGTAATTTTGGTGCCGTAGGCGACGGCAGCAATAAGGGTAATGTTGGTAAAGTTGGTAAAATTGATAAAATTAGTAATTTTGGTGCTGTAGGCGATGGCAGTGACAATGGTAATGTTGGTAATGTTGGTAAAGTTAGTAATGTTAGTGCTGTAGATGATGGCAGCAACAAGAGTAATATTGGTAAAGTTAGTAATGTTGGTGCTGTACATTACTAATTTGTACAACTTTTTACTTAATTTTGTTGGATGATCGTTGATTCACTGAATCATTCCATTCTTTGTAGCATAATCTCACTGATATTGCTGAGGGCTTTATTGTTCGTCGTCACGAATCCCTGCTCTATATTGAGGTACGTGAAAAAAATCCCAAATGATTGTTTCTATTTACTTACAAATTTTCATTTTCTCCTTCCCTCCTTACTTCAGCTGTTGGTACTTGGAGTGATAGTTTGCTGCATTTTGCTCAGCCCAGCTCTCTACAAAATCTCTAAGGCAAAGTAAGATATTATAATGTAGCTTTATCAATCTTTTTTGCCTTGAATTACCCTAGTTTTGTCCACCATCATCCAAATTTAGCATCTCATGGATATGGTGTATTTGTCTAACTGCAGGCACTACTATGACAACAAGTTCTGGTCAGGGACGTTCATCTGTCTCTCTCTGAGCATTGGTTTCATGACGATCCTTCCCTGGCTGGCCAGACTGCTCCCAGGGGGATATCACCCGATACCCCTGCTAATTATGGCCATGATCAGCTCACCTGTTAGGGTGAGTGAACTCTACTCCCTCTCTCTCTCTCTCTCTCTCTCTCATAGTACATGTACATGTACTATTACATTCGTTTTCTGTTTCCAGATTGTTCTTTTTGTCTATTGGTTGATGGTTTCCGTAGCAACAGGGGTGGTGGTGACAGCTCAGTCGTCCACTGGAGCATGGGCAGCTGCCCTCAAGGCAAAAGAGTAAGTAAACGAAGAAGAAGAATTCATGTACGTATTGTACCAATGACCACTAACAGTTGAAAATTTGTATCTAAATACAGTGCTGTATAAAATCACCGATGTTTTATTGTATGCAGGCCATCTTCCATGTGGATGAGAAAATGGTTCCATTTATTCGCCTTCTTGGTGTTCCTTCCCGGCATTGCTCTGGATCCCGACTTCACCAGTCTAGTCGCATCTGTCACTGCATTCCTCTTCATTGTTGCTGAGGTGAGAAGAGAAAATGGAGAGAGGGGGAGAGAGGGGCAGAGAAGAGAAAAAAAAAGTGACACTCCTCTTTTCCTTCCCTATAGCTGTGTCATTTCTTCAAGATGTGGCCATTTGGTGAGACCCTGTACCAGGTCCTCCAGCCATTGCTGGACAGCAAGGACTCTGGCTCCCTCGTTGTCTCTCACATCTACCTCCTCCTTGGCTTCACCCTTCCTCTCTGGCTCTCACCCATCAGGACCTACTCTGGAGGTAGTGAAAATCTCATACTAAAAATAATTTTTTATTGGCAGTGTTCTCCCCAGCATACATGTACATAAGGCATGTCGGCCCAACAAACCTTCAGTACAGAATTCCCTTTGATGCATGTGTGAATAGGGAGATTCCAAAAAGCTTTGATGTGGCAACAGCCTCCATCTAAGTACATGTATGCCCTAATGAATTTTACTTGGGGAGAACACTGATTGGTATGCTATAATACACTTGTACGGTCAAAATTATGAATAATTCAAGTTCGTGGATCGACTAACCTACGACTAGCAATGATAGCAATGCTGCTATAAAATCTCTCCGAGCACCTATACTATTTATTTGCAAATCAGCGGTATTTACAAGAGATAAATTTTAATACTTTGCTGTTTGCTTCCACCCACCTCCCTCTCCACATACAGTGTCCAAGCTGAGTCTCTACTCTGGAGTACTGGCTCTGGGTGTAGGGGACTCCATGGCTGCACTCTGTGGGAAGCTCTTTGGAAAGACAAAATGGCCAGGTATATAGATGGACAATAAATTAATTCTTGAAAACACGTGATCACTGTCCATGCAGAGTGAATACGTTATTGTATTTGTGTATTACATTGTATTTCTTGCAGGAACGGAGAAGACTTTGGTGGGCACACTTGCCAGTATCTTGGCACAGCTCCTGGCTGTTCTAATCATCATTCTCATAGGTGAGCCTGTACAAGAAGTGGCTACAAGATCATATTGTACCATGTCATGTATGAGCTCCTGCGTGTGTAATGGAAAAATATTTGACTTTCAATTCTCTTATTTCCCTTCTCTGAGAGCAAATGTGAGTTAGAAACAAAACGGTTGGCAGCTTAGGATGAGAAAAAAAGAAAAAAATGCTGGATTGCGTCTGTGGAAGGGGTTTCGTCCCCAGGATTTGAACCCGGAGAGTTTGATTTTCAGAGTCAAATTGCAACCAGTTGCTGAACAAAGTATCCACCAGACTTAGCCAGCACACGGTGTCAACAAAGACAGCTATTTATAGTCTCTGGATCCCAACCAGCTAATGAATATTGGTACAGTAGCCTGTTGTGATTAAATTTCATGGTCTTCTAAACATCTTCCCTCCCTTAACTGAGGAAAGAAGAGAATTAGAAACAAAATGGTTGACTAGCTTAGGATAAGAAAAAAGAGTAAAAGTGCTGGATTGCATCTGTGGAAGGGGTTTCGTCCCCGGGATTTGAACCCAGAGAGTTTGATTTACGAGTCAAATTGCAACCAGTTGCTGAACGAAGTATCCACCAGACTTAGCCAGCACACGGTGTCGACAAAGACAGCTATTTATAGTCATTGGAATCCCAACCAGCTAATGAATATTGGTACAGTGGCATGCCGTGATTAAATTTCATGGTCTTCTAAACATCTTCCCTTCCTTCACTGAGGGAAGGAGAGAGTTAGTAACAAAATGGTTGGCTAGCTTATAATGGGAAAAAGAGTAAAGTGCTGGATGGCGTCTGTGGAAGAGTTTTCGTCCAGGACTCGAACCTGGAACTGTTTGATTAGCAGTCAAATTGCATACCATTAGCATAACGAAGTATCCACTAGACTTAGCCAGCACAGGGTGTCACCAAAGACAGCTATTTAATACCCTTGATGAATACTCATATGATAGTAGTGATAGTAGTGTAACAGTATTCATCAACTGATTCTGTGAAAGCTTTTGATTCCTGGAAGTTCAACATTCCATGCTATTACTATACAAATTCATTCTTTGTAGAGCTCACCTGCTTGTTGCACCTAGATATATAGTACATGTAGATAGGCCTATATTATATATTATAATGCAGCCAAGATTGAAAAACTGGGGCCTGGAAATGAGGCTACATTTAGGATTTCAGCCTATAATGTGAATGGGGCAATATATTATATAAAAATCATTATAGCTAGCGCTGGGGGTGTGTATATATTATAGTTATTATGGTTGTAGTATCATTTTGGAATTATTTTCTCGCAGATCCTCACATCTCGTTCCTGACTGGGAAGCAGTGGGCGGTGGGCGTGGCTAGCATAACGATCACTGCCACCCTCGAGGCCTACACGTGGCAGATAGACAACCTAATCCTAGGAATCTTTCAATTTGCAATACTCATTGCCTTTCTATAGCTGCATATTAATTATTTTTAAATTAACTATTATCGGAGGTTGTATTATATCATAGCATCAATCAAATTATTGATAATTATTTGAAGACTAGGTATTCATGCAAATTTAATAATAATAACATTATTATAGAGTATCTCAAATCAGTGCATAATTATAACTCGTGGTTCTAGCTACCTACAAAGATTGTGAAGGTGATGCAATTGCCATTCCTTTCAACAGAAATAAGTGCTAAAGATTATAATAATAGAAAAGTGTGCTAACTCTAGACACTATGTCTCATTTTTTTTCATAAAAAAAATTGATGATGTTTGTAGTTATTTCTTGAAGCGCCTGTAGAGGAGAAATCCGATGCCAATGGCGAGACCAGCCACTGCAACAACTGGCAGCACTGTCATGGCAACCTCCTTAGCACGAGACACACTGCGGAGAGGAAGAGAGAGGGAGAAAAGTAAATTATTTTCAAATGGCATGGACTGTATCGACACTGTACACACACCTCATGTCACATGTGACAGGATGAAAATGTATAGGGATTCTCATGAACTACGTACTGCTCTCTCTCTCTCTCTCTCTCTCTCTCTCTCTCTCTCTCTCTCTCTCTCTCTCTCTCTCTCTCTCTCTCTCTCTCTCTCTCTCTCTCTCTCTCTCTCTCTCTCTCTCTCTCTCTCTCTCTCTCTCTCACAGTAATGGTTTATATACTCACATTTTTTTACATGACACAGCAGTTACTAAGACAGTTGACTCTGTCACTAAAAGCAAGAAAAATAAATCACTCACCCTTTCCACAAAAAAAGAAACAATCACTTGTACTTACGCTGAACTGGCCGTTGTTGAGCTTGCCGCTGCAGGTTGGGCTGTGGGTTGGGCGGCAACTGGAGGCCCAGAGGACTTTGAACCCACCACACCAATCAGATATTGCTTTTTCAGCTCGATTGCGTCGGGGGAGTGACCCACATCAGTGAAGGCATTAGTAGCATCGCGAGCTATAATTTGATTGAGGGAGAGAGAAAATGTGAAAACCATCACCACAAAGTGATCACTCTATAGCCATCCATAATTATTTCAAGATTTTGTGATTAGCAGCTAAGCTATTATACCACTAACCCTAGATAATTAAGACTGTGTAAGCAGTCTTAATTATCTATGCACTAACCTGCATTTTCTAATAGGACCTCTCGTCCGCCTGGATGCTAGAGCATGATTGTGTATGTGTGGAGGAATAAAATCATGAACTTAGTGAAATTATGTCATGATTGCTATACAATGATGGATCATATTCTAAACTTTTTACTGTCAAGCATACCTCCTCTTGGAACTGGGTGACGTCATACACTTGTCCCTCGATCACGACCCATAGCGACTCGGCCGTGTTGTGTTGGTCGATCTCGTCCCACGTAAACACGCGCAAGCTGGACGCAGCTTCTCCGCCAGAACTCATATCTCAACGCAGAACTTAGCTAGCTCAACCTCGACCCCAGTTGAAATGCGATATCGACCACGTGCATCTCACGTGAGCAGAAAGTGCCACACCCACTTTTTTGCAGAGCTAGCTTGCGGTACATGTAAGAACGTTGTACCGTAGATGGTTTACATGGAGTCCAATGGTCTACAATAAGATTGCAAACTAGCATTAAATATTGTACGTGGCCAAATAACCATTAAGCGATATTATAATAATACACAAAATTATTAATGATTGTTCATAGATCAGAATTTGCTCTAAAAATAATTCCTAAAATAGAAAGTGAGGCCGACTAAGACCACTACCAGGATGAAGGCTGGAAAGAAGAAGCTGCTTGACTGACCTTCAGGAGCTGTCGGCTTTGTCTTCACCTGTGGAGGAGAAAAAAATAAGAGAAGAGAATGGGAGGGGTGGGGGAGAGAGAGAGAGAGAGTGAGTGAGTTCCATTGTATGACACCGCTGTTTGGTAGAAACTAACCTTAGGTCTCTTTGCAGCTGGTTCTGTGACCTCCCCGATGAGGTACTGCTGTTGTAGCTCCCTGGCGTCTGGAGAGTGACCCACATCCTCAAATGCCTCAGAACCATCTTTGCCTGGTTTAATTTTGTGTTGTTGTGGATGGGGGGAGGGGGGGGGGGGAGGGGGTGAATCAAATTCGATTGACTATACACACCTTTTCAATCTATCCATATATACGCTGGGGAGAATACTATACATACCACGATATTCCAGATCAATCACTACTGTTTAATACATGTACTGTATTATACAATGTCATGGCATGTCATAATGGTCTGACATGGTCTTGCATCAGCACATGTGTGGTGTTTAATAGTTGCATGCTGTGCTGACCTGCTTGTTCCAAGAGCACTTCCTCTCCGCCAGGATGCTGCAATTAATGGACACAAAATACAGTAATTTCATCACCCTTGATTTCTTGATCCCAGCTTAATACATGCTATGTCAGTGTCCGAAATTGACTATGGGGACGTGATACATCGATCATCATGCGCAGAATATTAATCTATGATAGATATAAATTTTGGCACTCTGTGGGCTATCTAGCCTCATCCCCAGCCCCCATCCAAGCTATGAAGGACTGAAAAGTTGTGATATGGCCTTGATTTTCAACCATACACATGCATTTAATAAAGCTTACCTCCTCCATAAACTTGGTGACATCATAGATCTTGTCCTGGACGACTATCCACAGCGACTCGGCGCTGTTGTGCTTGGCTACCTCTTCCCAAGAGTACTTGGGAAGCTCCCGCCCGCTCTCCTTCTCTTTCTCTCCCTCGCTAGACATAACTACAAGTGACCTTTTCTGTTCCTGTACAATATATAGTGGGCTGGTTAGCGCTAGCGCTATAGCATGCGCGCCCATGACATGGGCGGGGTCGGGGTTAAAGGTCACGCCGATTACGTTATCGCGCATGCACGCGCAGTAGACGCGTGCGCAACACTATTCATAACCTTTGACCCTTGAAATTATCACATAACCAAGAAGCCACACAATTAGGCAGGTGTGTTGAGGGTGTAGATGAGCTCGTGACCGGACTCGAGAGCTAGCGATCACACCTACCATAGCGCTGAAGTGCATCTGAAGTCTGAAGGTAATTATGAACCTGTAGATCTATTTATTCAGCAACTTAGTACTTGCGTTCTGTTATTAATTTAATATCACGGACTAGCCGATCGCTCGACGGTACGTAGGACAATCATTATAATAATAATATTATATATATTCGGTTCCGTCGTACTATTTATAAAGGAAGCACTAGCTGTAGGGTAGCCTCACCTTGATCACGAACCGACAAGATTGGCCCGGTGTGCCTGTTTTGCTTCTTATCGGTAGTAGCTTATCTAAATTTCTTTCCCTGGCAACTTGTGTACCACTGAAAGTGAATTATCCTCTTTGTTTTTTAGAAGACAATGAGTTCTTCCAATCACCAAAACGGCTCTATCAGTCATCAAAATGGGCTTTATCCACCGTCCAAGAAGCCTAAAGTGGATAATGGCATCAAGAATGGTGTTATAAATGGAGCCAGTGAAGAGAGATCGTGGAGGGTGCGGGCATCACGCGAGTCTCACGACTGTATCAACCCAGTGAGGTCCTGTGAGGAGATTTACTTCAAAGAGGCTCTGGAGAAGAGAGATAAGAGCAAAGAGCTCATCAAAGTCTCAATAGGTGAGAGAGAAAGAGAGGGAGAGGGAGAGAGAGAATGAGTCAGTCATGTGAGGTGTAAATTAGTCATCATGTGCTCTACCAAAACAATGAGTAGGTCCCTTGGCTCAAGGTGTTAAGTTTGCTGATTGGCACTACGGTTGCTATGCTACTAATGCCATTCATTAGAGCACATGCTTGATTTTATGCACTCATATATAGCATAGTATTACAGTTATCTTCGTCATGCAAGTCTGTTGTGTTGGACTCCCACTTTCACTCCTTAATTAAGCTATAATTTCTTGAATTTCTTGACCTCATGTGGCAGTTTTGTGTCTCTTTGATGAGCTACGCAGAACTTACATGTGCTGATTGCCAGTAATTGGTACAAAAGTAGGCGCATTATGGTAATATAGGTATTCTCAAATTACCAACTATTAAAGTGCTTCCGATACTGTAATTAAAAGCATTGCTGACATTTTTTATGCTTCTTATGATCTCAATTATTGTATACTTTCACTCAGTAGTGACATATGCCAGACATTCCTTAGCAACTGGCAGCAGTACAGATAATTTATACTATATGAATAACATACTGCTATACAAGCTAGCTTTAATTAGATTACATGCATGCAAATTATGGTCCATAATGTGAGCCCCACCCACAATTATATCAAATCCTGCACACTTCCTTTGTGGCTAATTCTGCACTTATGTAGCTTCTATTATCACAAAAGTGACTTAATTTTTAATGAATTATTGTGTATGAAGGTGACTTCTTGTTCCCCCCTGACAGGTGACCCCTCAATATTCGGTAACCTGCCCCCTCACCCTGCTGTGATTGAGGGGGTGAAGCTAGCGCTGGAGTCTGGTGAGTACAATGGCTACGGCCACTCGTCAGGAATACCTCACGTCAGAGAAGCAGTGGCCAAGGAGTTCTCTAGACCAGGAGCCACACTCACTAAAGAGGTAAATTGTGAGGTATTAAGAAATAAATAGTGTGGTGTGAGAATATCTAACTTCGGGGGCCATAAATGTTTCCTGGGGTAGCATGTCCCAATGGTTACTTTTTGCATGCTATCATCCCCCCTACCCCCCCCCCCCCCCAACTCCTCCCCAAAAAGAGTCCTATTGATGATTATCAGTGTTGACAAAGAAAGGTAGCCAGTATAGAAGACAATAGCTTGACTGGTTGTAACATGAACATTAATGACACTCATATAAGGCTACTGAGAAATCCCAGCTACCTCATGCTACCTGGGTGATGTGTCAACTACACAGGTATTTAAGCCTTTGTGTTGTGCACTTTGATCGTACTATTCCTGTAGTTCTGAAGTTCACATCAATAAGAAAGTGGTTTCTAAATTTTTTATGTGTATGTACAATGCTATGCTTGGGGTGTATGTAGTACTCTGACTATTGTACAGATACAGTGATTTGAGATAGGTTGTACAGGATAAGCCTTCTAAACTTTCATTATGACTGTAAAAATTTAAAATTTAATATTATGTACACTGGTACATATACGTTCATATTATGATTTCTCGCTCTCATACACTTGAGTCACATGACTTATTCTCTCTCTCTCATCTCACAGGACGTGATATTGACAAACGCTTGTTCAGGAGCTGTCAACATGTGTATTGAGGTATTGTGTGAACCTGGACAGAACATCTTAATTCCATCGCCGGGATTCGGGCTATATAAGTGCCTCTGTGAAGCCAGAGGGGTCGAAGTTCGCCTGTATAGATTGATGGTAAGCCTATTTTTTGGTCTAGTGTTGTACTGTTGGTTTGGCACAGTTATCTCATTAGTTTTTGCCAGCTGGTTCTGAATTTGGCAAAGAATTCCTTCAGCTTGCCAACAATTATTATGGGAGCTTCCACCCCACCTCTCACTCTCTCTCTCTCTCTCTCTCTCTCTCACCCTCCCTCCTCCATTTATTTCCCTCTACTATCATACACAATTAAGTCTGTCAGTTTATCTTGATCTTTAAGTACCCAATCATGCTTATATTTTTTTATTGTACATTATTATACACTCATTCACGCACAAATACACACTCACTCTCTTCCTACAGCCCGAGAGAGGGTGGGAGGTAGATTTGGAAGACCTCGCGAGCAAGATAGACAACAACACAGCCGCTTTATTCCTCAACAACCCCAGCAACCCTTGCGGATGTGTCTACTCACGGAAACACTTAGAAGATATCTTGGCCCTATGCGAGAGATATAAACTGCCTATCATCTCCGACGAAATCTACGATGGAATGGTAAGAATTGCATGTATCACAAATTAAAAGAAGGCCCAAGGGTGATATTGGATTTGAGAATGGTCTAATATCTGAGATCTATTCTTCAAACATAATTTTTTTTCACAATGTTAGGTGTTTCAAGGTCAGGAGTATGTCTCACCTGCTACTTTGTCTGAGAACGTGCCAATACTGGCGTGCGGAGGCATCGGAAAGAAGTATGTAGTCCCAGGCTGGAGGCTGGGATGGATACTGATTCACGACAGAAATGGAGTATTCAAGAAGGAGGTAGCTTCTGAACTACGTGGTGCCCCTTCTGCAAAATTGTTATACCCCCCCCCCTCTCTCTCTCTCTCTCTCTCTCTCTCTCTGCTCCCTCAGGTGACTCCAGGCTTAGGTCGCCTTGCGATGAAGCTTCTTGGTCCGTGTACTTTCAGTCAGGCAGCCATTCCTCACATCTTTGAGAACGTCCCTCGGTCTTACATTCAGCGCAATATGGAGGTCTTCGAGAGAAATGCCAAAGTTTGCTATAAGATGCTCAAGGATGTGCCAGGGATTTCCCCAATCATGCCAGCTGGAACCATGTACATGATGGTGGGTTACATTAATTTAACTCTTTCTTCCTGCAAGTGTTTCACTAATTGATGCGGTAGCTACAATGTCATAATAATATTATTATTATTCATTATTAATTTTGTATCTTCACTTGTCTAAAATCCAAGAATACTGTGTTAAAGTTTGAAGCTGGTACATAATGTGGGGAGGGGCACTCTTAATTAGCATCCCTTTTATTCTTATTTTTCCAGGTGACTGTGGATCTCAGTCATTTTCCGGAGTTCCAGGATGATGCTGCCTTTGCTAGTGGCATGCTCGTTGAACAGAGTGTATTCACTTTGCCAGGAATGGTGAGAGAAAATTTTATTTTTTTCAGGGGCTGATTCAGAACTGAAAATTTTGCTTTTTCTATATACTACTGATATAATATTCTCTGCAGGCATTCTCAGCCACAGGTTGTTTCAGAATAGTACTGGTGATGCCGGACGATAAGATTGCAGAGGCTTGCACGAGAATAAAGGACTTCTGCATGCAACACTATACACCATAAATTATCGTGGTCAATTCATGTTTCATAATATTTTTATTGCTGTTTTGTGTCCATCCTCAACACTATTTATCCCATTTTCAAGATAATAATATTATTATGCACCGAGTAATTGAGAATCTGATTCCAGCGAAGCGAGGTCTCTATAATTACACCAGGGACAATACATTATCTTTCAACGGGTAGCTTATTATCAGCAACACGCGTTTTTCAAAGAGATGGTTGTAAAAAAGGTCGATTGTTTAGGCGATATGACCTCCAGACTTCCGTGATGTCAAATTTCTCTCCATCCATAAAATTAATTCCGTCCCGTCAGCGTGCATACGCGCATATAAATTCCGGCACTAAACGGTTAATTAAACAGTAGGCCATACCACAATTTAGCATAATTTTGAAAAACAGCTTTAAACACCTGCAGGAAGCTGGAGCATCTTCTGTACAGATTTGTCCTTACCCTATGGCTCTTGCCACCATTAATGGTGAGATAAGGATGGCACAGGAAAGTAAATTTAGAATTGCAATTGCCCAAATATCCAGTGACACATGTTCACTACTGCGCATGCTCTCTGGAACGGAGCGAGGAAGCCCCTGCACATTAGTGTTATACATGGCAAAGGTTTCTGCCGAAGATGTTGCTTATGAGATCGGCCTTGCGGCTGATGAGCTTTCAAAACCTTGCAACAGCAACATTATTCCTTCTTTGGCCGATTGTTTCAGCCAGTGGAGGGTAATTTTTGGGTCTCTGCTCAGTGATCTCGATCTCAGTGATGTCGGCAAAGAAAACTCTATAGAAGAGGAGAAAAGGATAGCTGCTCTACGAAAATGGAAGGCTAGGAACGGCTGTGAAGCTACTTATAAGGTTCTCGTGGATGCTTTACTGAACAGAGGTGAACGATATCAAGCTGAGAATCTGTGTCACAAGATTCTAGCACACCATTTAATGAGCGATAAAAATGGTAAGTGAGTTTATTCTACACTGAATCGATAGTGATAGTTGTACTGGGACCACCATACTGTTAGACAGTAATCAGTGCTTTTTGCAAATGGGGGTGGGGCAGATGATCATTTATTTGTGCATGATTATATTGTTGGGCAGAGATGAGAACTAGTTTATCTTAAAGGCACTGTATCAGCCGCATGCTACTACGTATTAATTTTCAGAAACATTTGAAATCAACCGCACAATGTGACATCAGGCACGTGCAAGCGCAGGCAGTATCACTGGCCGCCCGCATGGCATCTACCACGCCCACAGCTGTCGTTCGATCGAGCCTTACGCACCTTATGATGGCAGGTAAGCACAAAAATGAAGAGTAAATATCAAAAGGAGAAGCAAACTGACGCTTCTGCACTGCTCAGTATCCTCACGATGTCGATTTCGCTGGCTCTCTCGCCTGATCACGCTACACCAGCCAGTCAGGCATGGCATGATCCCAACGTCACAAACCACAATACGCAGAGCTCGTATACGGATTTTCCTGGCCCAGAAAAATACAAAAAAACGTCACTAAACGTCTATTTTTATCCGCTATATGCTGATACAGTGCCTTTAAATGACATTAATCTGGCAACTTCCAGGCACCACTACGACTGACTGTGATGCAAAGGAAAGTGAATCTGACATACTATTTCAATGTCCCTGTGGTGAATGCTTGTTAGAAACTTACCTTCAAGAAGGTTGTCCTAAATCATGTATCCCTTACCTTGGGATGACCACTCTTAGTAAAGAAGATCGAGAAAACTTGAATTTCATACTGAAAAAGGATACCAAGAAAATCATAAGGAGTTTTGAAAATCTATCAAATGGAATTTGTGACTCTCTAAAGCGGCAGGAAGTAACAGTTGACAACTTGGTCAGAGTGGCTGTCAATTCTGATTCCTCTTTACATGATAAGTTAATAAAATCAACATCAGTTGATCGAGTGTTTACAGATCTTGCTCCAGAAATGTCATTCTTCAATCATGAAACTTTGACAAGGATAATTAATGTGTTTGGTGATGGAAATGACAAAGAACGTTTAGCTTATTATTCTAAAGAGTTTCAGGAATTTTGTAAGCGGAAAGTTTTTGAAATTGAACCAGGCCCTTGTACTTGTGGGCAACACCTGTCTAACCTGAAACAAAGGAAACCCTTTGCTGTAGTTTTACCGACTGGTGAAAGAAGGTTACAAAACCTTGGAGATGCTGTGAGTATCAAGGAGACACTTGCAGATGTCCTTGGTGTCCCATTAGCTACCCTTCATCTCCACCGAATTGACAGGGGTAGTATTATACTTGTATTTTCAGTTCCAGATTCCATTGCGCAAGAATTATTCCCCCTACCGAAGGAGAAACTTGCCTTACTGAGAGCAAAGGGTATGGTACTTTTTGTACCGCAAGATTTTACATATGAATCAAATCAGGTATATATATATACCTTTTTGGCCTTTTCTCTTGAATATAAAATAAAAATAAGATTGTGTGCACATAATAATTATTATAGGTGGAAGATGCAACGAAACCACTTGCATGCAGTGATGATATGCATGAAGCTCCAAGTGAACACCCACCTGCAGTTGTATCTGATACACCTGGAGAGTTACTTGTCAGTCACAGTCTCCCAACCAGTGCAATGACAAAAGCAGGCGCTGGACCACAAATATGTATTTCCTCTACCACACCTCAAGGAGGTAAGGTTGTATGCTGGACCTCTATAATTATTATTAATATTAATACAAGGTTACACGATTGCAAATGGAGATACACCTTGAGTATGGGAAATTGCCTGACATCTAATGAACCTATGCTATTATGGTATAGACCACACCCCTCACTGCATGCCAAGAGCAGCTGCTTGAACTCACCTTGTAATGGTGACGTTCTCGCTCTGCTCGAATGTCAAATCTACCATCAGACTATGATAAAGAACAGACCTCACCTCTTGCTTTGCTCAAGGCTCGGTGGTCTGCTGAGCAGGCCTCTGGAAATGCACGGCGCTTTACACCGTTCACTCAAGAATGCATTTCTATGGCCACCCTTGTTTGTGCACACGGCACTGCAATTCTGACCAATCGTGGACCTTCTGAACTTGTTCCGAGCGAAGCGAGATCTCTACTCGGGCTTGAGAGTCGTAGTATGGCTTCTGGGCGTATATCTCGCATGCATCTAAATTTTCTTTCTTTCAGTGACTTAGGCCATGTCTCCAGTAGACTGAGTCAAAAGTCGTGGGCTCCCTCAAGATGATCATGCAAGGCGTACAAACTCTACGGTTCCGCTGGAATGATAAATCAGTGTTCGCACAGCCAAAAATGATCGCACCTTCTTGGCCCAGAGTTGTTCGTCCTGTCGCTGATGGTAAAGATATTGCTACCCGTGGCCTGTTAATTGGCCTGTTAATTGGCCTATTCTTGGCGTCATTGTTCCAAGATTGACAACATTATGGACCTCCTTTTGTTGCTAATGCTGCAGCATAGACAAAAGGCACCACCCCCTTATCATGTGATCTATATGCATTAATTAACCTTTGCGCACGTGCATGCATGAATGCCAAATCATGATACACATGTATGGTTGGAGGGAAAACCCTAAAAATATGGAAATTGATTATGTAAGGGAAATTTCAGTACAGGATGTTGGCATAATGACTCGCTGAGCGAGGACTGCTACACCCAGTGTAACTCTAGTAATATTATTGCGCATGCACCAAAGTACCGAGTTTGAACGATTCAGATCCGCCGTCCAAGAAGCCTAGACTGGAGGATGCTGATGGAGAGACTGAGAGGTCATGGAAGGTGCGGGCATCACGTGAGTCTCATGACTGCATCAACCCAGTGAGGTCCTGTGAGGAGATTTACTTCAAAGAAGCTCTGGAGAAGAGAGATAAGAGCAAAGAGCTCATCAAAGTCTCCATAGGTGAGGACGCAATCATGAGCTGTGTCTACCATCATGAGTGTATGTACAGACGCATTTTTGTTCAGCACGCCCACTTCCTCCCCCCCCCCTGATATTAGGTGACCCCTCAGTGTTTGGCAACCTGCCCCCTCACCCCGCCGTGATTGAGGGGGTGAAGCTAGCGCTGGAGTCTGGTGAGTACAATGGCTACGGTCACTCGTCAGGAATACCTCACGTCAGAGAAGCAGTGGCCAAAGAGTTCTCAAGACCAAGAGCTGCACTCACTAAAGAGGTAATTATTGTGTAATGATTAAGAAATTAATTTTAATAACAGTGCGATCTAATTTCAAGAGTCATAAATTTTCCTGGGCAGAATGTCCCAACAGTTATGTTTTTCATGCTGTCACCCTGTCACCCCCCCCCCCCCCCCCCCCCCAAAAAAAGAGTCCTATTGATTATCAGTGTTGACAAAGAAAGGTGGCTGGTATAGAAGACAATAGCCATACCAGCTGTGGCACGACAGTGAAGTATTAACGATACTCGTATAAGGCTACTTAGAAATCTCAGCTACCTGGGTGATGTGTCAACTACACAGGTATTTAAGCCTTTGTGTGTCCACTTTAATTGTATTATTCCTGTAGTTCTGAAGTTCACATCAATAAGAAAGTGGTTTCTAAATTTTTTATGTGTATGTACAATGCTATGCTTGGGGTGTATGTAGTACTCTGACTATTGTACAGATACAGTGATTTGAGATAGGTTGTACAGGATAAGCCTTCTAAACTTTCATTATGACTGTAAAAATTTAAATATTATGTACACTGGTACATGTATATGTTCATATGATTTCTCGCTCTCATACACTGAGTCACATGACTTGTTCTCTCTCTCATCTCATAGGATGTGATATTGACAAACGCTTGTTCAGGAGCTGTCAACATGTGTATTGAGGTATTGTGTGAACCTGGACAGAACATCTTAATTCCATCGCCGGGATTCAGACTATATAAATGCCTCTGTGAAGCCAGAGGGGTTGAAGTTCGCCTGTATAGATTGATGGTAAGCCTGTTTTTTGGTCTAGTGTTGTACTGTTGGTTTGGCACAGTTATCTCATTAGTTTTTGCCAGATAGCTATGAATTTGGCAAAGAATTCCTTCAATTTGCCAACGTTAACAATTATCATGGGAGCTCCCACCCCTCTCTCTCTCTCTCTCTCTCTCTCACCCTCCCTCCCTCATTTATTTCCCTCTACTGTTACACACAATTAAGTCTGTCAGTTTATCTTGATCTTTAAGTACCCAATCATGCTTATGTTTTTGATTGTACAATATTATTATTATTATACACTCATTCACACACACACACACACACACACTCACTCTCTCTCTCTTTCCTGCAGCCTGAGAGAGGGTGGGAGGTAGATTTAGAAGACCTCGCGAGCAAGATAGACAACAACACAGCCGCTTTTTTCCTCAACAACCCCAGCAACCCTTGCGGATGTGTCTACTCCCGTAAACACTTAGAAGACATCTTGGCCCTGTGCGAGAGATATAAGCTGCCAATCATCTCCGACGAAATCTACGATGGAATGGTAAGCATTGCATGTATCACAAATTAAAAGAAGGCCCAAGGGTGATATTGGATTTGAGAATGGTCTAATATCTGAGATCTATTCTTCAAATATAATTTTTTTTCATAAATTTTAGGTATTTCAAGGTCAGGAGTATGTCTCACCTGCTACTTTGTCTGAGAACGTGCCGATACTGGCGTGCGGAGGCATCGGAAAGAAGTATGTAGTCCCAGGCTGGAGGCTGGGATGGATACTGATTCACGACAGAAATGGAGTATTCAAGAAGGAGGTAGGTTCTGAACTACCATGCAGCTGAAAAATTTATTGGGGAATTAAATTAAAAATTTCCTACTCGCATACATACGTATGGCGATCCCGCACCAAACTGCCAAATTAAAATCCACCAATATTCTTGCAATAGCGATTTTGGACTCAACCACCAAATTTAATTTCTGCCAATAATTCTGGCTATACAGTATACCCCTTCTGCAAAACTGTTACTCTCACCCCCCCCCTCCCCTCCTCCTCAGGTGATTCCAGGCTTAGGTCGCCTTGCGATGAAGCTTCTTGGTCCGTGTACTTTCAGTCAGGCAGCCATTCCTCACATCTTTGAGAACGTCCCTCGGTCTTACATTCAGCACAATATGGAGGTCTTCGAGAAAAATGCCAAAGTTTGCTATCAGATGCTCAAGGATGTGCCGGGGATTTCTCCAATCATGCCAGCTGGAACCATGTACATGATGGTGAGTTGCATTAATTTAACTCTTTCTTAATTCCTGCAAGTATTTCACTAATTGATGCGATAGCTACAATGTCATAATAATATTTATTGTATCTTCACTTGTCTAAAATCCAAGAATACTGTGTTAAAGTTTTGAAGCTGGTACATAATGTGGGGAGAGGCACTCTTAATTAGCATCCCTTTTATTCTTATTTTTCCAGGTGACTGTGGATCTCAGTCATTTTCCAGAGTTCCAGGACGATGCTGCCTTTGCTAGTGGCATGCTCGTTGAACAGAGTGTATTCACTTTGCCAGGAATGGTGAGAGAGAATTTTTTTTCCAGAGACTGATTCGGAATTGAAATTTTGCTTTTTCTGCTACTGATATAATATTTTCTGCAGGCATTCTCAGCCACAGGTTGTTTCAGGATAGTACTGGTGATGCCGGACGATAAGATTGCAGAGGCTTGCACGAGAATAAAGGACTTCTGCATGCAACACTATACACCATAAATGGTGCAATTATCGTGGTCAATTCATATTTCATATATTTTTATCGCTGTTTTGTGTCCATCCCCAACACTGCTCTGATTACTTATTTATTTATTCCATAAGATATGCACCGAGTAATCAAGAATCTGATGCCATGCAAAAGTCAAAATCAAAGTCTGTAATATTTACTACCTAATATAAACAGGATACACAATACAGTATATATAGGTATAATTACACAATTTTAAACCAATGGTAAAAAGTTCTTCAGAACATGAACAAAATTAATACCGTATAGCCGGAAATATTGGCGGGCATTAAATTTGGCGGTTGAGCCCCAAATCGCTATTAGAAGAATATTGGCGGATTTATATTTGGCGGTTCGGTACGGGATCGCCATACATATATATGCGAGTAGGAAATTTTGGCGGATTTTAATTTGGCGGTTGTAATATAGACCGCCAAACCGCCAAATTTTCCGGCGGTAATAGTCATATTATTGCGCATGCGCCAAAGTACCGAGTTTCACCACGCCCCTCCTATGCACATTGCAATACATTGAGGTGAACCTCGGTCCATGCAGTATAGTTACCATGAGCTCGAGCAACCATCAGAACGGTTCAGATCCGCCGTCCAAGAAGCCTAGGCTGGAGGGCACCGATGGAGAGACTGCTGAGAGGTCGTGGAAGGTGCGGGCATCACGTGAGTCTCACGACTGCATCAACCCAGTGAGGTCCTGTGAGGAGATTTACT
The DNA here is from genome assembly GCA_963930775.1 of Cliona cf. orientalis. NCBI lineage: Eukaryota > Metazoa > Porifera > Demospongiae > Clionaida > Clionaidae > Cliona > Cliona cf. orientalis. The sequence continues at coordinate 10,472,069 of OZ005694.1, forward strand.
TCAAAGAGGCTCTGGAGAAGAGAGATAAGAGCAAAGAGCTCATCAAAGTCTCCATAGGTGAGGACGCAATCATAAGCTGTGTCTACCAATGAGTCGCATTTTTGGTTCAGCACCGCCCACTTCTTTCCCCCCTGACAGGTGACCCCTCAATATTTGGCAACCTGCCCCCTCACCCTGCCGTGATTGAGGGGGTGAAGCTAGCGCTGGAGTCTGGTGAGTACAATGGCTACGGCCACTCGTCAGGAATACCTCACGTCAGAGAAGCAGTGGCCAAGGAGTTCTCAAGACCAGGAGCCACACTCACTAAAGAGGTAAAAAATTTTTGCATTTCAGAATGCTATACACTGTGATTTTGCTATGTGTTTAAGACCTGGCTAGGCTGTAGCCTGCATATCCATGGGCAATCAGTCAGTCATGTGACTAGACTACCCATCTGTTTTCAATAAAAAATTAATTTGTTCGCTAAGCGTTAAATAATGAATATCATTTGCCTGACAGATTGTGGTAGTGGTTGACTGATAACTTCCCCTTGTGTGTGGATAAACATACAATGTCAACATTGTCTAGCATACTCTTTCCCCCTCCCCTATCTCTCTCTCTCTCTCTCTCTCTCTCTCTCTCTCTCTCTCTCTCTCTCTCTCTCTCTCTCTCTCTCTCTCTCTCTCTCTCTCTCTCTCTCTTTCGTAGGATGTTGTAATGACTGCTGCTTGCTGTGGAGGGATTGGCATGTGTATCGATGTGCTGTGTGAGGCTGGGAAGAATCTGCTAGCTCCATCGCCGGGATTTGGACTCTACAAGTGCCTCTGTGAGGCAAGAGGGGCAAATATCAAACTCTACAAGCTATTGGTATGTACATGTACCTATATATCAATTATGAGATAGAGGGAGAGAGAGAGAGAGAGAGAGAGAGAGAGAGAGAGAGAGAGAGAGAGAGAGAGAGAGAGAGAGAGAGAGAGAGAGAGAGAGAGAGAGAGAGAGAGAGAGAGAGAGAGAGAGAGAGAGAGAGAGAGAGAGAGAGAGAGAGAGAGAGAGAGAGAGAGAGGAGAGAGAGAGAGAGAATTATCTCCTTTTCTCGTGCAGCCTGAGAGAAGCTGGGAGGCTGACTTGGAGGACCTGGAGCGCCAGATTGACAACGATACGGCCGCACTTCTCCTCAACAACCCCAGCAACCCCTGCGGATCAGTCTACTCTCGTCAGCACCTGCTAGACATCTTGGCTCTGTGTGAGAAACACAGGTTACCCATCATCTCTGATGAAATCTACGATGGAATGGTATATAGCAACCTAGTGTAATGACTGAGGGAGTATTAAATTTATACAGTGGAACCTGTACTAGTGTAAACGCCATGGGACCTGGCTAACTGGCTGGTATACGCATGCAATAGGCAGGTGGCCGTCTTATCCAGGCTGCATTCCATAGTAAATGCATTGTGGCTGTTTGGGACCTACAGGATGTGGCTGTATTAAGGAGGTGACCACCTTATCCAGGTGACCGCTAAGGCAGGTTCCACTGTATCTATATTTTAGGTGTTTCGAGATCAGGAGTATGTATCACTGGCTACCCTATCCAAGAACGTTCCTATACTGGCTTGTGGAGGCATCTCTAAAAAGTACATGGTCCCGGGTTGGAGACTGGGCTGGATACTGATTCACGACAGAAATGGAGCATTCAAAGATGAGGTATAAGTATAATTCAAACTTGAACAATGGCCATTAATAGTGATTTCTCTGTGGACTATGTGAATGTAAAGCTTACACAATCATCCATTTATCTCCTCTCTCACTCTCTCTCTCTCTCTCCCTCTCTCGGACTCCCCTTCTCTCTCTGTTCTCTCTCCCCTCATCAGGTGACTCCAGGTTTAGGTCGCCTGGCGATGAAGCTGCTTGGTCCTTGTACCTTCAACCAGGCGGCCCTGCCTTACATCTTTGAGAATGTACCTGAGTCCTACCACCAGCGCAGCATGGACATCTTTGAGAGAAACGGCACCCTCTGCTGTGAGATGCTCAAGGATGTGCCGGGGATTTCCCCAATAATGCCAGCTGGGGCCATGTACATGATGGTGAGTAATACTATGGCTATGGCCTGAGGTGTAAAGTGCTGCCTATTGATATGTTTTTGTATTGATTACTTTCCAGGTGACTGTTGATCTGAGTCATTTCCCAGAGTTCAAGGATGACGCTGCCTTTGCTAGTGGCATGCTCAGGGAACAGAGTGTATTCACCATACCAGGATGGGTAAGAAGTTATCATATTGTGCTATATATAGGTTACGTATGATAGCCATTATTTTCATTCCACAGGCATTCTCAGCCACAGGTTGTTTCAGGATAGTACTGGTGATGCCAGATGATAAGATTGCAGAGGCTTGCACGAGAATAAAGGACTTCTGCAGAGAACATTACAAAGCGTGATAGCCAATATACCAGTAATCCTATGATTTGTGAGGAGATCTGATACTATGCATGATGACCATTATTACTATTGACTATAATATGGGTGGTAGTGCATAGATAGACCAGCGTATGAGCAACCATGCATGTGCGTGGGACGATGATTGATTCCATTTCCGCGTTCATAGTTTAATGGTGCAGCCACACAACAAGCATGGCATATATATACACCTGCTGATCTCTCTGCTACTATTATTGAGCACTCCCTAGTTTACTCTACCATAACCTGTGCAACTATATTTAGTGTTCTAAGTAGAGTTCCTACTTATAGGTAACCATTAATTAATGGCCATTAGTATGATTATTATTATTATTCAACAGCCCACATGCACCGAGGCCCACACAAAGAAGCTTTTAATTCTCTTTACGTAACGGGAATGATATATAGAGGCCGGAGCGCACGTGCGAGAAGTTAATGTGATGCATGCATGCTAGGAGTACCAAACTACTACACTACATATGCATCGTAGGTCTCTATAAAAGCACTTACACAAATGCTCCTATAGTAGTAGAGCAGGGAAATCGGAAAGCATAATACGCATAGCTAAACTGTTGCCATCGTTGATTTTAATTTGCTCGATTTTAATCAGATATGAGTGATAGTGCTGAAAATAGTGGCAAGGAAACGCCGAGGGCGAACAATCGCAGTCAAATAAATCGAGATTTAATTATCGATGGGACCGAAGTTGGCGGTGTAGTGGTGGGAATTCTTCCCCCGCTAATAGAAGCATTCACGACCGCGCTGAATAGGATTGTTGATAGGACTCTTGAAGAAACTAACGCACTGAATGACGAGCACTTGAAGTTGACTAATGAGGCCAAAGGCATCCACCGTTCCCTGCGTGCAACTGTCAAAGATGCCCTGCGGCTTGTGGAAAAAATTGACGATTTTGCTACGATAGTCCTACAGAGGAACAACGTGACAAAAATCAAACAAGATGTTCGAAATCAAAACTATTCTTTGCTTACAGAGCTGATCAGACAAATATCCGTTTGCCTGAATCAACTTGACGAAATGCACAAAGCATTCAAAAAAAATTGTGATGAAGCTGGCGGTCAGTGTGCATCAATGGTGGAAAAGTGCTCTTCTAACGCACATAAAGCAAAGAATCAGAAGAAAAAGACACAAATTGGCGGTGGAGTTGGTTCAGGAGTTGCGCTAGCCGCCTCGGTTGGAGTTGGAGTCGGAGGTACGATAGTATCGATCGTTGCTGGAGTACTTACCGCTGGAGCTGGTGCAGCTGTCGGTCTCCCCCTCACCGCTGCAGCCACTGCAGCACTAGCTGGCCCAGGGATAGCCGGTGCTGTTGCTACGGCCAAATCTGCAAAAAAGTTTGAGCAAACTGCTTCCAAGTTTTCTAAACTTAGCGACTTGTTCACTTCCATGCAAAAGTCATCTGATGACTTATTCGAGCACATGGAGGACCTGAACCAAACATTGACAAATCGGCAGGAGACATCGGATGAGATTACCCGTTGGCTTGAGCACGATGGGCACGCACAGACTGATGCCATTTGCTCATCATTGGAGAGGCTGGTTGAGCTTTGTTGTAAGACGCAAGAGAGCATTTCATCCAGTCGTGAAATTGTGCGAAATCTGCAAGATAGACTTCACCAACTCGATCTTTAAAACATTTATGATGATGAATTTTAGTAGTGACACTTTGAATTTTAGATAGCATAGTGTTTTTTAGGTGACATGTCAGTCGCTCTATAGATGTTATGTAATCTAGTTGAAATTTTTGGATGCCTTTTTGATTTTAGCTATAATATACTAATTTCCTCATTCTTTTTGTGGATAGTACATTAGGAAACTGAGTATTGATTAATGATCGATGTCTAAAACGCAAGAATAAAAATTTAATAGGATATGAACACTTGGATACCTGAGTCATTAGTACATTCCATGGCCAGGATTGGTTCCATAACGGGAGGCCGTAACTCACGGCAATAGTTATGCTAGATTACATTCACAAGTAATTACGGTGTTGTCATGGTTGATATAGTGCTCTGCACAGAACTGATTTATTCTATTGCATGCTATGTTCAGTTTGTCATTGGGCAAGTGGGTATTCCCAACTAATGATATTGATCGCTAAAAGCAAAACACTCAAAGGAGCTATCAAAACAGAACTTATAGTAGCAACATGTAGTGCAGTGGCTGCACCATTGACTTTGCATGTTGATCAATGACATTATATTATGTATGTAATGTGGTTAATTATTGCAATGACATTAGATCTATAGAAAAAATTACACACATACATACATACACAAAATAGTGATAAATTGAATACATAAAGGGTTGTGAAAAGTGTACATGTACTATATAGGCAGTGATCAATAAAATTGTGTGTGGATAGCCAAATATCTAATCAGCAGGTGTGTGTATTAGTGTGTAGGGTTGGGGGTGGGGGGAGAGATTATGAATTGGCAAAATAATTATTTTGGCAGATATTACGTAGCCAAGTAAAAATTCACAGATCCTGGAAGGCATGTCACTCTTTGTTCTATGATCAACTGCTTGGCAAACTCAACGTCATCCTTAAACTCTGGGAAACACTTCATATCCACACCAACCTGCAGAAGAGAAAGTAGCTAGTCTTTTCCAGGGGCTGATTCAGAACTGCTTTTTCTGCTACTGATATAATATTCTCTGCAGGCATTCTCAGCTACAGGTTGTTTCAGGATAGTGCTGGTGATGCTGGATGATAAGATTCAGCAGCAGACGCTTGCACAAGAATAAAGGACTTCTGCAGAGAACATTACAAAGCGTGATAGCCAGTACCATGGCACTATGGCCGTGGACTATATATTTTATTTATAATTATTATTTTATTATTATGTGGGGCATAAAAATTGTGGCCCGCTATGATAAACTATCCACTGCCTGGACTGCCTGGAAGAGATGACTGTTGCCCCTTGCTGCGCATGCGCGCTGGGGGTAGGGCGCTGACAGAGATCATCGCATCCCAAAGGCCATGCCCATGGCCCTAGCCAGCCCTAGGGTCTAGTCTGGGGACGAGACACGAGACAATCTCACCATCGAAATCACGTACGGACCGCGGACCAGCCCCAACACATGCACCGGGGGAGGATATGCAGTGACGTGTACATGCATGCCAAAATACATCGATCAAGGGACTTTCCCAGGGACTACACCTACTATAAATGTAACTGGTAAAAAGCATCAAATCTATACGATTCAGCAATAATTATGGAAGATCGAGTAGAGTTAATCATCGCTGGCGCAAGGGGAGGTGCTGCGCTGTTGGAATTTCTCCCTCCACTGGTGCAAAAACTCACAGCTACACTTCAGGAGATCGTTGATGAAACTCTTGAAGGAACCAATGCATTGACCGATGAACGACTCCAACTGACTAGTGAAGCAAGAGATATTCGTCGTACCATACGTACCGCTGTCAGGGAAGCCCTAAATTTCGTGGAAAAAATTGATGAATTTGCCACCATAGTCCTACAGAGAAACAATGTGACCCAAATTCAGCTTGGTGTGCGAAATTTGAACTATTCTCAGCTTGCAGAACTGCTGTGGCAATTATCTGTTTGTCTAAATCGAGCTACAGGAATACACGAAACATTTCAAGAAAACTGTAACTTGGCTCATGGCTTGTGTGTGTCACTGGTGGAAGTATGCTCCTCTAATGCACATAGAGCAAGAAATCAAAGGAGAAATACTCAAATTGGTGGTGGACTTGGCTCAGGTCTTGCACTAGTTGGCTCGGTTGGAGTTGCAGTTGGAGGTACAACAGTGTCCATTATTGGTGGAGTACTTACTGGCGGAGCCGTTGCAGCTGTTGGTCTCCCTCTTACTGCTGCAGCCACTGCGGCACTAGCCGGAACAGGAATAGCTGGTGCTGTTGCAACAGCAATATCAGCCGAGAGGTATGAGCAAATTGCTTCTAAATTCTCACAGTTAAGCAATTCACTCGTTTCCATGGGGAACATATCGGATGACTTGACTGAAAATATCAACAATCTGAAGACTGCCTTAACAAATCGGCAAGAGACATCGGATGAAATTACCCATTGGCTTGAACACGATGGGCATGCTCATACTGAAGCGATTTGCTCTGGGTTGGAGAGACTGGTTGAAACATGTCGCAGTACCCAAGATAGCACTTCACCTTGCCGGGAGATGCTGAGAAACCTACGGGATAGACTTCAGCAACTTGACCTTAGCTATTAATTGACAATATACTAGATTGTAAGATTTTATTATTACAAACTATCAAGCAGTCAGGTGTGTTCTATTGATCAATTTTAATTCTTTTACTGTCATATTATTAACCAGCTGCAAATAATTACAGTATTATGCTTACTAGAAACCTGGTCTGAAACCGTGACATGGTTGTCATGGTACATAGGTAACCGTTGTTATTCTTATCTCAATCATGCATATCACTCGGCTACAAAACAATAGCATAATAGTGTACGTGTGTACACAAGATTGCTGACTCATGATGACTAAGCAGAATGTTCACTATGATTATAATATTATTAATAATGGTAGAGTTCCCAGAATGAACAGTCATGTATTTGTACACAGAGTGTAACAATAGCTACATGCAATAAAACATGTTGTGCTGAATACCAAAGTACATGACTTTGTAGTGATCATCTATGATGGTGTATGGGCCCTTTACATGCACTATAATATTGTATTGTCATGGTTTGTAGTGTTCTGCACAGAACTGATTTATTCTGTTGCATGCTATGTTCAGTTTGTCATTGGGCATGATGAGAGCAATGCGAAAGGCGTCTGGATAGCCAAATATCTAAAAAAAATCAGCAGGTGTGTGCATCAGTGTGTAGGGGTAGGGGGTGGAGAGAGAGATTATGAATTGGCACAACAATTATTACTAATAATTTTGGCAGATATGTAGGCAAAAAACTCACAGATCCTGGTAGACATGTCACTCCTTGTTCTATGATCAACTGCTTGGCAAACTCAACGTCATCCTTAAACTCTGGGAAGCACTTCATGTCCACACCAACCTGCACAAGAGAAACCAACTTTCATTGAGGGGAGAGAAAGTCAAACAATAAAGTGGCCAAATTTGCTTAAGGCCATGCATGGTAAATTTGCAATCAAGATGATAAAAATAATAATATTTTGAGTGGTTGATCTCACCATGAGAAACCAACTTTCATTGAGGGGGGAGAAAGTCAAACAATAAAGTGGCCAAATTTTACTATGATAGTATGTACCCATCAGGTGCAAATTGAGTTTACCGTAGATCTGGAAATTTTCGTGTAAAGAAACTTTCGTATGATAAATTTTTGTGTAAAAAATTTTTGTAGGAACGACCCCTTACCGCATTAGCGTTAATAGTGCATGCTAATTTTCGTAAGATTAATTTTCCTAGCCACCATCGACTACGAAACAACGAAAATTTCCAGATTTACGGTATAAGGCCATGCAGGCAAGTTAGCGATCAAGATGGTAAAAATAATTATTTGAGTCGGTTGATCTCACCATGAGGTACATGGCTCCAGCCGGCATGACTGGCTTGAGTCCTGGTATGCTAGAGAAGACAGAGTAGCTAGTCTTGGCGTTGCTCTCAAAGACAGCCATGGTCTCAGAGAGGAAGGACTGGGGGACGTTGGCGAAGATGCTGGGAATAGCGGCCTGAACGACTGAGGCAGGGTTTAGAAGCCTCATCGCCATTTGAAAAAACCCAGGACGAACCTAACAAAAAAATATATAAATAAATACCAGCAATACAATACTTAGCATGTAATAATACAGTACATAAGATATGGCAGGATCAAATAAATTATGTGTGGCCTTTTTTTTTAACTAACAGAGTTACATTAATTTCATCATGTAACAATAATATAAGGTGGTACATAAGATATGGCATAATCAAATAAATTTGTGGCCTTTTTTTTAACTTACAGAGTCTTTGAGTACGCCTTGCATGTCGTGGATGACCAGCCATCCACACCTCAGTCCAGGGACGAGGTAGCGCTTGCTCAGTGCCCCACAGCTGATAACTGGCACACCCTCTGAGAGGTGGCCCAAGGGATGATGTTCGTGACCCTCGAATACCTGTAGTCAGCCGAGGAGAAATAAAAAGATCATCATACTCTCTTGCTGGGGTACTTATACACAAATAAGCATAATATTGAAAGAAATTTGGCTGTAATCACATTCAAGTAAGCTAAATAACTGAAATGTGGCAGAAATACAGGTAGTACACTAAATTTAATCTCTGTACGCATACCATTCCAGCGTAGACTTCATCTGCAATAATGGGCACTTTCTTTTTCTCAGCCACGGCCAAGATGTCCAGCAGGTGCTGACGAGAGTAGACTGATCCACAGGGGTTGCTGGGGTTGTTGACAATGATGGCAGCTGTGTTCTCATCAATCTGCCTCTCCAGGTCCTCCAAGTCAACCTCCCAGCTTCTCTCTGGCTGCATAAGAAATGACTCTCTCTCTCTCTCAAAAATCTCTCTTCTCTTCCCCTCCCCTCCCCCTCTCTCCCTTTCTCCCGCCTTACCAACAGTTTGTAGCTATTCAGTTTGATATCCAGAGCACCAGCCAAACATCCATATATGGTGAAATGTGGCCTTGGTATCAAAATAGTCTGTCCTGGCTCGCAGACTGTTCCAAATATAATTTCCAGCACTCCAGATGTACCAGGAGCCAATATCACATCCTGCCCATGTAAAAATTTAATGTACCGATACACACAAAAATACAATAATATTATTATCACCATGAGCAATAAAACAAATCCCAATGTTGTGATAGAGCTGGCGGGCCACATAACCACATGACACATAGTTTCCTCTATGACAAATATTTAAGGAATTGAGGGGAAATTCCCTCGATAATTTAGCAATCATGGATAGGGCACTACCTCATGTGTGAGTTTGCAGTTATCTGAAGAAGACATTTGGGCAATGGCCTCTCTGGCTTCCACTAGGCCAGCGGAGTGAGGGTAGCCATTGATCTTGGCTTCACCGCTGTCCAGCGCAGCTCTCAAGGCTTCCTTCACGGCTGGGTGGGGCTCAAGGTTGCCAAAGATTGACGGATCACCTGAAGTATATAATAATACGACCGTGAAGACAAAATTAATGTATAAAAATGACACCATATTCGAGCATATTCTATGATCAAATAAGAAGAAAATAATATTATACACATGTATATTTGGTGATTTACTCTAAGTGGGGTGAAGTGGGGTAGGGGGGAAGGTGTGTCTCACCAATGCCCAGTCTGTAGATGTCCTTAGTACTCTTCTCCATGGCAGGGAGGAAGTGTTTCTCCATCAGTACTCTGATAGGATTGATGCATGCCTGGGCTCGCCTTGAAGCTTTCAGCTGAGGCCAAGAGCCACCTAAAAAAGGAGTAGTACAGTAGTATTAGAAATAAAACACATCATCTCTGATAGCAAGTCTCTACTACCTCCAATGGCGGTCCCTGAAGCAGCTCTCTGTGTGCACCTCGTCAGAATACGTTGATGATGACGGATGGAGACGAAGAAATTCTCCAGGAGACCATTAGACGTCCGTATGAGCCTGATAGAAGACATCCTCTTCTGACCCCAAAGCCTTTGTTTTTCTGGCAGCTGCAACTAATCACCTTCGGTAAGTGGTCGTTAAGGGGCGGGGCTGGAATACAGCTATAGCTACGCCCCTTTTTAGTGAACTTGTGCGTTTCAACCAAAAATGGAGGTGGAGAGAGAAGAGACGTGGGTGCTGGGGCCCTCGCAGCGATCACTGGCCTGCTACAACCCCATTCGCTCGCTAGTAGAGAAGAGCTTTCTCCCTGCTCTGCAGAGATGTGACAAAGAAGTTTTCAAGCTAGCTACAGGTACCAGAGTATCAACCTAGTGGCTGCTGAGCTAACCCTTGCCTCTAGATTCTATGGTGCATAGTACAAATATTATTATTACAAATCTTACTTGATATTTATAATAAATTAAAAGCTCAATATGCAATTCCCACCATTTGTCAGGTGATCCAGCTGTCTTTGGCAATCTTGATCCCCACCCAGCAGTGAATGAGGCGGTGAGAGCCGTACTGGACAGCAGTGAGGTCAACACCAATGGCTACCCACACTCCTCTGGCTTGCTCGTGGCAAGGAAGGCCATTGCAGAGAAACTCTCAACAGATAAACATAAATTTTCACCAGAGGTATTGGAAACTGCAGTGTGAATGCTTCTAGCAGCAACCATAAGAGTAACACCTTTAAGGCCCATGTTGATGGGATTTGAGTCACACTGATTGTCTTTTCTCCAGGATGTGATAATGACTCCTGGGACAACAGGTGCTCTGGAGATTGCCATGGCAACGCTGTGTGAGCGTGGAATGACAGTCCTCCTACCCAAGCCTGGATTTGCTTTCTTCAATTGCTTGGCTAACAACTTGGAAATCAAGCAAAAATTCTATACACTTCTGGTATGTACGCACCAAATCTTGTCATAAATTTTGATGATTATTTTCTTTCAATTTTTTGCAGCCAGAGAGAGGCTGGGAGGTTGATTTGGAGGATCTGGAGAGGCAGATTGATGAGAACACAGCTGCCATCATTGTCAACAACCCCAGCAACCCCTGTGGATCAGTCTACTCTCGTCAGCACCTGTTAGACATCTTGGCCGTGGCTGAGAAAAAGAAAGTGCCCATTATTGCAGATGATGTCTATGCTGGAATGGTTAATTATTAATTAGTCCTATCACCCTAACTGATATACAATGAGATTGTCGGTCCCTTGATGACTAAAAGTATGGCACTAAAATGATAATGCTGTTAATTATTTAGGGTTTAGATCAACTAATGAGATGTAATCATTCTATTCATCCAAAATTTAATAACTCATAGTCAGCTGTACTAATTCCCTTATTAACACACACCAGAATTGTGTGATATCCTGTTCTTTTTGTACCTCTTCCCCTATCAGGTGTTCAAAGGTCAGGAGTACCACTCCCTGGGCTACCTATCAGAGAAGGTGCCCATCCTCAGCTGCTGCAGCCTGAGCAAGCGCTACCTCATCCCCGGATGGAGGTGTGGATGGCTGGCCGTCTACGACAAGCAAGGACTCCTCGGAGACAAAGTAAGTCTAGCGATAATATTTTGTTACAGAATTTGACAAAAATGCATACTTGAAGGTGGTGATGAAGTATAAACTTTTGAACATAGTTTTTGTGGTATCCTAATAATGCATACATGACCTGCGTATGCCTCTTGCTTGCGTCCTCTATTCCATACCTCACTAGCATAAAATATGCATAATTTCAGCTTTTAATGCTTGCATTTTTGCTTTTTCCCTTCGATCTGCAGACTCGACTAGGACTTACGCAGCTGCCCACTAGACTGCTGAACCCCTCGGCCATCATCCAAGCTGCCATCCCGGCCATCTTCAAGAACATTCCCGACTCCTTCTTTGCCCAGACGATGGAGGTGTTTGAAACCAATGCCAAGACGTGCTACTCCATCCTGTCCAAGCTGCCAGGTCTCCACCCCGTCATGCCAGCTGGCTCCATGTTCATCATGGTAGGTCAATGAATTGTAATGAGATTGCGAATTGTTCATGTGATATTGGCTCAATTATTTGCTGCATGATAATCAAAAGAGCTAGAGCTAGGTTGTTCACTTGGCAGTTGCTCAATATTCAGTCGTGCAAGAAAGCCTACATGCACTATATTGACGACCTTTTACCACATGCACAGCTGCTAGGGATGTGAAAATTAATATTCTTTCATATTGTACGTACAGACTAGAATTGAGCTGGATCGCTATCCTGATTTTAAAGATGACACGACCTTTGTCACTGAGCTGATAGCAGAACAGGGGGTCACATGTATGCCTGGATCGGTAAGGGGTCATCAACATTTTTGTGCAGTATGTATATTATGTAATGATGATGTCATGTTTATGCTACAGATTTTTGGCTACGATTCTTCGTTCCGTATTGCCCTGATGATCCCTAATGATAAGCTGAACGTAGCTTGCAACAGGATTAGTGAATTTTGTAACAAACACTATAGGAAATAAAGATCTTGTGTATTTTATTTTATTTAACATTGCAGTGTCATGTGTTTAGAAGTTTATGAAACGATTACCACATTCCTAGTAGCTTCATTGTATATGGTAAAGGGTCACTATGTGTGTAAGTAGCATTCTTAAGTTATGCTGTAATTGTCAAATGCTTTAAAGTGGCATAACTTGAAAATGAAAACAGATGACAAAACTTTTAAATATTTCTAGAATCATTTTCCATATTCACCTGTATCTGTGCCAAATTTCACGATTCGATACCCTTACCATTCGATACCTTTACTATTTCATATATACTAGGGATGTAATGACTCGTGCCAGGTAAACACCATTAAAGGTCAAGGAGATTCTCCTAATGCTAATCATTATTATGTTAACAGATGGTGTTATTGCAGTCGGTTTATCAGCATGGAAAAGTTTTAATAACACATTTTTCTCAATCGTTATCCTATTAAAAGAATAGATATACGGTATCGGATCAACGTCATAGTACGTAAACAGTTTATATAATCGTGTGACTTTTCATGCACTGTACATGCATGTATTGGAGTAATCATGTGACTTTTCATATACACTGTACTGGAATAATATATAATATAGTCTGATTGTGATCACTTAAAAGAGTCAATATCAACAAGCTTAAGGCCCAGTCACAACTTGTACATGCATGACTCGCTAGCGATTACAACTGGATCAACTAGCGATTGGTGACAAACGTTAATGGTGAGTGGCGTGTACGTTCCGACTGTATTGTGTAAGTTTTTACAAGTCATAACAACTCAGCCATTTATTCAAATAAGCAGGACAGGACATGTTTATAAAAGCATGACAACACAAGCGGGTACCAAGAGTATATTATACTATATTCTTGACAAGTTACAGGGTTTATTTTTGCTCAAGGGGCAAACACATAGCAGTAAATTTGGGGAGGGGGGGGGAAGGGGGGCAAAAGTACCCCCTGCCCCCCCCCCCTTCCCCGAAATTAACCCTGGGCTATACCTGTCCATAGCTGCTATCTATCCAGCACAATCATGCACAATACCGAGTGTACACATTCATTATTACACTTAGAAAACCATAATATTATAGCTACAAGTACAGTACTAGTGTAACTTTGGAAATGCAAAGAAAGTACCGCCCAAGCGATGATGAGCTCAGGAGAGGTCGCCAACGGCTCAGACCACGAGGTGAGTCTTTAATAGTCACAAAATGTATAGAGAGGGGAAAAAATAGCCAAAACTTTACACTACAACCAATGGTCCATGTACCGATGTTGACTCTATCCCAACAGAAGAGGCAAGAGAGAGAATCTATGATGAACCGCATGCACGGCTCAGCAAGGAGTGTTCTTCGCCACCACCCACTGAGCCAGAATACTACAACCAGATTATGATTACATACTTAAGAAGCAAAGAGTCTCAGCATGGCAGAGAAGAAGGTGCTACTGCAATGATGCCACCTGCTACAAAGCCTATTCCTCCCCCTAAACCCAAAAAACCTACAAATGACAACACAGGTACAGATATCCATCAGCATTGTATAATAATAGTACTCTCTATAATAATAGATAAATACACGTATCTTACCCGCCCCCCCCCCCCCCCCCATACATATACATTCATCAATATTATATACAATACACAGATGACAGGCGCTTTTCTCCCACTGGGTTTCCTACACAAGAAGAAGGGGAGAATATCTACGATCAACCTAACACAAGTGTGGAGTGCTCTTCGCCACAGCCCACTGAGCCAGAATACTACAACCAGAGTATGATTACATACTTAAGAAGAAAAAAGTTTCAATATGGCACAGAAGATGGTGGTAGTGCGATGATGCCGCCTGGTGCAAAGCCTATTCCTCCCCCCAAGCCCAAGAAACGTACTGATGATTATAAGCGTACAGGTACACTAAGTCATCAATCAGCATTGCTGTGATAACATACTATTACATACAGATGATATCACCACAAGTTGGTCAAGCATGCAGGCAAAACAGACTCAGTATTAAGCTGAATACAGACTGGTCCAGATACTTTTTTCGCCATTGAAACTGACACTGTACTGGCAATAATTTCGTTGGCATACATGTATATAGATCAGCTAGCTCCAGTATATACCATGTATGCTGTATCTCAAAACATACACATTGTAAGGTAACACAAACAATGAACTATGTAACTACTGTAAACGATCCCCAGGGTAGGTCCCGTGTCCAAAACTTACAGTAAACATCCACAACCACTTTAGAGCAAAGTTTAGGCCATATACATGTATTGTACGGGGCTGAAAGTAGTGGAATCAGATTCTGAATTCTGACAATTGTTACAAAATTAATGTGGCTATGATTGTACAAAAAATTAACCCTAAACGAGACCTGACTCAGTCCTGGTGTTCTTTGACCTTCTCCTTCTCCTCAAAAGACTCACCAAATTCATTAACCCTCGACTTGTCCACCGGGTACAACCTGCCACAATTCAACATTACATCATCATGAAATCATAGATACAGCACCCCCCTCCCCCCCCGGGATATAGTCTCACCATCGTTGGTAGAGGTAGACTACAAAGACCAAGTTGTCTCTAAAGACGGCGATGCGGTGGGAGGTTGGCATGGTGATGATGAATGTAAATACATCGTCGATGAAAGTGTTGAATGCCTATAATAATAATAATTATACACCCCCAAAAATATTAATGATCGTAATGAATGTTTAATAGCTACAGGGGACTTTTCTAACCTTATACATGAAAGGTCTCCACGGTAGATGGCCCACAGATTTCAGCTGTAAATAACAAAGATAAACTATGAGAGAGAGGAAGGGGGGGAGAGAAAATGTTTATTTCATCTCACCTTGTAGTTGAGGAACAACTGAGGGAGCATGAAGAGAAATCCATATGCGTACATTCCTACATAATGGATGAAGGAGACATGGTGAGATAGAATCTTTAAAAATCTTTATAGGAACCTACCATTGTCAATTTGACAAGACTGTGTATCAGCCATGAGTACCAGCTATGCATTAGAAAGAGGCAGCAAGAGAGAGAGAGAGAGAGAGAGAGAGAGAGAGAGAGAGAGAGAGAGAGAGAGAGAGAGAGAGAGAGAGAGAGAGAGAGAGAGAGAGAGAGAGAGAGAGAGAGAGAGAGAGAGAGAGAGAGAGAGAGAGAGAGAGATTGAGTCATTCATCTACTAAGGGATGGACAAAGTACAGCCTGTGATCATATAAAAATTTACAAAATGCTTTAAGGCAGTAGCCTAATGCACTAAAGATTTAATGAAATAATTTATCTATTTTTTGAGTGCTGCATTTAGTTTTTTTTCACAATGGTTTGAAAAACACTAGCAATTTATGTATTTTTTTTTTGTTAGTAGCGTGGTGGAAAAATATTATTATTATGTATATTTTCCTTAGTCCATATTGAAAAATTTCACAATTACTAGCAAAATACAATTGAGTCGAAGTGTAACAGTATAGCCTCTTGCTGATGCACCCCCAGGTGCGCGCACCTAACCAAGTATGGTAACGTGGCTAGGCTCTTGTGGCGTTGAGTTATGTGTAGAGTGCTTGTTATGGTCATGTCGCTGATTGGCTATAAATTTACAGCAGCATAGGCACGAAATGACCATATATTATGGGCATGGAGCGGCTTTCGGGCGGCGTCTTGCCGCGCATAATTGGAATTCCGGGCGCGCGCGACATTGCCGCGCCGCATGAGAATTAATAATAAGTGGGTGTAGCATCCGTCTTAATTTTTAATGTTACAAGATTTAAAATCTTAGTCTGGCACACCAGCATTAAAACACAACTTTCATACATATACATTTAGCATAATATTAATAATTAATAATAAATTTTACTGCTGATTTGAGGATTCTGTTTTATTATTATCATCACCATGCAGTCATAGTAGTAGCTGTCGCAGTAGTGGTCGTTTGCGTTGAATCGACTTGTCCTTGTTGCTGGCTCTCTGTCTCTGTCTCTTTCTCCCCTCCCCTTCCTTGGGACCACCACCACTTTCTTCTTCTTCTTTAGGGGCCACTGTCTCTATTGAGATCCCCATGGCGTCGTGGAGGGCTGGGACAGAGACAAAATCTCTAGGACGAGCCTAAATAACGTAAATGGGAGGTAAATGAAAACTTTTATTGCAGGTGCAGCCATAAAATTTAATAGCAAAGTATCTTCACACAAAATCACTACCTTTTCATTAATTATCACTATACATACGGGAGGAAAGGGAATACCTTAAAGTCTATGAAACTTGAATAATAGCTATAATATAACAGAGGACTGCGGTCTTCCACTCCAGAGTATCAACTTGACCTAGTGGCTGCTGAGCTAACCCTTGCCTCTAGATTCTGGGGCCCTCGCAGCGATCACTGGCCTGCTATAACCCCATTGGCTCGCTAGTAGAGAAGAGCTTTCTCCCTGCTCTGCAGAGATGTGATAAAGAAGTGCTCAAGCTAGCTACAGGTACCAGAGTATCAACCTAGTGGCTGCTGAGCTAACCCTTGCCTCTAGATTCTATGGTGCACAGTACAAATATTATTATTACAAATCTTACTTGATATTTACAATAAATTAAAAGCTCAATATGCAATTCCCACCATTTGTCAGGTGATCCAGCTGTCTTTGGCAATCTTGATCCCCACCCAGCAGTGAATGAGGCAGTGAGGGCTGTACTGGACAGCAGCGAGGTCAACACCAATGGCTACCCTCACTCCTCTGGCTTGCTCGTGGCAAGGAAGGCCATTGCAGAGAAACTCTCAACAGACAAACTGAAACATAAATTTTCACCGGAGGTATTGGAAACTGCAGTGTGAATGCTTCTAGCAGCAACCATATGAGTTACCTTTAAGGCCCCAGTTGACAAGATTGAGTCCCACTGATTATCTTTCTTCAGGATGTGATAATGACTCCTGGGACAACAGGTGCTTTGGAGATTGCCATGGCAACGCTGTGTGAGCGTGGAATGACAGTCCTCCTACCCAAGCCTGGATTTGCTTTCTTCAATTGCTTGGCTAACAACTTGGAAATCAAGCAAAAATTCTATATACACTTCTGGTATGTACGCACCAAATCTTGTCATAAATTTTGATGATTATTTTCTTTCAATTTTTTGCAGCCAGAGAGAGGCTGGGAGGTTGACTTGGAGGACCTGGAGAGGCAGATTGATGAGAACACAGCTGCCATCATTGTCAACAACCCCAGCAACCCCTGTGGATCAGTCTACTCTCGTCAGCACCTGCTGGACATCTTGGCCGTGGCAGAGAAAAAGAAAGTGCCCATTATTGCAGATGATGTCTATGCTGGAATGGTAAATTATTAGTCCATACCTAACAGATCTAATGTCAGTCCCTTGATAACTGAGAGCTTTTGATCCAATTTAATGCTATTAGTTATTGATAGCTTAGATCGACCAGTGAGATGTTTGATGATCATTCAAATCCAAAACTTAACAATTCACAGACATCAATTTTATCGCCTTGCTAATTGCTTATTTTTATTAGTACATACCAGAACAATGTGACCCAATCCTGTTATCAATCTCCCCCTATCAGGTGTTCAAAGGTCAGGAGTACCACTCCCTGGGCTACCTATCAGAGAAGGTGCCCATCCTCAGCTGCTGCAGCCTGAGCAAGCGCTACCTCATCCCCGGATGGAGGTGTGGATGGCTGGCCGTCTACGACAAGCAAGGACTCCTCGGGGACAAAGTAAGTCTAGCGATAATATTTTGTTACAGAATTTGACAAAAATGCATACTTGAAGGTGGTGATGAAGTATAATTATACTTTTGGACGTAACTTTGTGATATCCCAATAATATATACATGACCTGCGTATGATGCCTCTTGCTTGCATCCCCTATTCTATACCTTACTAGCATAAAAATATGCATAATTTCAGCTTTTAATGCTTACTTGAAGGTGGTGATGTGGTATAATTCTTAATGCGTATTTTTTTTTCATCGATCTACAGACTCGACTAGGACTTAAACAGCTACCCACTAGACTACTGAACCCCTCATCCATCATCCAAGCTGCCATTCCCGCCATCTTCAAGAATGTTCCTGACTCCTTCTTTGCCCAGACGATGGAAGTGTTTGAAACCAATGCCAAGACGTGCTACTCCATCCTATCCAAGCTGCCAGGTCTCCACCCCGTCATGCCAGCTGGCTCCATGTTCATCATGGTAGGTCAATGAATATTATAATGAGATTGTGAATTGCTCATGTGATATTATAATATTTGCTGCATGATAATCAAAAGAGCTAGGTCGTTCACTTGGCAGTTGCTCAATATTAGAAATCTTGCAACAAAGCCTACATACACTATATATCATAGGGGCGGGTGATAACATGATCTATGACTATATTGACGACCTTTACCACATATGCAGCTACTGCTGGGGATGTGAAAATTAAGTCTTTCATATTGTATGTATGCAGACTAGAATTGAGCTGGATCACTATCCTGATTTTAAAGATGATACAACCTTTGTCACTGAGCTGATAGCAGAACAGGGGGTCACATGTATGCCTGGATCGGTAAGGGTCATCAACATTTTTGTGCAGTATGTATATTATGTAATGATGATGTCATGTTTATGCTACAGATTTTTGGCTACGATTCTTCGTTCCGTATTGCCCTGATGATCCCTAACGATAAGCTGAACGTAGCTTGCAACAGGATTAGTGAATTTTGTAACAAACATTATAGGAAATAAAAATCTCATGTATTTTATTTAACATTATAATATTATACGGTGTCATAATTATGTTTATGATTCACACCAGGTAAACACCATTAAAGGTCAAGGAGGTTCTCCTAATATGCTTTATTTGTAGCTAGTTATTCGGAGATGCTTCAGTCAAACGGTAGTCTTCATCTACCAGCTGGATGAGAAGACAAGCTTATTTATGTATAATATTATGGGGTTGTGTGGATGGGGTTGTTTGCGACATTTATAAGTTTAGGTCATGGGACCTACTCTGGGATCTTTTGAAAGTGTTCACAGCCATAGTTTATTGTTATCTTACAATGTGTATGTTTTACACAGACTAGGAATTGAGCTGGATCACTATTCTGATTTTAAAGATAAATGGCCTTTGTCACTGAGCTGATGCAGAACAGGGGATTATATGTATGCCTGGATTGGTAAGGGGTCATCAACGTTTGTGTATTATGTAATGATGATGTCATGACATTCATTTTACATTTTGGCTATGATTCTTCGCTCCATATTGCCCTATAATGATCCCTAATGATAAACTGAACATTGCCTGTAGTAGGATTAGTGAATTCTGTGACAAATATTTCATAATATAAAACCGTTAATACCCGGTAAGTTATTATAGATTTAACAAGCAAGTCAGTCATAATACATAATAATAATCATGGTCTAAAGATCAGCTGCAATGACAGTTAATGGTACCTTGTCACTGTCAATCCTTGAATCACCATGAGCAGGTTCTAAATCTCTGTGTTCAGATTCAGAATCGTCCAGCATAGTGCTCTTTGTGTCACTATCATCTCCTGCCTTGCCATCTGAAATGTTTTTCTTGTGAAGATGTTTCACTAAGTCAAGAACCATCTCATGGTATACTATTGCTCTTTCAACCTGTGGTAAGTCATTCCACTTAGTACCAGTGCTATCTTCTTCCTTAAGTGGCATTTCTAGGTTCCTAATAGCACTCTTTAAATTGCCATGTTTCTTATGTAAAACCGTTTTATAAGTAATAAAAATTCCTAAGAAGATGATGACTGTTTGATAGAAACCAATCAGCTGGTGAGATGCACCACTTAGTGAGCCGTTAAGAGGAATTATGATAAGGTAACAGATTACGATGACCACAACAGATAAAAGAAACAGTAATAGAACAGTGCTTAATATAGTTGAACATAAACATTGAACAGATTTATTCTCCAACTTAAATATACTCCAAACATTTGATTCCATTTGAGCTTCTGGCAACTGTGTTCTGAGGAAAGCTCTCATACTTAAGTGAACAGCAATGAAACATGTGAAAAACACCACCATGTAATAAACAAATATGCTGCTGGCATAGTAAGAATCATTAATATAAGCAATGGCTATAAAAGGACAGTGGTTAATGAGGCCAAGCAGAGGTCCTAATAGTGATGGAATTACAGTGAAAATTGAACAAATTCTATTGTCTGGATTTTTGTGGTAATAGCAGCATATGGCAATATAGTGTGCACCGATATAAAGGATAAATGCAAACAAATCAAATACTAGTGTCATAATCGGTAAAAACTTTAGTCCACGTTTATAAAGCCCACGTAGCTCATCCTTAGAATCTGACAACAAATCATCCTTATTGAATTGATAGACCACAGCAGCAATGTCCATTGCCATGGCATAGAGTAAGAACATCATACCATTAATGGAGAGGCTAATCAAGAATGTCTCCTTGCTTACAGTCGACCTGTGCCTAATTTCTCTGACATAAAATTTTCTTCCGTTCGTTGATTTCATTGTACAACATATAATCGCTACAACACCTACAAATGCCATCACTATTCCCAAAGTTTGAACGCAAATCACAATATTTATGAGTTGGTTTGATCTTTCTTTATACAACTCGTTAAGTGCAACTCCATCCACAGCTTCTGCTTGATACGTATCATCAATACTTGGTCGAATGTTGTATTGCTCAACATATATCCTGAGCTACATTATTACAGTGTGCATGCATAATTTTATGGTTAATTATAAGCTATATAAATATTATAGTAGGAAATTTAGCTATAGTGTAAATATAAGTAGTGCAAGGATTAGAATTTTGGGCACAGATAGCAGCTGCAGTATAATATTATACTGTATTGTTATGACATTAATAATTAAAAATTTAATACATACCCTTTGTGTCAAAAAGGATAAGTGCTCATTCTTGGCTCCTTCACATTCTGTAGCATTCAGAGTCACATTGACTTGTCTTTCCCAAAAGGCGCTTGGCTTACCAAAAAACAGGGATAAAAATTGAAAAGTACCAATTGGGTACATGAAATACGATGCAGAGGCACCCCAAAACCACGTCTTTGTATCACTATAGGTAGCATTTTGGAAGTGGTATCGTATCACCACAAAATCTGGCGTATTTGTTTCTGGAGGAAAGAATGCTTTGGACAAATTGAAGACGTTGTCATCACTCTGAAAGAGGTGTTGAGCCAGGGAAATGTAGCAGTCACGACAGCTGTCTTTTCCAGGAGAGCATTTTCCAAAAACAAAATTGCTGGCGATGGCATTGCTTGGGGCAATGATGACACTCAAACCCAAAAGAAATCTAAAAATCATTGTTGCTAGCACTGATCAAGTTAACTTCATCACAAATCAACCACTATCAAAACAGTATAAATTTTGAGCTGCTACAATACACAAGCCACAAGGTCACACCCCTAATTGTTGCTCAACTGTATTCATTAATAATATATACTTCTTTTGATATGGCTGCCACCTGATTTACAGTAGGAGTATTCACACTAACAAGTCTAGCCTGGAGCTATCCCATTTTACCACAATACAGTGATAAAAAAATGGGGTGATGTGAGGTATATTAATCATGAATTTCCTAATAAAGTATAATCTATTTGCCAATTTGAATATGATTCTGTAGCTATTATACCACGTAAAGAAAGATAAATCTATGACAACCTGATTGATCCTGCATGGTATTCTTTGATATTCTCTTATCTTCAAATGACTCATTAACCCTAACCTTATACACTGGGTACAACCTACAGTATGACATCATTGGTAATCATAGGGACTTGAGTCTATAGCTATGTCTATAGTCTCACCATCGTTGGTAGAGGTACACTACAAAGACTAAGTCATCTCTGAAGACACCAATGTGGCATTGTGACAATGCATGAACACAAATACATTATCAATGAAAGTATACGTGTTAAATGCCTAAAGAATATGCAGCCCAAAATTAAGGATTGATTATGATGAACATTGAATACAGGGGCCTTTTCTAACCTTATAAATGAAAGCTCTCCATGGTAAATGGGCCACAGATTTCAGCTGTGAATTTAGTAGTCATTGCAGTTATTGGGTACATTGCTGAATGTTCTTCCATGTAAGGGTGTGGCTCGGATAGAGTACAATTAGTATTATCAATCCTCTAATGGCTAATATTATTAGCTCTAGTCTCACACGAGGGCTCTCTGCAAAATAAAGACCTTTCACATGTCAGCTTAGCTTGTTGTGTTAAATGTATTTCATACAGATAATATTGTATATGTATACAGACTAGAATTGAGCTGGATCACTATCCTGATTTTAAAGATGACACGACCTTTGTTACTGAGCTGATAGCAGAACAGGGGGTTACGTGTATGCCTGGATCGGTAAGGGGTCATCAACATTTTTGTGCAATATGTAATAATGATGTCATGTTCATGCTACAGATTTTTGGCTACGATTCTTCGTTCCGTATTGCCCTGATGATTCCTAATGATAAGCTGAACGTAGCTTGCAACAGGATTAGTGAATTCTGTAACAAACATTATAGGAACAAAAAAATCTCGTGTATTTTATTTAACATTATAGTATCGTGTGTTTACAATTTGGGGAGAAATTTATGCATGACTCTCACCATGTAAACGTCAATAAGATTCTCCGTATTACTAATAACTATAATAAACAGATCATGTTATTGCAATTCATTCATTGGCATGGGAAAATTTTACTAACACATTTTCCTTATCGTTATCCTATTTACAGAATAGATAACACGGTATCGAATCAACGTGTGACAATGGGTAAATAAACAGTATATATAATCACGTGATTTTTACCCACCACACTGGAGTATATTATATTATAGTCCAATTGTGATCACTTGAGTCGATATCAACTTGTACGTGACTCGCTAGCAATTAATTCTAACAGGATCAACTCGCGATCAACTGTTGTGGTAACAAACGTTAACAGTGAGTGGCGTGAGGGTTCAGATTGTATCCTATAAGTTAGAAAAAAACTCAGATACTTTTATAATTATATTCAAATACCTGGTAAGCATTGTGTAGCATGTTTGTAAAGCATGATAATGTACAATTGTACTTTACTTGAATGATATTTAATGTCCGTAGCTATTATAGCAAAATCATGAAGAGTACCTATAGTGTATGCGCCACATTAGTTGTTACTCAGGGTATATATACGTGTGGATTACTTTGTCGATCAAAGCCATAGACACTGTCGATATCTTTAAGGAGCTATTATTATTGGTCGCTCAACTATTTGAGAAAAATCATAATAATATAGCTATGAGCCAATTGAAATTTAAAGGAGTGCACTGCCCAAGCGATGATGAGCTCAGGAGAGCTCGCCAACGGCTTAGATCAAGAGGTGAGTCTTTAATAGCCAGCACATGATTCTTTACACTACAACCATGTACCAATGATGGTTTGTCTACAAAAGAAGCAAGAGAAGAGAGAATCTACGATGAACCGCAAGCAAGGCCAAGTGAGGAGTGTTCTTCGCCACCACCCACTGAGCCAGAATACTACAACCAGAGTATGATTACATACTTAAGAAGCAAAGAGTCGCAAGAGTCGCAGCATGGCACAGAAGAAGGTGCTACTGCAATGGTGCCACCTGCTACAAAGCCTATTCCTCCTCCTAAACCCAAAAAACCTACAAACGACAACACAGGTACAGACATCCATCAGCATTATATAATAGTACCGGTACTACTCTCGATAATAATAAATACACGTATAATATTATTATACATGCTCACCCCCCCCCCCCCCCCCCCCCCCATATTATACACATCCATACATACAATACACAGATAACAGGTGCTTTTCTCCCACTGGGTTTCCTATAGAAGAAGAAGGGGAGAATATCTATGATCAGCCTAACACAAGTGTGGAGTGTTCTTCGCCACCACCCACAGGGCCAGAATACTACAACCAGAGTGCAATTTTAAGGCATCATCAGTCCCCGTTTGGCACACAGGGAAATGCCATCATACCGATGCCTCCCAGTGCTGCTAGAGCAAGGCCTATTCCTCCTCCTAAACCCAAGAAACCTACTAATGACCATAAGCACACAGGTACACAAAGACCTATCAATCACCATTGCTGTGATTACATAATATACACACACACATCAGATGATGTCAGCACAAGTTGGTCAAGCAATCCCAACATGCAGGCAAGACAGACTCGGTATTAAACTGAACACGGACTGGTCCAGATACTCAAGAGCTTTCTTTGCTGATAAAACTGAAGTTGGAAACAGTTATCAATAATTTTGTTGGTATAAACCAACTAGCTATATACATGCATGCCATTTCAACTTTGTTTCAAAACATTCACATTGTAAGATACACAAACACTAAACTATGGCTGTAAACACTTTCGAAAAATCCCGGGGTAAGTCCCATGAATATCGCAAACAACCCCATCCATGCAACAATTTTAGAGCAAATTTAAGCCATATATATGGGGCTGAAAGTAGTGGAATCAGATTCTGAATTCTGATAATTATTACAAAATTAACATGGCTATGATTATACAAAAAATTAACCCTAATGAGACCTGACTCAGTCCTGGTGTTCTTTGACCTTCTCCTTCTCCTCAAATGACTCACCAAATTCATTAACCCTCGACTTGTCCACAGGGTACAACCTGCTGTAATTCAACATTACATCATCATGACATCATAGATACAGCACCCCCTCCCTGATATAGTCTCACCATCGTTGGTAGAGGTAGACTACGAAGACCAAGTCACCCTCGAGGATATCGTTGTGATTTTCGAACTCAGCGCTATTGATTTAGTGGGGGAGCCCCTCTTAGTTAGCACTATAGAGCGATTTTTAAGTCTGTGGAATGTCAATTAGCAGCTTTGATTAACATTCCAAGGACCTAAAAATTGCTCTACAGTGCTAACTAAGAGGGGCTCCCCACTAAATTAATAGCGCTGAGTTCAAAAATCACAACGATGTTCTCCAAAAACCTTCACAAAAGCCTATACTACCTCCTCTGCTTGTACATCATCACTGAAAGTGTTGAATGCCTATAATAATATTATTATTATACACCCCCCCCCCCCCCCCCCAAAATATTAATGATCGTAATGAACATTGAATACAGGCCTGAGGGGCCTTTTCTAACCTTATAC
Source organism: Cliona cf. orientalis (assembly GCA_963930775.1). Lineage (NCBI taxonomy): Eukaryota > Metazoa > Porifera > Demospongiae > Clionaida > Clionaidae > Cliona > Cliona cf. orientalis. Next base: position 10,497,707 of record OZ005694.1, read on the forward strand.
ATGTACATGAAAGCTCTCCATGGTAAATGGGTCACAGATTTCAGCTGTAAAATTAATAACAGAGATAAATTATGAGAGACAAAGAGAGAGGGGGGAAGGGAGGAGAGAAGGAGAGAAATTTCTTCTATTTCATAGTTGAGAAATAACTGAGGAAGCATGAAGAGAAATCCAAATGCATACACACCTACAATAAGAATGAAGGAGACATGGTGCGATAGAATCTTTACAGATCAGCAGGAACCTACTATTGACAAGATTGTGTAGCAGCCATGAGTACCAGCTAAATGAAAGACAGAGAGAGAGAGAGAGAGAGAGAGAGAGAGAGAGAGAGAGAGAGAGAGAGAGAGAGAGAGAGAGAGAGAGAGAGAGAGAGAGAGAGAGAGAGAGAGATCAATCCCCTACTGAAGGTCAGACTAAGAACAATGATCAGACAGCTTCACCTATGACTAGGGGTATGAGGACATAAGAGAGCTTCTTCATGGCCTGATAACTGAACATAGCTTGCAACAGGATTATTATAGTGAATTCTGTAACAAAATTAATACTATCTTCATGCCCTCAAATATACTCCTCAGTATACATAGAAAGTGTGAGTCAGACATGATGTTCGCCCTTTTATGGCCTCGCTATAGACAAGACTTAGCTATATCAGAGACCACATGTCATTGGAATGCTATGACACTTTTAATTTTTTGGCTATGATTCTTAATTTAGTATGCCCTGATGATACACAATCATTATGGTTACTTTGTTAAAATTTAATTATATGCATGGAAATGAAGATCACATAGTGCTATACTTATATCCAAGAGCCTTTATTGCAGAAAGTTCCTTATTAGGTATATTGCCCTCAGCGCTCTTGACTTTTATGGCCTCAAGACTTAAAGCTTCCGGGAAGACAGCTCAGTCCATAAGCCAGCGATCCACATTTATAGACCACAATGTCATGACATTGTCATCGTAACACTTTTTTTGGCTACAATTCTTGCTCCGCATTGCCCTGATGATCCCCAGTGAGAATTAGTGAATACATTAAAATTGATAATGTCTATAGGCCCTTTAGTTGCATCATTAACGGAAATAACATTGTAGTTATTGTGCATGTGATCAATCATAGAATTAACTTAAGGTAATCCTATTATAGTGACATGTGTAGGTGGCTAGTCACGGCATCGTATACCACACAAGGTCATGATCAGCCCAACTCTGACCAATAATGGGCATGACCTGATAGCTAGCTATAATATCATAGGTCAGATGATTACCTAGCCCGTCGTTATAAACGTACAAACAATCTGTTTTTTGCACACTTTAGATGGTGGTTTTCAATATTATTAGTCGCTTGACAAAAGTCAGAGGGCCCAGGATCTGGCGTATCATAATAAATGAGAGAACATTAATTTTATGTATAGTGTTTGGAGCTGTGCATAAAAGTAGGGCAAGTTAGTCCACAGGAACTCTTTCTAATCATAAATAGTATAATATTATATATAATATTATATATATGCAGGATGATGTCTTCAGCAAGCTCAGCGGCCCTTCCCTACGAAAGTCGAGATTTATTCATTGACTTAAGCTACCAACTTTCAAAAGAGGACAGTGAAAGAATCGTGTATTTTGAAAAGTTACCAGAGGAGCTACGGGAAGAGTCACCACTACGAATCCTTGAGTACTTGCAACGGCACGGGAAAGGTTCTCGTTCTGAACTTATTCGAATACTGGAGGGTATCCACAGACATGATGTAGCACAGGAAATAGCTGACACTTATGACAACAAACTTATTTGCACCAAACAGCGCGCTGGTGCTCTATCTGCTCAAATTGAACAGCTAATGAGAGTCGCTGAGGGGACCAGGGACGAATCTAACGTAAAAATTTTAGCAGATAATATGGATCGATTAAATACTGTATTGAAGGGGTTATCCATCCAAGTTTCCCCAATACAAAGCTCTGGTAGTCGCTATTGCCCATCAGATGACGAGTTGAGGAGAGCTCATCAACGACTGAGGCCAAGAGGTGAGACTAATATTACAAGTATTATATTATATATTAGTGATTCACTAACTTCTACAATAATTATAATTCTTACAGGGACCGTCCACCCTATAGAGGAAGCAGGGGATCTGGCAGAGAACATCTACGATGATCCACATAAAAGCGCTGTATGTATTTCATCACCACCCCCAATTCCACAATACTATAACTACAGTGCAATAAGGAATCAACAGGCAAAGCCACCCTCAAAAAAGCCAACCCCTCCTCCAAAACCCCCAAAAAACACCAAGGAATATAAACACACAGGTACCACAGATCTATCCGGCACGAGATACATGCACCTCACTATTCATAATAATTACTGTATTATCTACATTTTTTGTTTCAGAAGACGCCACTGACAATGTACCCTTCACAGATGACTACTCCAGTACTAGCTCACAATATCACTCTCACTGGTCAAGCAACTCAGACATGCAGGGTCAGCAGTAACGGAATTTTATGCTAACTCCTTTTATGTCACAACTGTTTCCATAAGTAACGGACTATTTATGCTAATCTACAACTGTTTCCGTAAGTAACAGTTACTACACTGTATTACTATAAGGACTTGCTGATGTCACATGATTTAGTTACGTTTGCATCATGAATATTAGATTAATCAACCTGGATGTAGAGATTCTGGATTCTAACAATAATCAAAACTAAATGTGGCACTATAATATATATATGATCGCAAAAATAATTAACCCTAATGAGACCTGACTCAGTCCTGGTGTTCTTTGACCTTCTCCTTCTCCTCAAATGACTCACCAAATTCATTAACCCTCGACTTGTCCACAGGGTACAACCTGCCAGAATCAACATTACATCATCATGATTCATGACATCATAGACAGTGTCCACCCACCCACCCTCCCAGTATAGTCTCACCATCGTTGGTAGAGGTAGACTACGAAGACCAAGTCATCCCTGAAGACGGCGATGCGGTGGGAGGTTGGCATGGTGATGATAAACGCAAATACATCATCAATGAAAGTGTTGAATGCCTATAATTATACACCCCCAAAAATTATATTAATGATTGTAATGAACATTGAATACAGGGGCCTTTTCTAACCTTATACATGAAAGCTCTCCATGGAAGATGGGCCACAGATTTCAGCTGTAAATAATAAAGATAAACTATGAGAGAGACAAAGAGAGAGAGGGAAGAGGGGGGATCGAAGGGGAGAAAATGTTTATTTCATCTCACCTTGTAGTTGAGGAACAACTGAGGAAGCATGAAGAGAAATCCAAATGCGTACACTCCTACATAATGGACGAAGGAGACATGGTGAGATAGAATCTTTACAGATCAGCAGGAACCTACCATTGACAAGGCTGTGTATTAGCCATGAGTACCAGCTATGCATTAGAGAGAGAGAGCAAGAGAGAGAGAGAGAGAGAGAGAGAGAGAGAGAGAGAGAGAGAGAGAGAGAGAGAGAGAGAGAGAGAGAGAGAGAGAGAGAGAGAGAGAGAGAGAGAGAGAGAGAGAGAGAGAGAGAGAGAGAGAGATTGAGTCATTCATCTACTAAGGGATGGACAAAGTACAGCCTGTGATCATATAAAAATTTAATGTACACACAAAAATACAATTGTCACCACGAGCAATAAAACAGATCCTAATGTTGTGAGATTGAGACTGGATAGAGCTGGCGGGCCACACAACCACATGACACATAGCTTCCTCTGTGATAAATATTAATTTTAAGGAATTGAGGGGAAATTCCCTCGATAATTTGGGCACTACCTCATGTGTGAGTTTGCAGTTATCAGAAGAAGACATTTGGGCAATGGTCTCTCTGGCTTCCACTAGGCCAGCGGAGTGAGGGTAGCCATTGATCTTGGCCTCACCACTGTCCAGTATAGCTCCTAACGCTTGTTTCACAGCTGGGTGCGGTTTAGCGAGACTAGGTGCGGTTGGGGAGTGGAAGGCTATCATAGTCATCTCTTGTATTCTACCTCCAATGGTCCCTGAAACAGCTCTCTGTGTGCACCTCCCTAGAATACGTTGATAGTGACGAATGGAGACGAAGAAATTCTCCAGGAGACCACATAAAATTTTATATAGACGTCCGTATGAGCCTGACGTGGACAGAAGACATCCTCTTATTAAACTTCTAAGCTTTGTTTTCTGGCAGCTGCAATCACCTTCGGTAAGTGGTCGTTAAGGGGCGGGGCTGCATATAGCGACGCAATCAAAAATGGAAGTGAAGAGAAAAGAGACGTGGGTGCTGGGGCCCTCGCAGCGATCACTGGCCTGCTACAACCCCATTGGCTCTCTAGTAGAGAAGAGCTTTCTCCCTGCTCTGCAGAGATGTGACAAAGAAGTGCTCAAGCTAGCTACAGGTACCAGAGTATCAACCTAGTGGCTACATGCTGAGCTAACCCTTGCCTCTAGATTCTATGGTGCATAGTACAAATATTATTATTACAAATCTTTATAATAAATCAAAAGCTCAATATGCAATTCCCACCATTTGTCAGGTGATCCATCTGTCTTTGGCAATCTTGATCCCCACCCAGCAGTGAATGAGGCGGTGAGAGCCGTACTGGACAGCAGTGAGGTCAACACCAATGGCTACCCTCCTTGCTCGTGGCAAGGAAAGCCATTGCAGAGAAACCTTCGACAGACAAACATAAAATTTCACCGGAGGTATTGGAAACTGCAGTGTGAATGCTTCTAGCAGCAACCATATGAGTTACCTTTAAGGCCCATGTCGATCGGATTTGAGTCACACTGATTGTCTTTTCTCCAGGATGTGATAATGACTCCTGGGACAACAGGTGCTCTGGAGATTGCCATGGCAACGCTGTGTGAGCGTGGAATGACAGTCCTCCTACCCAAGCCTGGATTTGCTTTCTTCAATTGCTTGGCTAATAACTTGGAAATCAAGCAAAAATTCTATACACTTCTGGTATGTACGCACCAAATCTTGTCATAAATTTTGATGATTATTTTCTTTTAATTTTTTGCAGCCAGAGAGAGGCTGGGAGGTTGACTTGGAGGATCTGGAGAGGCAGATTGATGAGAACACAGCTGCCATCATTGTCAACAACCCCAGCAACCCCTGTGGATCGGTCTACTCTCGTCAGCACCTGCTGGACATCTTGGCCGTGGCAGAGAAAAAGAAAGTGCCCATTATTGCAGATGATATCTATGCTGAAATGGTTAATTATTAATTAGTTCTACCACTCTAACTGATATACAATGAGATTGTCAGTCCCTTGATGACTAAAAGTATGGCACTAAAATGATAATGCTGTTAATTATTTAGGGTTTAGATCAACTAATGAGATGTAATCATTCTATTCATCCAAAATTTAATAACTCATAGTCAGCTGTACTAATTCCCTTATTAACACACACCAGAATTGTGTGATATCCCTGTTCTTTTTGTACCTTTTCACCTATCAGGTGTTCAAAGGTCAGGAGTACCACTCCCTGGGCTACCTATCAGAGAAGGTGCCCATCCTCAGCTGCTGCAGCCTGAGCAAGCGCTACCTCATCCCTGGATGGAGGTGTGGGTGGCTGGTCATCTACGATAAGCAAGGCCTCCTCGGAGACAAAGTAAGTCTAGCGATAATATTTTGTTACAGAATTTGACAAAAATGCATACTTGAAGGTGGTGATGAAGTATAAACTTTTGAACATAGTTTTGTGGTATCCCAATAATTATATAATGTATACATGACCTGCATATGATGCCTCTTGCTTGTGTCCTCTATTTCATACCTCACTAGCATAAAATATGCATAATTTCAGCTCTTAACGCTTGCATTTTTGCTTTTTCCTTCGATCTACAGACTCGACTAGGACTTAAGCAGCTGCCCACTAGACTGCTGAACCCCTCGGCCATCATCCAAGCAGCCATCCCGGCCATCTTCAAGAATGTCCCTGACTCCTTCTTTGCCCAGACGATGGAGGTGTTTGAAACCAATGCCAAGACATGCTACTCCATCCTGTCCAAACTGCCAGGTCTCCACCCCGTCATGCCAGCTGGCTCCATGTTCATCATGGTAGGTCAATGAATATTATAATGAGATTGCGAATTGCTCATGTGATATTGGCTCAATTATTTGCTGCATGATAATCAAAAGAGCTAGGTTGTTCACTTGGCAGTTGCTCAATATTCTTCCATAGAAGTCTTGCAACAAAGCCTACATGCACTATATTGACGACCTTTTACCACATGAGCAGCTGCTGGGATATGAAAATTAATATTATAAAGATATTGTATGTATGCAGACTAGAATTGAACTGGATCACTATCCTGATTTTAAAGATGATACAACCTTTGTCACTGAGCTGATAGCAGAACAGGGGGTTACGTGTATGCCTGGATCGGTAAGGGGTCATCAACACTTGAGTAGTATGCAATGATGATGTCATGACATTCATTTTACAGATTTTTGGCTACGATTCTTCATTTCGCATTGCCTTGATGATCCCTAACGATAAACTGAACATAGCATGTAACAGGATTAGTGACTTTTGTAACAAATACTACAGAAAGTAGGCTATTTTATTCCAATATTATTAGTATTGCTACTAGCTACCACTGATGACATTTTGGGAATGAACACAACAATAAAATATATACAAAATACTCACATTTATACTGTACTAACAATAATCATAATAATACTTCAAACCTGATGAGATACGCATCTTACCAGCAGTATAATGATATCGAATAAGCAAATTTTTAACACATTGTTCAAAGCTCCTACATGACATCAGATTGAATTTCTGATTCTTCAACTCCATCCTCCCCAGACATCGACTCTAAGGAAATTCGACTATATTTGCTGCTACCAAATTTTGATTTCCTTTTGGGTCCATCCTTTGTGTATACCTTTTTCTCTACCGTCGGCTTTGTTGTTAGCTTAGCTGAGGGTGATCCACTTATTGAAGTTCCCGTGGCTGTAGTTTGGGTTTGGGTTTGGGTTTCGGTTGCACTATCATCAGTTGAACGTTGTTTAGGTTCTCTCTCTGTTTGAGGTATCTTTTCTTCATGGAAGTGTTCCACTAAATCAATTACCATCCCATAAAACTTTAAACGTTTATCCTCGTCTGATACATCGGTATGCAATGATTCCCTTTTCTTGATTGCATACTTCAAGCCACTATGTTTCTTGTGCAAAACTGTTTTGTAGGTGATAAAAATTCCAAGAAAGATGATGATAGTTTGATAGAAACCAAAAAGCTGATGGGGAGCACCACTCACCGAGCCATTGAGAGGAATTATGATAAAGTAAAGAATTACTATGACCACAGCAACCAGTATGAAAAATAGCATAAGAAACATTATTGCTATAGGGCATAGTGTTTGGGTACACTTACGACGTACTTGGGACTTATTTTCTGCATTAAATTTTGGGTCTTTCTTGTCCTTGAGCTTGCAGCAGTTCTCAAAGATCAAATTCCAGATATTCGACTCATTTTCAAGCACTATTGATTTGAGACAAGCATTCATGGTCAGATGTACTGCAGCAAAGCACGCAAAAAGTATGACCACATAGTAGATAAAAATGCTGCCAGCATAGTAAGCATCATTGATGTAAGCAATGGCTACGAAAGGTGAATGAGCAGCGATACTAAGCATTGGTCCCAACAGTATCACCTTGTATAGTTGACAAATTGAGTAATTGTTTTTATCACTCCCTTTGTAGCAGAAGTGCACAATTACAATAAAGAGCATAATGATGCAAGGAAGAGCAGCTACTGCATCAAATACCACAACTACGATGGGCAAGTTGTAGAGTATGTCAAATGGTCGACCTATTTTATCTTTATGATTGATCGTCTCCAGATCCAAAAGCAAGCTATTACTCCGATAGTAAATTGCAGCTATATCTAGAGCTACGGCATACAACAGAAAAACTGTACCATTGACAGAAGCACTAATTAGAATCGCCTGTTTGTTTATGGCGGGCTTATGCTTAATCTCCACTCTATAGAATCTTTGACCTTGTTTTCCTTTGATCGTACAAATTGCAATCATAGCAATACTCACAAGTATCAGGGAAACTCCCAAAGTCTGGAGAATGACCACAATATTTATAAGTTGACTAGCCTTTTCTTCAAAGAGATCACCTAGTGTGTCCTTATTCACAGCTTCTGCTTGGTAGGTGTCGTCAATACTTGGTCGGATGTGGTATTGCTCAATATATATCCTAAGCTGCATATATCAATAACCCAATAATATTATAGCTTCAGGGTGTACAATTACACATTATTGTAACTATCTGTAGATGAATAATGTAACAATATCCTTTGAAGCATAGTCCCCACCCCCTTTATGGCTTTATGACACAATTCCATATAAGGTTATTATAATATTATTATGACACTGTGTACAATGTCATGCATTATTCCACCCCTCTATCCTTTGAACACCATTGCAATCCCTTGAAACAAAAAAAAATTAATAACTTACTCTTTGTGTCAGAAATTTCAAGTGATTTTGCTTGACTCCTTCACATTCGGTTGCATTCAGAGTAATGTCCACCTCTGAAGTCCAAAATGCTTCCGGCTTGCCAAAAAATAAGGATAAAAACTGAAAAGTAGCCATTGGATACATGAAATACGATGCAGATGCACCCCAAAACCACGTCTGTGTTTTTTCATAGCTAGTATTTTGAAAGTGATATCTCACTACCACAAACTCTGGTGTATTTGTTTCTGGAGGAAAGAATGTTGCGGACAAATTGAAGACATTGTCATCACTCTGAAAGAGGTGTTGAGCCAGGGAAATGTAGCAGTCACGGCAGCTGTCTTTTCCAGGAGAGCACTCTCCAAAAACAAAGTTGTTCACAGCACCAGTACATGGAGGTGTGAAGATGATCAAAATAATACTCAATAGCAGAAGAAAACTTGTTCGCAAACGAATCATAGCTAATCGAGTCTTCAAGATAACTATAACATACTAGCACTAGCTATGCAGGGTATTAAAAAATTACAAACGCTTAGAAACATATTCATGACTTTATTGGAACTTTGTGAATGTCACCTGATCAGTCTACTCATATATTATAATCTCTCTCTCCCCAGTGAAACAATTATTCCCCATATATATTATTTTTGACACTGCCTATAGGCCGATTAGTTGCATCATTAATGGAAATAATATTGTAATGACAAGTTAAGCAGTGGAAATCATCGTTATTGTGCACAGTGTAATCAGCCATTGTTACCGTGCAGTGGCGTAGGAAGATGTTTTTGAGCAGGGGGGCTGAAAGTAAGCAGGTGAAGACTCGCTTTACGCGCGCATAACGCGCGAAAGCTAGGGGAGTCTGGGGGCATGCTCCCCCAGGAAAATTTTGGAGTTTTAGACCTTCTGAGAGCTTTTCTAGTGCATTTTCGAGGACATTCTGGACTCTTAGCTTGTCACGTGAACACAGATCAGTAGTGACTACTGATCTGTGTTCACATGTGACAATTATTGATATCTACACACCGTGGGGCTAAGATACACCACAATCATGAATAACTCAACCCTGATTGTGGCATGTACAGATGAAAAAGAAAAGTGCAAACCTCAGAGGGTGAGCCCCACCCTCTGGCTTGTACAGCAGTCTAAAAATCAGAGGGGCTCTGCCCCCCCAATCTTATGACTGGGGGGGCAATTGCCCCCCCAGCCCCCCTGGTTCTTACGCCAGTGCCGTGGCAAGCCTATAAGGTAATCCTACTATAGTGACACGTGTCACGATACGTGACTAGTCGTGGCATTGTAGCTACCACACAAGGTCATGATCAGCCCGACTCTGATCAATAATGGGCATGACCTGATAGCTAGCTATAATAAGTAAGTAGGTATAACAGGTTACTGAGATGATATTAGCTACCTAGCCCATCTTTATTATATATAATAATTATGTATGTACACACAGTCTGTTTTCACACTTTAGATGGTGATTTTCTCAAATAATTAGTCACTTGATAAAAGTCGGAGGGCACAGGACCTGGTGTATCATATAAATGATTTATGCTTCCATAGAAGCTTGCAACAAAGCCTACATGCACTATGTTGACGACCTCTTACCACATGCACAGCTGCGGGGATGTGAAAATTAATAATATTAAGATATTGTATGTATAGACTACAATTGAGTTGGATCACTATCCTGATTTTAAAGATGACACGACCTTTATTAACGTTACTGAGCTGATAGCAGAACAGGGAGTCACGTGTATGCCTGGATCGGTAAGGGGTCATCAACAATTTATGCATGAAGTGATGATGTCATGATGATGTCATGTTTATGATACAGATTTTTGGCTATGATTCTTCGTTCCATATTGCCCTGATCCCTAATGATAAGCTGAACGTAGCTTGCAACAGGATTAGTGAATTTTGTAACAAATATTATAGGAACTGAAAATCTTATTTAACATTTTAATGCTATACAGTGTCATAATTATGTTTATGATTCGCACCAGGTAAACACCATTAAAGGTCAAGGAGATTCTCCATTATGCTAACAGATTGTGTTATTGCAATTGGTTTGTCTGGAATGGAAAAGTTTTAATAACACATTTTTCCCAATCGTTATCCTATTAAAAGAATAGATAATACGGTCAGATCAACGTGCGACAAGTGGTACGTAAACAGTTTATATAATCACGTGACTTCATGCACTGCACTGGACGTATAATATATAATCCAATTGTAATCGTTAAGGTCAGTATCAACAAGCTCAAGAGTCACAAGTTGTACGTGACTCGAGCACCATAACTAGCGATTACAACTAGATCAACTCGTGATCGACTGACAAGCGTTAACAGTGAGTGGCATGTATAATTATAGGTTCAGACTGTATCGTATAAGTTTTTATAAGTTGTAAAAACTTAGCCATTTAATCAAATAAGCAGTGAGTAGCATGTTTGTAAAGTATGACAATGTACAATAGTACTTGTACTTTAATGTTTGTAGCTATTATCATAAAGAATACCCAACGTACGCACTCATTGTTACTTGGGGTGAGATCATTAATTTTTGTCGATCTTAGCCATGGCCACTGTCAATATCTTTGAGGAGCTATTATTACTGGTTTCTTGACTATTTATAGAGTACTAAATTTAGATTTTTGGGGATTCCCCATTAATCATACACACACACACACACACACACACACACACACACATTTGGCCACGGGTGGGCCAGTTTTGTAGGATTGGAAGGCCACAAGGCTATGGCCACCAGCATGCATACATACACCATAGTGATCTATTACCAACAGTATCACAAGGCATCATGTATGTATAATCATTTTGCTGCTCCCTAAATAAGCTGTTCCGCTATGACAATGTTGATAATTGATGATTTACAAGAAAATTATAATTATTATATAGCTACGAGTGTGCATTCTTGAAAATGCAAAGCCCCAAAGGAAAGTACCGCCCAAGCAATGATGAGCTCAGGAGAGCTCGCCAACTGCTCAAGTCAAGAGGTGAATCTTTAATATTCATAAAAAAAGAGGGAAAAAATAGCCAGCACTTTATACTATATACAACAAATGGTCCACGTACCTACGGTGATCCTATCCCACAGGTTTGCCAACAGAAGAGGCAAGAGAGAGAATCTACGATGAACCACACACAAGGCTCAGTGAGGAGTGTTCTTCACCACCATCCACTGAGCCAGAATACTACAACCAGATTATGATTACGTACTTAAGAAGCAAAGAGTCTCCGCATGGCACAGAAGAAGGTGGTGCTACGATGATGCCACCTGGTGCAAAGCCTATTCCTCTCCCTAAGCCCAAAAAACCTACTACAGGTACAGACATCCATTAGCGTTGTGTAATAATCTCTATAATATGATAAAATACACGTATATATATATCCGCACACCCATGGCCACCCCCTGGGTTGCCTACAGAAGAAGGGGAGAATATCTACGATGAACCTAAGAAAAGTGTGGAGTGTAGTTCGCCACCGCCCACTGAGCCGGAATACTACAACCAGAGTATGATTACATACTTAAGAAGAAAAAAGTTTCAGCGTGGCACAGAAGGTGATAGTGCGATGATGCCGCCTGGTGCAAAGCCTATTCCTCCCCCCAAGCCCAAGCGTACAGGTACACTAAGTCATCAATCAGTATTGCTGTGATTAAGATACTAGTATAATATTATATATACACACACATTATTAGATGATGTCAGCACAAGTTAGTCAAGCAATCCCAACATGCAGGCAAGACAGACTCGGTATTAAACTGAACACAGACTGGTCCAGATGCTTTTTTTGCCGTTAAAACTGACACTGGCAATAATTTCATTGGCATATATATATAGACCAGCTAGCTACCGGTATAATATCCGGTATAATATTATGCATGTATGCTGTTCGTCTCAAAACAAACACATTGTAAGATAACACAAACAATGAACTAAGGCTGTAAACACTTTCAATAGATCCCCGGGGTAGGTCCCATGTCTTAATATTAAAATTTGAATGCCACAAACAACCCCAATCCACGCAACCAATTTAAGCCATATATACTTGGCTGAAAATAGTGGAATCAGATTCTGAGTTCTGACAATAATTATTATTGTTACAAAATTAACGTGGCTATGATTGTACTTAAAGCACAAAATATTAATAATTTAATCCTAAACTTTAATGAGACCTGACTCAGTCCTGGTGTTCTTTGACCTTCTCCTTCTCCTCAAACAATTCATTAACCCTTGACTTGTCCACCGGGTACAACCTGTCAGATTCAACACTACATCAGAATTGAGCTGGATCACTATCCTGATTTTAAAGATGACACGACCTTTGTCACTGAGCTGATAGCAGAACAGGGAGTCACATGTATGCCTGGATCAGTAAGGGGTCATCAACACTTTGTGCATGTAGTGATGATGTCATGATGATATCATGTTTATGCTACAGATTTTTGGCTACGATTCTTCGTTCCGTATTGCCCTGATGATCCCTAATGATAAACTGAACATAGCTTGCAACAGGATTAGTGAACAAACACTATCAGAAAATTAATTTTAATAGCGATAATTTCACCTTTTATGTGGATGGTCATGTATTAGGTCCAATACACCAGCACTATAATGGATATTAGCTACTTAATTCAAAGGTCACGTATAGTGCTACACAAGCACTGATAGTGCCTCTTTAGGCATTGCTCTGAGTGCTCTCTTGAGGATACACAATATTATCATAATGAATCATCCTTATGCGGTACAATGTACTCGGCATGTGACACAATATTTTTCCCTTATATATGTAAATTTTGTGGTACATAACATGTAAGGCCTGCATGAATCATTGATGGAAATAGCGTAGAATAATAGTATTATTATTACGGTAAAGGTCATCGCCACGTGATCAGCCATTATCATGCATACAGGCTGCCTAGAATTAAGCTAATATAGTATTAATGATTCTATGACCAATAATGGACATGAATGTGCCCTGCTGCCATAGCCAATCAGATTATTACATGCAGCCTGCTTTGAACACTTTAGTCACTTAATAGAGGTCACACGTAGTCACAGGACCTGGTGTATCGAACAAGGAAATATTCATGCATAAGTGTTCGGAGCTGTGCATTAACCTGGACAAGTTAATCATAGGAAGTCTTTCTAATCACGGTAGTATGCTGGATGATGATGTCTTCAGCAAGCTCCTTTCCCCATGGAAATCGTGATCTGTTCATTGAGCTAAGCTACCAACTTTCAAAAGAAGACAGCGAAAGAATCGTGTATTTTGAAAAGCTACCAGAGGAGCTACGGGAAGAGTCACCACTACGAGTCCTCGAGTACTTGCAACGGCACGGGAAAGGTTCTCGTTCTGAACTTATTCGAATACTTGAGGGTATTCAGAGGCATGATGTAGCACAGAAAATAGCTAACACTTATGATAACAAACTTATTTGCACCAAACAGCTCGCTGGTACTCTATCTGCTCAAATTGAACAGCTAATGAGAGTCGCTGAGGGGACCAGGGACGAATCTAACGTAAAAATTTTAGCAGACAATATGGATCGATTAAATACTGTATTGAAGGGGTTATCCATCCAAGTTTCCCCAATACAAAGCTCTGGTAGTCGCTATTGCCCATCAGATGACGAGTTGAGGAGAGCTTATAATCGAATAAGGCCAAGAGGTGAGACTATTATGTATTAGATTAGTGATTCACAATATTATAATAATTATTCTTACAGGGACTGTCCGTCCTATAGAGGAAGCAGGGGATCTGGCAGAGAACATCTACGATGATCCACATAAAAGCGCTGTATGTATTTCATCACCACCCCCAATTCCAGAATACTATAACTACAGCGCAATAAGGAATCAACAGGCTCAGCAGACCACTGTGGCAAAGCCACCCTCAAAAAAGCCGACCCCTTCTCCAAAACCCAAAAAAAACACCAAGGAATATAAACACACAGGTACCACAGATCTATCCGGCACGAGATACATGCATCTCACTATTCAGAATAATTACAGTATTATCTACATTTTTTGTTTCAGAAGACGCCACTGACAATGTACCCTTCACAGATGACTACTCCAGTACTAGCTCACAATATCACTCTCACTGGTCAAGCAACTCAGACATGCAGGGTCAGCAGTAACGGAATTTTATGCTAATTTTTATGTCACAACTGTTTCCATAAGTAACAGACTATTTATGCTAATTTATAATGTTCTACAACTGTTCCCATAAGTAACTACACTGTATTACTATAAGGACTTGCTGATGTCACATGATTTAGTTAAGTTTGCATCATGAATATTAGATTAATCAACCACTGTAGAGTAGCCCTTTACCTGGATGTGTAGATTCTGGATTCTAACAATAATCAAAACTAAATGTGGCTATATGTGATTGCAAAAATAATTAACCCTAATGAGACCTGACTCAGTCCTGGTGTTCTTTGACCTTCTCCTTCTCCTCAAACGACTCACCAAATTCATTAACCCTCGACTTGTCCACAGGGTACAACCTGCCGTAATTCAACATTACATCATCATGAAATCATAGATACAGCATCCCCCCTCCCCCCGGGATATAGTCTCACCATCGTTGGTAGAGGTAGACTACGAAGACCAAGTCATCTCTGAAGACGGCGATGCGGTGGGAGGTTGGCATGGTGATGATGAACGCAAATACATCGTCAATGAAAGTGTTGAATGCCTATAATAATATATACCCCCAAAAATATTAATGATCGTAATGAACATTCTATATAGGGGACTTTTCTAACCTTATACATGAATGCTCTCCATGGTAGATGGGCCACAGATTTCAGCTGTGAATAATAAAGATAAACTATGAGAGAGACAAAGAGAGAGGGGGGAGGGGGGGATCGAAGGGGGAAAAATGTTTATTTCATCTCACCTTGTAGTTGAGGAACAACTGAGGGAGCATGAAGAGAAATCCAAATGCATACACTCCTACAAAAAGGATGAAGGAGGCATTGTGAACTAAATCAGATTTTATAGATCTTCAGGAACCTACCATTGACAAGACTGTGTATCAGCCATGAGTACCAGCTGTGAATTACAGAGAAAGAGAGAGAGCGAGCGAGAGAGAGAGAGAGAGAGAGAGAGAGAGAGAGAGAGAGAGAGAGAGAGAGAGAGAGAGAGAGAGAGAGAGAGAGAGAGAGAGAGAGAGAGAGAGAGAGAGATTGAGTCATTAGTCTACTAAGGGATGGACAAAGTGCAGTGGTCAACTCACCTTTTATAGGAGGAGAAGAGCAGCTGGTAGGCAGCTCCACCAATCACCAGGGGTACGAGAACATAAGAGAGCTTCTTCATGGCCTCTGAATCGTAAGACTCGGTCTGCTTCTCTGCTTCAAGCTTCTCCCCTCGCTGGGAGTGTGTGCATGTGTATTTGAAGCACTCGCAAACTTATATATACAACACCGAGAGATTGATAGCGTATGTGTACACTTAAAAGATCAACTTCCATAGCCATTACCAAACACACCCATATTGTTTTATGCATATTACCGTGTTTATATTAATAAAATGCAAGCTAAAAAATAATTACGATTTTAATTTTAGCATGATTTTCTGGTAAAGGTTGTCACACTCTACATTAAGCTGTATTATGAGAAGTCTTAGAATGTGAATTTTCTCGTGCTAATTAGATCGTGCGTTTTATTAGCATAAACACGGCATACACAAGTGTACCACCTCACCTCAATGGAGGGCAGTATACCAGTCCACTTCACCCGAATCTTCAGCACCTTGGTGATCTTCCAGTACTGCATATATACATGTAGAATGTGTGTATAAGCGGTGAGATATTTTTAAGGGTGGACAACTATGATTATATATCCATACCTCCATGAAATATTATTCTATGTACATACCTCGATGACGCTGGCTATTCCAGCTGGCACGAGCACCAGTAAACTTGTCTTCTCATCCAGCAGGTAGAGGAAGACAACCGTTTGACTGAAGCACCTCCAAATAACTACAAAATTAAGCAATTCAAGCATATTAGTGCCCTCCCAGCCTACTATAGATTTTTTAATGAATGACTTACTGACTCTGGAGGAGAGGCCGATCATGGTCTTTCGCTGTCTCCAGAACGAAATGTCATTCTTGAAGGCAAGAAAATCAAACAGTAGCTGTGAAAGATGAGAGAGAGAGAGAGGGGGAGAGAGAGTGATGACACAGTGAAGCTCATTTCTGTGTTTGGCTTACATGGAAGACAGAGATGAATATGGTAAGGCCAAACAGCCATGCGCTGGTGTCCAGGAAGATTCCCTTCACATCGTCAAACTCTTTGTCAGTGAATCCTGAAGGAGAGATAACAAAACAAAACCACAATTTTTCAATTTCAACCATTATTCACTCCCATGCTTGCCAGGGACACTACAGTGATTTGTATACTATATTATGTTCTGACCTAGTTTTCTCATGCTCTCCATGGCCTGCTCAAAGATGAGCCACAGTCTGAGGACTCCAATGTGCACCGGGGAGTAGGCGATCTCCAAGGTGCAGGCTGTACCATTAGTTGGGAGAGGCTACAGAGAAAAAAAAACAAAACTTTTGTACACGTACGTATATCTAAGGAGGCCATCCTATTGCTGCACTCAAGGTCTGTAGTATCAATATTACCGCATAGCGGGAAACTTTCAAGGGAGAAAACTTTCACAAATTTCGCAATTTTACAGCCACCCACGAAAGTTTTCTCCACAAAATTTTAGGCATGCCACACCCATTATGCGATCAGTTTACATTCCGTGAAAGTTTTCTCAGCGAAATGCTCCCTTCCTACCAATCCGCGAAAGTTTTCCGCTATACGGTATAATGCATGCTCCACTAAATGGCTAATTATAGCATACCTTCAGATGTTTATTGGAGACTTTCAGTCGATCAATGTAGAGAATCGGATAATACCTCAGCGGCGCAGAATTCGGTACCAACCTTTAAAAAGTTATGGAAAATACGTGTACACAATGATTATCAGAGATGAAGGAATCAACAAAATCTTTTAATGAAGGAACACCTTACCTAAGCACCTGCATCAGTTCTTGAGTGATGTGCATACGGTCAAATCTGAAATCCTCAGCCAGGCTATGAATGTTGAGCCAGGGTATCAGGTGGGTCACGGGACGATCTTCACCAACACTACTGGAGTTCTGAGTGAGAAATAGCAGAAATAAAGTGTAACTATAATAATTTTCTCTGAACTATATACATGGACACTTAATGTTATAACTGGGGGTGGGACTATCATGTAGAGTATTTGGACCCCCGAAATATTTGGATACCCATACCCAATCTTCGTGATAGGCTACTTGCCCCGGACACTACGGTACTCCAATACTTACCCCTTGGTCAGCTCCAGTGAGCAGACTGTAGACAGTGGACTGGGGAACGGCGTATTTTGTTAGAGGGGCCATAGCAGCTGATAGGTCACCCATGTCACTATGACGTAATGGGGATTTCCCCTTCGGTCCAAGGAACACATGCACGTAGAGAGTTCCATTGTTGAGTGTTGAATCAGGTAGGGAGATACTAACATCCCTGAATATACAATACAATGAGTTTGCAAGTAATAATTACTGAATATTTCCATTAATACTAAATTTTTGTCGAAATTTCTTCCTTAAGGAACTTACGCTTTCACCTCTGCATCTCGGAGTAGATCCTTCTTTCGATAGATCAAATCCAGTGATTTGGCATCCCTGCCAATCTTTGATTTAGTGGAGGTGAACACCCATAGCTACAAAGATTACGGTAAGAATCTAAAAAAGATTGCGATTGCAGTGTGACATTTATATAACCTTCGACCTCCACGCTCACCTCGAGTTTCTTCTCCTTCGTGTGTGCAGGGAGGATGCATCGCTGCATCACCTGGCTCTGGGGGCACTGCGGCGGATAGAAGATGGTGTAGAAGGATAGCAGGTTATAGCCGAGATAGGCCAGCGCGGCCACGATCGCCACACGCGTTAGAGTTAACTGGCAGAACGCCATACTCTGGCCTGGCCTGGATGCCTGGATCTATATCTACCGCCACACGTATGTACATGTACACGTACACATACGTTATACCACATACACGTACACGTGGTTTCGTATCTGTGCTCTAATTAACCGTATTTTGGAATTTTGCGCGGACAGCTGTGTAAATTTGAAGTGAGCCCATGGAGGGCGTGTATCTATCACCATAGAGCCGTAAACGAATCAACAGATGGCCGAGCGTTCTGCAGAGATGATCAGCGAGGAGAGTTTGAAGGAGGAGATCTTTGTTTTCAAGTATGTAGCCCATGATTGATCCTATCATTGAACTGGGAAAATTATGGTATAGGGCCTAACATAATTTTTTTCTCTCTCTTTCTACATGTTTGCCACCATAGATCAAGCAATAAGGAGGATGCTGCTTTTGATGAAATCATAGGCCACATTCAAGACATCCTAATAGGTATGAAAAGTAGATCTAGCAAGCTTTTTTTCGCATTTCTTTGCAGGGGTTTTTCTGCATAGAGCCCAGCAGGGTATGTTTCCCCCCCAAGAGGTTCTGTTTCCCCCCCTAAAAATTTTCAAAAAATTAATTAAAACCTGGACTAATTATGTTGAAGTGTTACTTAGGTGCCTTAATGGGAACATTAATATTAATTTATGCTTTAGCTTCCCGCGCTTTGCGCGGGAGGGGGCACATCCCCCTCCCGCACCCACCCCCTTGGGCCACCAAGGCGGCCGATTACTTCAACTTCTCCCATGTTTCCCCCCCTAAATTTTTAGGCCAGATAAAACCCTGCTTTGTATTAGATTAACACACCTATCAATACTCTATATAGATGACCACTTCTTTGAGGTGCAATCTGGGTTTATGGAAAAGTACTACCATGAGTTTGAAGACTCAGAGGAGAATAAATTCATCTACACGGACATCTTCAAGCAATACGTGAGCCCATCACATTGCAGTTTATTGATCACATGATTTAACATTAATAATTTTAATTAGACGGCATTAATTGAAGGTCATTTGGAGAGTGAACTTAAGCTGAGAGTGCCTAACTTCAGCATGGATAAGTTGATGAAGTCACTAGAGTAAGTATAATATTGTAGCCTCATCACTAGCCAGCGTGAAAAGGTTGGCAAGGTGTAATATTGCGCCATGACATGTATTCAAGGGTATAAATATTTCGCTGTGTCTACAGTGCCGGTACCGGCACCGAAATTTAAGCGTTACAGTGCCAGTAAGTCCATATAAAATAGCCCTAGTCCCCGCCCCCTCCTGCATATGGCAATATAAATTTGTACATAAATTTGCTGGCACTCTAGACACTGCGTAAATATTTTGCTGGCATTATTTTTATGCAGGTCTCGAAAGGGTGAAGTGAGCGATGAGATATTCGATATGCTTCTCTCCTTTACGGACTTTTTGACATTCAAACAAGCAATGCTCGACTACAAGGCTGTAAGTAAATTGGTATTGAACGATATCATTATGATCTCACCCCCCCTGCCCCCTTGCAGGAAAAGGAAGGCAGAGCAATGGATCTTGGAGGATTCGTAGTCAGCTCTTTTCCTCCCACAAACAGATGATATCACTAATTTTTAGACACCTAATGACACTACAATCACTTACTATCTTGTATGTTACCGTTACACATCACAATAATGGTGTTCTGGAGGAATTTGTAGTGGGTATTATTGCGAATAATCATATTATTTTTGCGCACGATGTGGCGCGATGTTTTCTCACGAATTATCGCCCACACACCATACGCGCGCATGCGTATTTGGGACGATGGGCCCACGCACCACGCGCGCAAGTCGTATACGCGTAATAATTAGGAGCTCAAAACTGATGTAATTTTAGCTATTGCACGCACATAGACTAGACATCTATGCCCACGCACCACGCGCGCGTATGCACGTCATGGTTAAAGTATAAATAAAGGCTTGGGTGTGGACTTGCAGAACTATTAAACAAAGTAACCAGCGTACTCTACCCTACATGTACGATGGACGACCAGAGGGAAAAATACATCACTGCAACTAAAAAACTTGCAGGGACCCTTGGCAAGTTGGTGGAAAATGCAAAGAAAAAATTCAGTCTGATGCCGATGGGATCGTCAATGTTCGCGTCGATGATGGGGAAAGGAATAAAGGGCATGGCTGAGCCAATTTGGAGCGCCTACTGGGAGTGGTTGAATGCTCTTGGAGTTGAAACTCGACAGGAGATGGAAGAAGTTCAGAAAAGTTTTGGCGATGATAAAAACGTCTTGAAGTGCACAGAAGAGCTGCACGCAGCTGAGGCAGGATTTTATGAGATAGCTGGACGACTCAACGCTGCTCTACAGAAACAGGAAGATAAGGTGATTCTGTTAGTTTACACTCTCAGTCTGATGCGAAAATGGTTGAAAAATGAAACACTACAATGCGTAATTAATTAACTAAGTAGTCTCAAAAATTATTTATAAACAATAATATTATTAAACTATATAGATTGTTCCTTCAGATGAAGATAAGATCACACTTGGCTCGACATTCTCCGGAGATGCTAAAATCATTGATGTTGATTCAGGAGAAAAGAAGTCACTCGGAAGCTGTTTCGCCAATTCACCCTACACCCTGTTCATTCTCATCCGCCATTTTGCCTGACCCCCGTGTCACGACCACATTCATGCTGTGGAGAAGGCACTGCCTGAATTCCAACAGTATGGGTGCAAGGTCGTTCTCCTCGCAAATGGGACTCGGGAAAATGGGATCATTTGGAGAAAGGAAAATTCGACAATTCCATTTCCTGCCTACTGTGATCCAGAGTGGAAGGTGTACAGGCAGCTCGGATTGCGAAGGATTTTCGCCATGGCAACCATGCAAGCATCAGATTCTACCTTTGGATTGCACAGTTACGCTGAAAGAAAGATGAAGGGTCTACCTTTCCCAAAACCCTATGATGGTGACGACACATTCATTATGGGAGGTGATTTCATTGTGAGAAATGACGGAAAGGTTATCTATGCCTTCCACCAGACCACACCTGAGCGTCCTGATGTTCAGGATATTCTCTCTAGCTTGAAAGCCCAGTAGCTACAAACCTCTAATAATTAATATTATTAATTTTACTGTAGTGCATGAACAACAGCAATTTGTGTGCATGAAAATAGTAGCACAACTATGCATGATGTTTGGAGCAGAAATCTTATAATTTGTAGATAGCTTCAGACTGATTATTTTATGTGGTTGTAAATATCTTCGCATACACAGGCTGTTGTTTGATGACCAGATGGCAGAGTTAACGCATGATAATTATTATATATGGTGGCCGAGAGGGTCACTCCGAGTCCGCGAGATACACCCCCGGACCCGGACTCCGGATCCCGGGATCTATGGCCCCGGACTCCGCATTCAACGAGTCCGGACTCCGGATCCCGGGATCTATGGCCCCGATATGCACATTAGTATGGTAGTGTATGTACTCCGGACTCCGCGATCAGGAATACCGGAGTCCGGACTAAGTTAAAACCCCGGACTCCGGATCGCGCATTCTTTAAGTCCGGACTCCGGGTGCCAACAATGCTATGCGGCAACTCCGCACTCCGCGATCATCAATACCGGAGTCCGGAGGCCGCACTTATAGACACCGAACTGTGGTGGCCGAGAGTGTCATTTTTTCGTGTACGGGTCCGCCTCCTGAATAGGAATTCGGGTCCGATTCCGGCTCCGAAATGAGACTGCGGGTCCGGTTCCGGCTCCGAAATATGACAGCGGTTCTGGTTCCGGCACCGAAATCAGAACACGGATCCGTTCCCGGCTCCGAAATAAGACAACGGTTCCGGTTCCGGTTCCGGCTCCGGCTCCGAAATCAGAATACGGATCTGTTCCCGGCTCCGAAATAAGACAACGGTTCCGGTTTCGGTTCCGGCTCCGGCTCCGGCTCCGAAATCAGAACACGGATCCGTTCCCTAAATAGGTTTACGGTTCCGAAATGGTAACACGGATTCTGCTCTCTAAGGAGTACGCACAGACATCGTCCTTGTTTCATTGATGGCCCATCCCAGACAGCATAGCATCTACAATTGCAAATCAGCACTACAGTTAGGTTGTCAACGCTGTGAGCATGGGTGGTATAGGTATTGGTACAGTCACGTTTCCGAAAATGTGCCGTTAGCGAGTCAGTGACTATATTATTTCACCTGTCGTGCAAGGGCCAAATAGTCGCTATTGTAAAATACTGCTTGAAGCAATGAAGGGAGCCTGCATGAGCTTATCTCACTAACTTCTACTGTTCTTTTCTGACAGTATTGTGCTCTCATATCATAAATTATCAGCTATGGTAGAGGGATCGCACTTGGACGTATATACTGGTAGCACGATTGCGCGCCACACCCCCCAATCCAAGGGATTGAAGGGTGTGGCTCAACACGCATGCTCATAGCGTTCAGTTCAGGTACGATTTAGGCTACTCCTGATTAGACTAATCATTAGTTATTTCCACCCGCGTCCTTTCCACAATTTCTAGATTATAGTGTGTTAGTATACCCGCTTTATCTCATTGTCTAACAGTAGCTTTGGCATGCGTCGTTAGCGCGTAAAGTGATAATGGCAATGAACTACCCACCCGCATGCCCCACGCAGGGTTTTTGGTGAAAGAGGAAAGAAAGAATCGTAATTATTGGAGTTGCCTTAGCTATAGCACAGATGCTATGCTGTCCTGGACTGAAACAGGACCGAAAACTATTTCGGGACCGTATCCGTGTTCTTATTTCGGAGCCGGAGCCGGAGCCGGACCCGCACTTGTATTTGGGAGCCGGAACCGGACCCGAATCCCTTGTCAGGAGCCGGAACCGGATCCGTGTTCTTATTTCGGACCCGGAACCGCATTCGTATTCGGGACCGTACACGAAAAACTGACGCTCTCGGCCACCATACCGAACTCCGGGCCCGGACCGCGAGGTGAAAATTTAATACTTAGTACGTCATAATGGGTCATGATGGGACTAAGCCACGCCCAATAGATTATATCATGTCGTACGCAGTAGGTACGGTACGCGGTGTTGCCTTGACCTTTGACCTTACGAGACACAGAAGAGAAAATGATCTCTCTTTTTTTTAGCCAAAAAAATTGATAAAACTTGGAATTAGCTAATCGTCTATGATATGTAACTTACAAGAGTGGGCGTGGTTAACCGTATTCGATATAGTGTGTTAGGAGTCTCGTCCTCAGGTTTGGGTTGGGGGGGTGGGGCTGGGACGAAACTAGCTAGGTCAAAGCTATGATGGGCGTGGCTTAGTCCTCTCACGCGGTAGACGTTTTGTGCAAGGCCATAATATGTCTCGTCAAAATAATAATTATTATTAATCTGTAGTTTTCTGTATCCCAATGTAGTCTACCATTAATTTTTCTTTCAGATACCACAGTCGGAGGACTTGCGCTTTGGCAAAGTCTCGGCCGCGCCCATTATGTGATCCGTTATCCTATGATCCTAGCCCGGAGTCCGGTATTGTGCAATCCGGAGTCCGGAGTCCGGGATTTTAAGTTCGTCCGGACTCCGGTATTGCTGATCGCGGAGTCCGGAGCCATAGATCTCGGGATCCGGAGTCCGGACTCGTTAAATGCGGAGTCCGGGCTCGGGGGTGTATCTCGCGGACTCGGAGTGACCCTCTCGGCCACCATAATTATATTCACGAACATTAAATTTTGTGCTAAAATTATCGCGAGAGCTCTGGCAGGGATGGGTGGGGCTGGAGATGGAGGCTGCCGATGCGCACCGAGGAGTTGGAAGCCCAACGCTACCGAGATAAATTATATTTAGTCTACCTTGGCACCTGGCAAGATTTCTACTAGATGGTGGTAATAATATTGCCAGGTTTCACATAGCTATCGCATGCGATACTAAATTTCGTATGTGCGAAGTATTATACACTACCGCTAACTTAAGCTCTGTGTCGCTTACAATTATTGCAGTCTAGTACGATCATGGATGATTGTCAGAGAGACAAGTATATCGCTGCAACCAAGGAATTGGCCGAAACTCTTGGCCGGTTGGTGAAAGATGCTAAGGAAAGGCTCAGCCAGCTCATGGTACCGGGATCATCCCAATTTTCTATGGTTGGGATGTCCAAAGGAATAATAGGTATGGCTGAGCCGCTTTGGACTGCCTACTGGGAGTGGCTGAATGCTCTTGGAGCAACAACTCGAAAAAAGATGGAAGAAATCCAGAAAAGTTTTGGTGACGATAAAGATGTCTTGAAGTGCACGGAAGAGCTACACGCTGCTGAGGCAGGATTTCGTGAGATTGCTGCACAACTTGACAGTATTGTACAGATAGAGGAGGATAAGGTGATTTGCATGTACTAGAGGCCATGACAAAATTATAATTTACACTCTGATCGGAAAACTGTTGAAACTAAACAAAAAGTAATACAAGATTAATTAATAATTATTAGGTAATCGCTCATATGAGTCAGGGAGTCAGTAAGCACAATTTTCAGCTTGTTATAAATTTGACTCTCGGAGTTCAATAAAATTAATTATTATTATTATTAGGTTGTTCCTTCTGATGATGATAAGATCACACTTGGCTCAACATTTCCCGGAGACTCTGAAGTCATTGACATCGATTCAGGAGAAAAGAAGACAATCGGAAGCTGCTTCGCCGATTCACCCTACACCCTGTTCATTCTCATCCGCCATTTTGCCTGACCCCCGTGTCACGACCACAGTCATGCTGTGGAGAAGGCACTGCCTGAATTCCAACAGTATAGGTGCAAGGTCGTTCTCCTCACAAATGGGACTTTGGAAGATGGGATCGTCTGGCGAAAGAAAAATCCAATTCAACTTCCAGCCTACTGTGATCCGGAGTGGAAGGTGTACAGGCAGCTGGGATTGCGAAGGATCGCTGGCATAATAGCATCCAACTATGGAATGTACGGTTATGCTGAGAGGAAGATGATTCATGGCATACCTTTTCCGAAATTCGAATATGAAGGTGATGACCCATTCATTATGGGAGGTGATTTCATTGTGAGAAATGACGGAAAGGTTACCTATGCCTTCCATCAGACCACACCTGAGCGTCCTGACGTTCAAGATCTTCTCTCTAGCTTGAAAGCCCAGTAGACTAGCTACAAAGCAAACGGAAACTAGTGTGCATAGTATTAAAACAACTACACATGACGTTTGAAGCAGAAATCTTATTGTGGATAGCTTCGGACTGATTATTTTATGTGGTTGTATAATACTCTGATAATACTCGGTCATCAAGTTGTATTCGCGAAAATTGTGTTAAATTATCGCAAGAGCTCCGGGATGAGTGGGGCTAGAGCTGGAGGTCTAATCCGACACTTAGTCTACAGGAGTAATTATCTACACCTGGCATATTAATTTTCACAAGGGCTGCAGGAAGTTTAATGATTAGACATATGCACTTATAGTCATTGTACTAAACATCACTATGATCATGATGGATGATTCTCAGAGAGACAAGTATATATATCGCTGCAACCAAGGAATTGGCCGAAACCCTTGGCCAATTGGTGGAAGGTGCTAAGGAAAGGTTTAGCCAGCTTATGGTGCCAGGATCATCCCAATTTTCTATGATCGGGATATCCAAAGGAATGATGGACACGGGTGAACCTCTCTGGAGTGCTTACTGTAGCTAAGTGGCTGATTGTTCTTAGAGTTGAAACTCGAAAAGAGAAGGAAGAAATCCAGAAAAGTTTTGGTGACGACAAAGATGTCTTGAAGTGCACGGAAGAGCTACACGCAGCTGAGGCAGGATTTCGTGAGATTGCAGCACAACTTGAAAGTATTGTACAGATAGAAGAAGATAAGGTGATTAGTACAGTTATTCAACTTGTCACTTTGAGTCTCAGAGTCAATTTTGCACTAAATAATAATAATATTATTATTAATTTTTATAGATTGTTCCTTCAGATGAAGATAAGATCACACTTGGCTCGACATTCCCCGGAGATACTAAAATCATTAATGTCAATTCAGGAGAAAAGAAGTCACTCGGAAGCTGTTTCACTGATTCACCCTACACCCTGTTCATTCTCATCCGCCATTTTGACTGACCCCAGTGTCACGACCACATTCATGCTGTGGAGAAGGCACTGCCTGAATTCCAACAGTATGGGTGCAAGGTTGTTTTCCTGGCAAATGGGACTCGGAAAAATGGGATCATTTGGAGAAAAGAAAATGCGACAATTCCATTTTCTGCATACTGTGATCCAGAGTGGAAGGTGTACAGGCAGCTCGGATTGCGAAGGATTTTCGCCATGGCAACCATGCAAGCATCAGATTCTTCTACCTCAAGTTTGGATTGCACAGTTATGCTGAAAGAAAGATGAAGGGTCTACCTTTCCCAAAACCCTATGATGGTGACGACACGTTCATTATGGGAGGTGATTTCATCGTGAGAAATGATGGAAAGGTTATCTATGCCTTCCACCAGACCACACCTGAGCGTCCTGACGTTCAGGATATTCTCTCTAGCTTGAAAGCCCAGTAACTAGCTAGCTACAAACCTTTAATAATTATTCATTTTACTGTAGTGCATGAACAACAGCAATTTATGTGCACGATAATAAAAATAATAATTATTAGTACAACTATGCACGATGTTTGGAGCAGAAATCTTATAATTTTTAGATAGCTTCAGACTGATTATTTATGTGGTTGTAAATATCTTCGTATACACAGGCTGTTGTTTGATGACCAGATGGCAGAGTTAAGGCCAAGCAAAATTGATTATTAGTTTCTCATCCTATGTTCAGGAATTTCCCCAGGCGGGAGGGTGGCTTTTTATTTTATTTTTTATCATGAATATCATTAAATATCATCATGAATTTCATTAAAAAGGGGGCGAGTCTATGACGTAATGCCTTGTGCAGATAGTTTTAATGATATTCATGAAATAAAATGTGGTTAGGCAGAGGAAAAACTAGAGGCGGGCGGGGATGAGAAACTAATATTCAATTTTATTTGGCCTAACGCATGATAATTATTATATTCACGAACATTAAATTTTGTGCTAAAATTATCGCGAGAGCTCTGGCAGGGATGGGTGGGGCTGGAGATGGAGGCTGCCGATGCGCACCGAGGAGTTGGAAGCCCAACGCTACCGAGATAAATTATGTTTAGTCTACCTTGGCACCTGGCAACATTACTACTAGATGGTGGTAATAATATTGCCAGGTTTCACATAGCTATCGCATGCGATACTAAATTTCGTATGTGCGAAGTATTATACACTACCGCTAACTTAAGCTCTGTGTCGCTTACAATTATTGCAGTCTAGTACGATCATGGATGATTGTCAGAGAGACAAGTATATCGCTGCAACCAAGGAATTGGCCGAAACTCTTGGCCGGTTGGTGAAAGATGCTAAGGAAAGGCTCAGCCAGCTCATGGTACCGGGATCATCCCAATTTTCTATGGTTGGGATGTCCAAAGGAATAATAGGTATGGCTGAGCCGCTTTGGACTGCCTACTGGGAGTGGCTGAATGCTCTTGGAGCAACAACTCGAAAAAAGATGGAAGAAATCCAGAAAAGTTTTGGTGTCGACAAAGATGTCTTGAAGTGCACGGAAGAGCTACATGCAGCTGAGGCAGGATTTCGTGAGATTGCTGCACAACTTGACAGTATTGTACAGATTGAGGAGGATAAGGTGATTTGCATGTACTAGAGGCCATGACAAAATTATAATTTACACTCTGATCGGAAAACTGTTGAAACTAAACAAAAAGTAATGCAAGATTAATTAATAATTATTAGGTAATCGTTCATATAATATTATGAGTCAGGGAGTCAGTAAGCACAATTTTCAGCTTGTTATAAATTTGACTCTCGGAGTTCTATATAATTAATTATTATTATTATTAGGCTGTTCCTTCTGATGATGATAAGATCACACTTGGCTCAACATTTCCCGGAGACTCTGAAGTCATTGACATCGATTCAGGAGAAAAGAAGACAATCGGAAGCTGCTTCGCCGATTCACCCTACACCCTGTTCATTCTCATCCGCCATTTTGCCTGACCCCCGTGTCACGACCACAGTCATGCTGTGGAGAAGGCACTGCCTGAATTCCAACAGTATGGGTGCAAGGTCGTTCTCCTCACAAATGGGACTTTGGAAGATGGGATCATCTGGCGAAAGAAAAATCCAATTCAACTTCCAGCCTACTGTGATCCGGAGTGGAAGGTGTACAGGCAGCTGGGATTGCGAAGGATCGCTGGCATAATAGCATCCAACTATGGAATGTACGGTTATGCTGAGAGGAAGATGATTCATGGCATACCTTTTCCGAAATTTGAATACGAAGGTGATGACCCATTCATTATGGGAGGTGATTTCATTGTGAGAAATGACGGAAAGGTTATCTATGCCTTCCACCAGACCACACCTGAGCGTCCCGGCGTTCAGGATATTCTCTCTAGCTTGAAAGCCCAGTAACTAGCTAGCTACAAACCTTTAATAATTATTCATTTTACTGTAGTGCATGAACAACAGCAATTTATGTGCACGATAATAAAAAAAAAAAATAATAATACTAATGATTATTAGTACAACTATGCATGATGTTTGGAGCAGAAATCTTATAATTTTTAGATAGCTTCAGACTGATTATTTTATGTGGTTGTAAATATCTTCACATACACAAGCTGTTGTTTGATGACCAGATGGCAGAGTTGACGCATGATAATTATAATTATTATAGGGTCTAATTCATGAAATTTTGTACTAAAATTATCGCGAGAGCTCAGGGATGGGGTGGGGCTAGAGATGGATTGCTGCCGATGCGCACCGAGGAGTTGGAAGCCCAACTTAACGCTACCGAGATAAATTATTTAGTCTACCTTGGCACCTGGCAACATCACTACTAGATGGTGGTAATAATATTTCCAGGTTTCACATAGATTATCGCATGCGATACTAAATTTCGTATGTGCGGAGTATATACACTACCGCTTACTTAAGCTCTGTGTCGCTTACAATTATTGCAGTCTAGTACGATCATGGATGATTGTCAGAGAGACAAGTATATCGCTGCAACCAAGGAATTGGCCGAAACTCTTGGCCGGTTGGTGAAAGATGCTAAGGAAAGGCTCAGCCAGCTCATGGTACCGGGATCATCTCAGTTTTCTATGGTTGGGATATCCAAAGGAATACTAGGTATGGGTGAGCCTCTTTGGACTGCCTACTGGGAGTGGCTGAATGCTCTTGGAGCAACAACTCGAAAAAAGATGGAAGAAATTCAGAAAAGTTTTGGTGACGATAAAGATGTCTTGAAGTGCACGGAAGAGCTACATGCAGCTGAGGCAGGATTTCGTGAGATTGCAGCACAACTTGACAGTATTGTACAGACAGAGGAAGATAAGGTGATTTGCATATACTAAAGGCCATGACAAATAATTTACACTCCGATCTGAAAACTGTTGAAACTAAACAAAAAGTAATGCAAGATTAATTTAAAATTATTAGGCAATTGATGTACATACGAGTCAGGGAGTCAATAAGCACAATTTTCAGCTTGTTATAAATTTGACTTTCGGAGTTCAATAAATTATTATTATTATTAGGTTGTTCCTTCTGATGACGATAAGATCACACTTGGCTCAACATTCCCCGGAGACTCTGAAATCATTGTCATCGATTCAGGAGAAAAGAAGACAATCGGAAGCTGCTTCACCGATTCACCCTACACCCTATTCATTCTCATCCGCCATTTCTCCTGACCCCCGTGTCACGACCACATTCATGCTGTGGAGAAGGCACTGCCTGAATTCCAACAGTATGGGTGCAAGGTCGTTCTCCTCGCAAATGGGACTTTGGAAGATGGGATTGTCTGGCGAAAGAAAAATCCAATTCGACTTCCAGCCTACTGTGATCCAGAGTGGAAGGTGTACAGGCAGCTGGGATTGCGAAGGATCGCTGGCATAATAGGATCCAACTATGGAATGTACAGTTATGCTGAAAGAAAGATGGTTCATGGTATACCTTTTCCGAAATTTGAATACGAAGGTGATGACCCATTCATTATGGGAGGTGATTTCATCGTGAGAAATGACGGAAAGGTTGTTTATGCCTTCCATCAGACCACACCTGAGCGTCCTGATATTCAAGATCTTCTCTCTAGCTTGAAAGCCCAGTAGACTAGCTACAAAGCAAATAGAAACTAGTGTGCATAGTATTAAAACAACTACACATGACGTTTGAAGCAGAAATCTTATTGTGGATAGCTTCAGACTGATTATTTTATGTGGTTGTATAATATAATACTCGGTCATCAAGTTGTAGGCTATTCACGAAAATTGTGTTAAAATTATCGCGAAAGCTCCGGGATGCACTTAGTCTACCGGAGTAATTAGCTACCTTCACACCTGGCATATTAATTTTCACAAGGGCTGCAGGAACTTTATACAAGGGCTGCAGGAAGTTTAATGATTAGACATATGCACTTATAGTCATTGTACTAAACATCATGGATGATTCTCAGAGAGACAAGTATATTGCTGCAACCAAAGATATCTATGCCTTCCACCAGACCACACCTGAGCGTCCTGACGTTCAAGATCTTCTCTCTAGCTTGAAAGCCCAGTAGCTACAAAGCTGTACAAGCAACATAGACTAGTGTGCATGGTGTTAGAACAACTACACATGATGTTTGGGGCAGAAATCTTACTGTAGATAGCTTCAGACTGAATATTAATTATTTTTATGTGGTTGCAATGCCTGTATACATGCATCAAGCCATTATAATAATCATTATTATAACTAGAGCTCTGTAGAGCACATACCCCGCGCGCACATTGCACAATCTATAGATTTATTTTCAGTGCATGGCTATAGCTACTTTTGTGAACTTGAGAGGAATAATGGAAATTCTGTTTAGACGGTTGTTCCGGTGACACTTGAAACAGCCCTCTCTGCACCCAGACTAGGAAGACATGAACGTGTACCTATATTATTTTGTTGTAATAATAGTATAGCTATCTTACATACTGATTGGTTCCACGGGGCTTTTGATTTCAGTCACTATATAGACGTCACGAGCATTATTTAGAACATCGACGATCTTTACCAGTCATACGCTTGTTAGTTGTGCGCATGAGCAGAAAGCACAATGGGCATGCATGATGCATTAATGGGCACTGTCGATAGGCGTGGCTACGGTGGCCAACAAATAAGCACTATTTGTGACGCTCGTGGACCGTATGCCTCGATTTGACGCGCACTGAAGCCATTTTTTCGCCGAATTCGATTGATTCGTTGTGCTTACGAGTCGCTTAGACGCCTACATCTCGAGATATGGCGATTTTTGTGCTAACAACGACAACAACGACAACAACGACGACGACACAACCGATTACTTTACCCCTTGCGCATGCGCGCGGGGTAATAATATTCATTCATGGTCAAAGTTAGCACATTTGCAAACATCTTTGTGCTAAAAATAGTGTACAAGCTCTGGAATGTATGGGTGGAAGACTGTATAGTTAAATTTCTGGGTATAACCAGGAGTACATGGTATAACTATTATTATCTATGTGGTTAGCGTCTGAGATTGCTGTTCACTAGCAATAATATTATTGCTATCATTGTGTTGCTGATGGTGTTCAATGTGGTAATGTTGGTTGACTCCCGGGTAGAACCAACGGATGCCATGAGTGAGGGAGTAGGAGAGAATTGGTCCTCCATCTATATCATGCAAAAAGGCATTGAAGCATTAGATTATACCCCAAACTTATATCGTTGTGGTGCGATGTTTTCTCACGAACACTCGCCGTACGCATGCGCGTCCACTCAATTATCGCCCACACACCATACGCATGCGAATTTCGGGAATATTAAAAATGGACCCACGCACCACGCGCAAATCATTACAAAGAATTATACAATAAGTAGTGTACACTAGCTACTGCACAATGTAATTGCAAGGAATGCATCGCTATAACTTTTCGAGATCCTCAGATCTGGCATGAAGTTTGCATGGGGAAGAAATCGTAATCGAGAATTTTTTTTAATTACGTCTGTCAAAATAATAATGCCCACGCACCACGCGTGCGCATGCACTTAGTATAAATAAAGGCCGCGCCTTGCATGACTATTAAGCTCAGTGTCGCTTACAATATTAAATTATTGTAGTGTGATCATGGATGATTGTCAGAGAGACAAATATATCGCTGCAACCAAAGAATTGGCCGAAACTCTTGGCAGGTTGGTGGAAGATGCTAAGGAAAGGTTCAGCCAGCTCATGGTACCAGGATCATCCCAATTTTCTATGGTTGAGATATCCAAAGGAATATTAGGCATGGCTGAGCCGCTTTGGACTGCCTACTGGGAGTGGCTGAATGCTCTTGGAGCAACAACTCGAAAAAAGATGGAAGAAATTCAGAAAAGTTTTGGTGTCGACAAAGATGTCTTGAAGTGCACGGAAGAGCTACATGCAGCTGAGGCAGGATTTCATGAGATTGCAGCACAACTTGACAGTATTGTACAGACAGAGGAAGATAAGGTGATTTGCATGTACTAAAGGCCATGACAAATAATTTACACTCCGATCTGAAAACAGTTGAAAAGTAATGTAAGATTAATAATTAATTACGCATTAAAAGAAATCGTACATGAGTCAGGGAATCAATAAGCACAATTTTCAGCTTGTTATAATATTATTATAGCTATTAAATTTTTTGACTCTCGGAGTTCAATAAATATTATTAGGTTGTTCCTTCTGATAATGATAAGATCACACTTGGTTCAACATTCCCCGAAGACTCTGAAATCATTGATATTGATTCAGGAGAAATGAAGACAATCAGAAGCTGCTTCACCAGTTCACCTTACACCCTATTCATTCTCATCCGCCATTTTTCCTGACCCCCGTGTCACGACCACATTCATGCTGTGGAGAAGGCACTGCCTGAATTCCAACAGTATGGGTGCAAGGTCGTTCTCCTCGCAAATGGGACATTGGAAGATGGGATCGTCTGGCAAAAGAAAAATCCAATTCAATTTCCAGCCTACTGTGATCCAGAGTGGAAGGTGTACAGGCAGCTGGGATTGCGAAGGATTACTGGCATAATAGGATCCAACTATGGAATGTACGGTTATGCTGAGAGGAAGATGATTCATGGTATACCTTTTCCAAAATTTGAATATAAAGGTGATGACCCATTCATTATGGGAGGTGATTTCATTGTGAGAAATGACGGAAAGGTTGTTTATGCCTTCCATCAGACCACACCTGAGCGTCCTGACGTTCAAGATCTTCTCTCTAGCTTGAAAGCCCAGTAGACTAGCTACAAAGCAAACAGAAACCAGTGTGCATAGTATTAAAATAACTACACATGATGTTTGAAGCAGAAATCTCATTGTGGATAGTTTCAGACTGATTATTTTATGTGGTTGTATAATACTCTGATAATACTCTGTCATCAAGTTACATTCGCAAAAATTGTGTTAAAATTATCGCAAGAGCTCCGGAATGGGTGGGACTAGAGCTGGAGGTCCAGATCTCAGAATCTGACACTTAGTCTACCGGAGTATATAGCTATACCTTCACAGGTGGCACATTAATTTTCACAAGGGCTGCAGGAAATTAATAACTAAAAGTGCATGTAACATCAAGCCATTGTAATAATATTCATTCATGGTCAAAGTTAGCACATTCGCAGACAGACATCTTTGTGCTAAAAATAGTGTACGAGCTCTGGAATACATGGGTGGAATACTGCATAATTTTATAGTTAAATTCAGTTTTGGTATAATTATATCTATGTGGTTAGCATCTGAGATTGCTGTTCACTAACAATATTGCTATCATTGTGTTGCTGATGGTGTTCAATGTGGTAGTGTTGGTTGACTCCCGGGTAGAACCAACGTATGCCATGAGAGAGGGAGTAGGAGAGAATTGGTCCTCCATCTATATCATGCAAAAAAGGTGTTGAAGCATTAGATTATACCCTAAACTTTATAACTTCATGTATGAGAGAGAGAGAGAGAGAGAGAGAGAGAGAGAGAGAGAGAGAGAGAGAGAGAGAGAGAGAGAGAGAGAGAGAGAGAGAGAGAGAGAGAGAGAGAGAGAGAGAGAGAGAGAGAGAGAGAGAGAGAGAGAGAGAGAGAGAGAGAGAGAGAGAGAGAGAGAGAGAGAGAGAGAGAGAGAGAGAGAGAGAGAGAGAGAGAGAGAGAGAGAGAGAGAGAGAGAGAGAGAGAGAGAGAGAGAGACGTTTAATAGTAGCTATACCTCCAAAGAAAGTATGCCACTCCCTGTGTTCCTCATGCCCGGCGGCCCCTTGTCCTGGCCACTCCTGCCTCTTCAGCTGGTAGAGAGATGAAGACAACTTGACGGCCGATCGCTGTCTCTTTGGAGCAAATCTCGCCAGACAGAACTTCTTCCAGTAGAGGATGAGGACGGAGAAGATGTTTAAGGCCGCCTCGTGGAAGAGACCTCTGGTGATGAGGCCTTGAGCCATGTTGTCCACAATGTAGCTAACCAGCTCTTGGGGGATGTTGATCTGCACAAGAGCACAGCTACATAATAATATTATAGCTTCATATCTCTTTACAATAATAATAATAATAATATAATATAATATTATCATGTATTTCTCTCAACTAAAATTTCATGCACTAGGCCATAACTAGAATGATTGTTGCCATGTTGACCTATGCCCACTATTATAATATTATTATTGTACCTGAACGATTAATATTAATTTTTATGTAGTCTATACCTGAACTCTTGGTGACACAGCGGAGTCAATGTAGCAGTTGACAATGGCGTGAGCCTTCTTGTGCATGAGAATGTCATCCTCCGGAGTGTGGGTTCCCTTCAGCTTCCCCTCCTTTATGATATCGGCTAAATCCTTATACCTACACATGTATTATAGTTAACACTCATGCAGATACAATCCATAATAAGATACTCTCCCTCTCTTCCTATTATGTACTCTTGGTATGATTGTCATTGTGCAACCAGGTCTATAATAAAATTTAATGATGTATTTACCTTTCGACTTCAGCCCAGAAGGAGAGATCGTTGAGCAGTTTTGTGACGTTGACCACCTTTGTTCCAATGACCTTCTTGTGGGTAGAGTGGCTGACTTTGATCACCTCTTCGTGAAGGAACCTCCTGAACATGTCGGCAGTGCTGCCGTTCATCAGTCCTCGGCGAAAGCTGATGACGTTATGAGCAAACATATTCCATAGCCCTTTCTGAAAGGTGGAGGAGGGGGAGGGAGGGAGGGAGGGAGAAGACCGAGAGAGAAAGAGAGGGAGGGGGGGTACAAATTTTAGCAGATTCACAAAATTAATAGCGCATTTAGCGGGTACTCATTTTAGCAATTTTTACAAAATTAACATTCTATTTATTCAAAAACGTTGAAAAATTAATACAATTTTTAGTGAAAATTAGGCAAATCACTAATTTTGCTAAATTTAGTATCCGCAAACAAAAGTATCCTTAAGGTATGAATTATGGCAACAATTTCAGCTTACAGAAGTGGTGCTACAGTTGAATTTTGTCTCATCCTCCTCCACTTTCACAGCATCTTCCTTAACCGTCAGATGACGTACATACTCAGTAAACCATTTTCTTTCCATCACCTCGGCAATCGATGCCTGGAGCTCCAGCAGCTGTTCCATGGTAGGATTATTCCAGTTCTTTAGTTCACCGATCTTGGCATCAGTCAACATCAAAGCTGCAAACACTGGAGGGTACATGATAGAATAAAAATAGCCACAACTTTTGTTAAATCTTTGGGATATTATTGTACACCCTGTCTCACCCCACCAATAATTTAAAGAGTACACATAGCTACATACTTGATGGCTGCAATGGATCTTAACTTACTCTGTTGAAGATTTCCAGTGAGGAATCTCTCTTTGATTCTTCTCAGTTTGCTCTTGAAGAGTTTCTTGTTTCCGATTGTGTGCTTCAGGTCTTCCACGGCAATCCAGAACTCAAGGAGTGCCTCAGCGTTGACACCGTTCATCAGCAGATAGTGACGGAAGTACTCAAGCTGTTCCCTGTCCTTCAGTACTTCAAGAAACTTCCTACACAATGGTCAATTTGAATCAGAAATCAAAACAACCATTAATTTGTGAAGTATGAATGAAGCCAGGGGACAAGGCTAAAAGTGAAGCCTAAGTTTGTCACAACATCAAATCATATAATATAATAATAATTACACATGTATCAGTAAAATTAATGTACTTGGGGACGGAAGGTTTTCTACTTAAGCTCTGCAGCGAGTTGGCTGGTTTGGTGGTGCAAATGATGGTGTGCTTGCTCTTGCTATTCTTCCAGTCCCACAGCAGCTGCTCACAGATTGTGGTGATCATCGGACTGAAAGAGATCCCGTCCAGCGTCGTGTCGTCACACAAATCATCCTCACTGTCTTCTCTATCGACACGTTTGCTTTGAAGTAGACTGACGTCTGTTAGCCTCCTTGAGGGAAGCTGGTAGATCCCTGAAAGAAAAAAAGAACATTATTTAAAATTAATGGTCACTGGGTAGTTTGGCGATCTGCATTTTGTAGGTACAAGCACTAGGATGTCTTCACAATAGAAAGTCAGGTAAGCTTAGCTGCATAACTAACTAATTATCAGAGCCGGTAGACTCTGTAAGTAGGGATGGCCTGGATATGCCATAATATAATGTATAATTATAGGAGTGACTTTGCTTGCCCTAGTATATTAATAAATATACCTGGATATTTTATAGCCTCGGCGAACTTGAGAGTGCACCACATGCTGTGCAGGAGGGAGGAGCTGAACGTCATCTCCACCACGCACTGACGGGTTGGGTGAGAGAGAGCGGACTCGGAGTGAACACGACGATAGGGCGCAGCCAGCCGCGTCAGCAGTTTTGGAGTAGTCTGAATGTATAACATTCAGTATCTTAAGTATAGGCTACTTTTTTGAACCTCGTCTTGTACTAATAATTTTTTGGAAACTTACACAAGACTTCATGAAATTGTGGTAGTCCTGTAGCATGTAGTCTTGCCATGGTTTCAGCAAAAACTGAGACAGAATAATTATTAATTTTTGTGGATATGCATTAATTAATGATGACTAACCTGTGTGGCATTTTCTTGCACAGAGAGTATGATGCTCTGTCCAAGACCCTTCGGCAGCAAGGCGCACAGCTCCTTTCTGACTTCAGCAGCTAGGCTGATCTTATGAGGAGCTCCATCCTTGACAAACAGATGCAAGAGCTCCTTCAAGTCTGATGCCACTGGATACTGCTCCGAATAGCTCAAATAAGGACAAGTTGGATCTGCACTGGAACTTTTATTGAAATGTTGATACCATCTCTTTGCTTCATCCTGTGTCAGAATACACTCGACCGATTGCCAAAAGAGAAGATAGTCGACAGCTTTAGAGTTGAACACAACCGTTTTCAAGTGCCTAAGGAATGGATTCCCGGAGAGAAAATCAGCCCGCAAGGAAGCCGTGAGGTAAGGGGAAAGACTACTAGCTGCTTGCTCTGTTTGAGAAGAAGTGTTTTTACAATTCTTAATCGTCGATTCGGTACATTTTGGAAACAGAGTTATTGTACTGGGAGTGAGTAGAAACCGTAGTGCTTTCATACTGTCATCAACACTACAGATATCATCTCTCCCATCTCCTATCGATATGCTCTCCATAACATTGGTGATCTTTGATCGTCCAGGTCCTACGCAGTCTAGTTGCGGCAGTTTACATGAGGTTGTCTTCACGAGTGATACTTTTTTCGGTCTGACGTCGATTCCGTCTCTTCCCTTATCGCTGATGATTCTTGGCAGATAGGCCTGACTCTTTTGCCTCCTTTTGCGTTTATCGAGCTCACTGATGCTCAAGATTCTTGCTCCAATCCTATACCACTGAGATGAATCAACTTCGCTCTGCAACAAATGATGGTCACTCTTTTGAGGATTTGACTTGTCTTCCAAATGAACCTTATACTTGGGACACCAATACTCTTTCAGTCGCCTGATAACCAACTCTTGCCCCAGTACTAGAATTTCGATCAATTTCTTTGATGAAGCTGACACTTTCTTTTCACTGTGATGTTTCTCACAACAGCTGCCTTCCTCGCTCAAAAGCAACAGTTTTGCTCTGACGTGCTTATAGAGCGCAAACTGTGCAGTATCATGGAGATAGAGTTCTAGAATTCTCTGCACTTGTCTTCTTAGTATCCATTTATTTGTGATTTGTTTCAGTCTCTCCACGTCCACCCAAAACATGCATCCAAATTCACCGTCGGTATGGAAGAGAAATCGCCTGAAATGGTGCATTGCTGATACTCCTGTCAACCATTTTCTTTTCTCTGCAGAGATTATTATCACGCTAGGTAACATGGTTAGCGAAGCACTAATCCATCTTATGATGCATGTACACTGTCGGTGACCCTTACCCCCAACCACTATCACACGCACGCACAAATCCTTATAAAATCGTTAATGTGAAAAATCCTTAAATTTATGGTATATTTTGTTTGCTACCTGGATCAATTTGCTGCACTAAGGACTGACACAGACGACACTCGTAGAAGAAGTCGGAGCACCAAAAGATGGGAAGGCGGTTCGTATGCACCCATGACAACAACTTAGAATCATCAACAACCTGAAATCAAGTGATGCTCATCATTTAAAAAAGTTTATTAGTTAATGATTACTCACGTGATAAGTGTAATTGATTGCAGGCTCGATTTCGAATCGTTTGTCGTCGCTGATGAACGTTAGCCTCTTTGCGAATACCTGTTTATGAAGCCATGTAAAATTAGCGTATAATTTCTACAGATACAACTTACTGGGAGGTTTAGAAAAGCATTGAAGTAGTCGCAGAATATAGGATCCGTGTGAATGAGCTCTTTGAATTGGCCTAGAGTCGGTAAATCCTCCATTTCTCAAGATTGATCTTTCAGAGATATCAGCATGCGCGCGAGGCAACGACGCGGAAAAATCGTAGCCCCGCCCACACAATCCCAGCGCGAAGTCCATCCAATCAGATTGCAGTACGTAATCCCGCGTTCTAAATAAAGCCCATCCGATATCCACGTTCAAGAGCTGCTGAGAAACTGACTGGACTCTTCCCAGCAACCATGGACCCTCAGAACGATATCTCCAACTGGATTTCTGGCATACCGAAGATAACGCGCTACTGGTTCTTCGCGTTCTTTGCCATCCCTCTCTCTACTCGGCTCGGCCTCATAAACCCCATGTACCTGATACTACAAGCAGAACCCCTCTTCTACAAGTTTCAGGTACCTCAAGATTTTCCTATTATAGATATGTGGTCCCGTTGTCCTCCCTATGATCTAGCTATAGCACTTTTCCAACTGATAAATACTGGAACTAAAGTGTATAATATCATAAAATTTTGTGACTTTCTTCAGATCTGGCGACCGATAACGTGTCTACTCTGGTACCCTGTTGACCCTATGCATGCCTTCCAGTGGCTCATACTGCTCTTCTTCCTCTACAGCTACTCAAATCGACTGGAAACTGGTGAGAGACCTTTTGCACATTTGCATGACATCATCGCTCAAACTGTGATATCATTGCATCATCACTTCATTAAGTTAATTATGCCGAGTGTATACATGTAAATTACTTGAAGGCGTTTATATTAAACCTAGTTCCCAGCCTTTCAGTGTGCATAATATAATAATTATTATTGAAAAAGGGGTGTCAGGGGATGAGGCTGTGATACAATGATCCATGAACAATTTTGATTTTACCATCTATTTTCTATTTCATTAATTCCTATAAATAGGTTATTTCAGTGGCCAGCCGGCGGACTATTTGTTCATGTTGATCTTCAACTCGATCTGTCTTGTGATTATCTCGCTGTTCCTTGGTCTGATGGTTCTGAGCCCCTCGCTCATCTTCTCTGTGCTCTACATCTGGTGTCAGATCAACAGGGACGGAATTGTCACCTTCTGGTTCGGGATTCAGGTCAAGGTACACATATGAATATCTGGCAGTGGGTACTTCAATTCAATAGCAAGGAGTGGGGGGGGGGGGGGGGGGGGGGAGTATTAATGGATCATCGTTTTATTTCATAATTTTGCGATACTAATATTATTATAGCTGATGCTTTCTCTCTCCTCTCAGGCGATGTACTTTCCCTGGGTGCTATTTCTGTTCTTCTTCATCCTTGGACAAAAGTATGTTGATTCAATATCTTTTTTAATAATAATTAAAGCCTCACTTTGCGTATGAAGGAGACTAGCTAGTACTGTAGAATGCGAAATTTTCGCCATTAAAATTTTTTCGTCGATGACCTTTTCTGACGAAATTAAATATTTTGTGTAATCCGGCGACGAAATTTAGACTATGCGAAAAATTTGCAAGTGAAATATTTTACTGGCGTAAATATCCTGTAACATCCCTGTCCTATATGATTGCATAATTGATAGAGTGATAATATTATTATTGATTTAATCATTTGCAGCTGGATGGGGATGTTGCTAGGCATCGTGGTCGGCCATCTCTACTTCTTCATCACGATGAAGTACCCTCAGGAGTTTGGAGGGAGACAGCTCATACACACTCCACAGTTTATGTGAGTTTGAGGGGCTCAATTCAGCCACACTCTGCAAAAAAAAACAAACTTAAGGCCAATAATATACATATAATAGCTTGTTCAACTACAGTCAAACCTCCAAACAAAGGACACTTTGGGAACAATACAATTCAGCTGTTTTGTCCCTTATAGAGAGGTTGTCCTCTTCTCGGAGGTTCTCAATGAATAGGAAATGGTAGTTTTTGGGACCCCAAACAGTGTCCCCTATAGAGAGGTTTAACATACAGTGTCCCTTTCTCGGAGGGTCCTTTATTAGAGGTTCAACTGTATAGCTAAGACAAGGAGAGTATGTGTTTACATGTAAGACTACATCTATGCCATTGATCCAATTCCCCCCCCCCCCCCCTCTCTCTCGCTCCCTCCTGCAGGTACAAGTGGCTGCCCAATGAGTCTCAGCGTATGTCCGGCTTTGGGACAGCCCCGGCTAGCAGGAGACAAAACGACCAAGGAAGGGGGCGTGGCGGCCACGACTGGGGCCAGGGCCAAAGATTAGGAGACTGAGATTGATTCAATTTTTAATTAAATTAGCATCAGCCCCTCTAATAATATCTAAATGGCACTAGCACCACACACTGTGAAATTTTGTAACTGTCTGTGTCAAAGAATTATTTTGTGAGCCACTCAAAAAAATACATAATAATAGCAACGTAAAATTAATAACTTATTATTATTACCGTTGTATAATAATTACGTATACACAAGAATAGTGAAAATATTTCTGTTAAAAAATCTGATTGTGTGCATGTGCTATCTTGAGATTATCTCAAGTTGTTCTGTGATTGTTCGTTTGCTTCTTTCAGCAATGGTGTTCCAGCCGTTCCCACCATCAGCACCAGCCTTGCTGCAGAAGTGACAATTCGACAACGTCTCCAGCAGAGAGAGCAATCCTTCACCAAGTTCACTAGCCTAGAATTTTTAAAAATCGTGTGATAATACGTACCGTATAGCCGGAAATTTGGCAGGGAATTAAATTTGGCGGTTTGGCGGTCTATATTATAACTGCCAAATTAAAATCCACCAAAATTTCCTACTTGCATATAATATACGTATGGCAATCCCCACCAATCTAAAATCCGCCAATATTCTTGCAATAGCAATTTTGGGCTCAACCGCCAAATTTAATTCCCGCCAATAATATTATTTCTGGCTATACAATAATTGAGGTGTTAGAGTATTACATCCACTAGCCTGTTTCTTAGTCTGTGACTGACAGAGTGGAGCCGGTAGGTCGGAGGCTAGATCGTCGACCAGAGGACTGAGCAGCTGAATGGTAGCCACAGCCGAGTCCATCTCTCCGATGGAGCGCTCCTCCTTGGAATTTCCGTGAGTGAGAAGGAGCCGGGAACCATTCTTAGCCAACATCTCAGACAGCTGTAAGAAAATGTTATCAATTATTATACATGAGTTATTCATAAAGTAATGCCCCCCCCCCCCCCCCCCCCCAAAGGTAAGGACACTGATTGTCTGAAACAATATTTATGAGCTATAATATTATTTTTGGTCTTTGTCCTAGTTTCATATATAACTGTTACAAAGATATGCTTTGCTATAGTATGACATGTAAGCGTCTTTGAAGAAAATTGGTATATATGTATATTATTATTATGGCATAGTCTAACATGTTCAGGACCATGGTAGCTGCTTTCATCTGCTCAAGAGCTACATTTTGGTTTTTGTTCCAGCTCCATAGCTCTCTCCGTTACCGAGATACGTGCCGCGGTGTACTTAATGATATTCATAGCTCTTAATTACATCACGTGACGGTATGTACATTCCAACGGAAACCCATACACGCGCGTTTTGCTACCCCCTGTCCCAGCTCAATAAATAGCATTTTCCGGTAGGGACTATCGGGGCTAGACGATGTCAGGGGTACCCCCTCTGGCATCCGCAGCTGAAAACTGCACATGGTCCTGGGCATATATGGCTTAGAGGTCGCCCAGGTTCCTCCCTCGAATACCCCCCATCCTGGATAAAGCCTGGTAATCCACCATAGGCTGACTTCGGTCCCCTGTGGCTGTGACACAGAAGCCTAACTGGCTGCAGTAATGTCTGCAGTGTATATACCCTGACCAACGTTCCAGCCTAAGAGCTCGGAAGGTCGATGGGAGGATGGGGTTATAATTTTTTTTTCATTTCACCCCCCAAATGTCCACAGTGTCATTCCGTGC
Source organism: Cliona cf. orientalis (assembly GCA_963930775.1). Classification (NCBI taxonomy): domain Eukaryota; kingdom Metazoa; phylum Porifera; class Demospongiae; order Clionaida; family Clionaidae; genus Cliona; species Cliona cf. orientalis. The sequence goes on from OZ005694.1 coordinate 10,540,944, forward strand.
AGATCACTGAAGCTGCGGCGACTCGGCCTGGGGGGAGGGACGATTGAGACTATTTTTTCACAAGTATATATTATAATGTTAGATTCACAGTATTGCCCTCCTTCTCTCTTTATTATTAATTTTACTATTACAAATTGTCTGTACTATCATCTATGGTAAATTAAATAGTTAGACAATAATTATTATAGGTCACCTCTATCAATTTGATGCAAGGTTCCACTAGCTTCACCTCTTCTGCTGTCCATTCTCTTGCCCCTCCATCCTTACTGTCTCCTCCATCACTGCCATTGGCTTCTTCTCCATTCTCCGCTGTCTTTCCTCCCAGCCCCGTGTGCTGTTGAAGAGAAGCTGCCAACAGGTCGCCATCATCAAGAAGCATATCAAAGTCATCTTCTTCACTCATTCCATTGTTAGATTTGAGCTATATAACAGTACAATATTTCATGTAAATTGTTGTTTTGGGGGGGGGGGGGGGGGGGGGGCAAGAGAGAGAAAAAGAGAGAGGGAGAGGAGGAAGAAAGAGAGAGAGAGAGCTATCTTACATTTTCCACTTCAGACTTGGCGTCTCTGAGTATTTGTACCTCGGCCAGACATTGTTTGACAGCTGCTGCCTTGTTGTTCTTGGACACATCGTCCATGGCATCACAGCTCGACCACACCCCTCCTGTGCCACGCAGCTGGGCTGCACTCCTATAACATGATAATAATAATATTACCGGTATTATTAAATTACAAAATTCAATATATGGATCCGGCCTGGGGGGATGAGGCCAATTCGCTCACTTGGAACACCCTTCTTTCATGATGACAGTCACCAGGTTCTTCAAGTCGTCCAGTATTCTCAGTGTAGCCATCTGAACCTCCTTCCAAAGACATTTACCTGCATATTTAATACCTTACGGACACTTTTGTTTGCGGGTACTAGATTTAGTGAAATTAGCGATTTGCCCAATTTTTGCTAAAATTGTACCCGCGAATATTAATTTTTTCAATATTTTCAAATAAAATTTAATTTTTGAAAAATCACTAAAATGAGTACCCGCTAAATGCACTATTTCCGAAATCTGCTAAAATTTGTACCCGCAAATAATCGTAGCCCTAAGGTATGTACATTTGTATATCCAAACATTAATGGATTGGGGGGGGGGGAGGGGGGATGGGATGATTGAGTTCAAGTTTTTACCATGCTTGATGTGTAGCTGGTAGAAGGCAGCTGCCAGCTGAAGGGCACTCTGCTCCACTTTCTGACACACCACTCCGCACTCCCGAGAGGAAGGGGGTGGAGCTTCGTGGAACACCACCGCCAGTCTGGTGCAGTCCGCCGACACAACCTTTGCACTCTGAACGAGCCGGGCTAGGACTTCAGAAAGGTCCGATTCAGATGACGGAACGGAATGACTTGAGCCTCCATCTGTAGCAAATTATCATGAAATTATATTATAAATTAAATATTAAACTCAGTAACGCATGATATAATTATTAGTAGGCCTACAAATTCAATATTTAAGGTTATACCTTAACTATCAACTGTCTTGAAATATAATTAATTTTGTACCTCTTATCTGCTTGGAGAGAATCTGAACGTTCTCTTTCACGCTCTCCAGCCGATCTCTGACGTCACCTGACGGAGATGACCTCGCTACAGCCATCACCTAGAGCTAGGCTGCTGTGTCTCCTTTAATAATCGCTTCTGAAATCAACGCTTTTTGGCTTGCAGCTTGGTGCCAGTACATAATATACAAAAAACGCCACGTGGGCAAGAATTTCAGGATGTGGGCGTGGTGCTCACGGGGTTGTATCTAATTATCCGCAAGTATGAGAAATATTCAACACAAAGGAGGTGATCGGTCGACAATGAATGGAGAAGAAATGGCTCTGTCTCCTTCCAAGAGGCTCCGCCGTCGAAAGGTGGACCATCTCAGCGAAATTTTAAAGGACATAGAGAAGGGAAATCTCGAGCATCTCAAGGACAGGCTGAAAAACGACGCGAGGCTAGCGGAATCCTTCAGGCAAAGGCTACAGGAAACGAGGGTCGCGAAAAACTCCTCCCCTCTGGTCGTGGCCGTTCTTAACAAGCAACTAGCCGTCTTCAAGCATATCCTGGGCAACTTCAACGCCAACATAGAGCAGGAGACCTCGGCGGTAATTGAAGGGGGCTACCCCGTGGAGGGGGCCACAGCTTTGTGGACGGCTTCTACACTTGGCTACCTCGATTTCGTCAAGGAGCTAGTCTCCCGTGGAGCCAACATTGAGCACACGACTGATTCTAAATCAAGCCCACTTCGTGGAGCAGCTTTCGATGGCCATTGTGACGTGTGCGAGTTTCTTATCGAGCAAGGCGCCGACATCGATAAACCTAACCAGGTCGGACAAAGTCCGCTTACGATTGCCGCCGCCATGCAGAAAACGAAATGTGTGGAGCTACTGATCAAGAAAGGTGCCGACGTGAACCACAAGGGGCACAACGGAGACACGCCCCTTCACGTGAGCGTCGAATCGGGGGCCGTCGAAATTGCCAAAATCCTCGTCAAGGCCGGGGCCAAGAATGACGCTAACGACGTGGGGTTTACCCCTGCCATCCTTGCCTGTTGCTATGGTCACGACGACGTGATGAAATACCTCCACACGACATTTCGTCTGAAGCCGAAAGAGCTCTACGACTGCTACTGCCTGCTAGCGGCTAAAGATATCCTCGGAGGTGAAGACACAAAGACAGAAAAATGGCTGAAACTAGCTATCCAGGTGCGCCGGCTAAATCCAGACATCTTTGTAGACCTGAAGCCAGCCGATCCCATATACGACGGTCTCCAGGAGCCCACGACTGAGGATGATATCCAGTACATCCTTCAGGACGAGACACGCATGTTTTTCGTGAGTTCGATATTCTGTGAGCGCGTCCTTGGCTGCATTCACCCCACCACTGCCTTCTACATTCGAATATCAGGCGACATGGCGTTGGCCGAGGAGAGATTCGACAAGTGTGTCGAGCTCTGGCAACGGTCGCTCGATTTCGACAACGCGGCCAGGATGGCTTATGAGCTGCAGATTACAGAGGATCTTCTCTTTGCTATCCGTGGGTTTTCTTTCATGGCCGAGCATGACTACGTACCTCCGGTGGCTCCGCACTTCCAGTGGGGGTTGAAGGAGTTCAGTTTGGCTCATGAGAGCAAAATCTCCGAAATTGGTGTCATTAGCTGCTTGTTTCGTATGATCGCCGCTTGGCTGAAGGTGGCCGACTGCATCAAGGAGCCCGAGAAACGAGCCAAACAGACAGAGTTGATCACCAAGGGTGCGCAGGACCTGATCAAGGTGATGGAGAACAACTCGTGCCCTCTACTCATTGCCTGCCTCCAAAATATCCCCCAGCACACGAACGGAGCCGGGAGGGACATTGTCAGCGCCAAGTTGCCCCTACACAAAGCGATCGCCCTCTTTCTTGATCTCGGCTGCCCGGTCCACTGCGAGGACGAATCAGGGAATTTCCCTCTCCACCTAGCCGTGAAACTTCAAGAAGACACTGCCCCACTCTGCATCAAGACCCTGCTAGAGTACGGAGCTCACATCGACGCCGTGAACTTTGACGGAAAAACCGCTCTGGACTTGGCCCTACAAGACGAAACACCGCAGAAAGCTGTACGCGGTGAACTTCAGAGAAATGTCTCCCAGTTTCTCTCCCTTCAGTGTCTTGCATCACGAGCCGTGGTGAGATACTGCAATGGCTACGCATCCGTGCTTCCCCCTAGGCTCATCGAGTACGTCTCGTGGCACGAGGGAGACAGTGCTGCTCACGACAATGGCAGCAAGAAAGAAGTCGACGCGAAGGACGTTAGGAGAACTGCTCGCGGTGATGGAATCGCAGCCTCGAATGAGACTGCTTCTGCTCAAGCTAGCGGCACCAATGGACCTAATTGTGCTGGGGGCTCAGTAGCCGGGGTAGTTACTGTTGTTAGCTAATTATATTAAAGTGAAAATTATTGCTTCGATTAATTTTTATGCATGTTATTAAAATGTGATCGTTTTTGATCATTAAATTTTCAGTATCATGATGTGCACATAATCGCTAGTCTCGTTCCCGTACCTCATTCTCCTAAACCTGGAGCCGGAAAGGGACCCTAAAATGTGTGCAGAAGACAGGGGGTATGTCGCTTTGCTACCGTCGCCGAAAACGCAGCCATTTTTGTGAGATCCTCCATGACATCTCGACGGGAAATTTGAGCCGCTTCGAAGATCGATTGAAGGGCAACCCAGCGTTGGAGAAATCCTTCAAGCAACTCCTGAGGGAAGAGAGGACCGCGAAAGACTCCTCCCCCCTGGTTGTGGCCGTCCTTCACAAACAGTTAGTCCTCTTCAAGCATATCCTGGACAACTTTGAAGCCAATTTAGAGCAGGAGACGTCGGTCTTACTTAAGAGGGAATACTACGTGTGGGGAGACGATACGATTCTTATTGATAATCCCGTAGAAGGGGGAACAGCTCTTTATGTTGCGTCCACCTTGGGCTACCTTGACTTTGTCAAGGAATTGATCTCTCATGGGGCCATTATTGAGCATGCTAATGATTCTAAATCAAGCCCACTCCATGGGGCTGCTACCTGTGGCCATGGTGATGTATGTGAGTTCCTCATAGAGAAGGGGGCCATCGTAGACCAACAAGATGAGCTAGGGCAGACACCACTAACTGTCGCTGCAGTTGCGCGGAGTAAAACTTGTGTCAAACTCTTGATAGAGAAGGGAGCGAACGTCAACCATAGGGATAACTTTGGGAATACGCCTCTTCACGCTCACGTATGTACCGAGTTGAAATCTATCGAAATCTTGGAAATTCTCATCAAAGCGGGGGCCCAGAACTGTGCAAACAATCTCGGCTTTACGCCTGCTATTCTTTCCAGTGCCTCATTGGCAAGTCATGATTTAGTACAATGCATAGAGACAGCGTTTCATCTTGATCCTAAAGAGCTCTGTGACTACTATAGTCTAAACGCAGCCATGGTCTTCTTGGACTGCTCCACACTTCCTACAGTTCAAGCTGCACGATCGTGGTTAAGGTCAGTCTGTGAGCTTCGCAGGGAAAATCCAGATCTTCTTCTAAGCTTAAAGCCAGGCAGTGTTATCTACAATGGCCTACAGGAGCCAACTACCGAGGAAGAGATAGAGAGGCTTTTTGGCCAGCACGATGATAAGCGATTTAATTTTGTGGGGTTGATAATATGTGAACGGATTCTAGGCCGTGTTCATCCGATGACTGGTAATCACATTCGCTGGGTGGTAGACCATTTTGCGGATGATTTCAAGTTTGACAAGTGTATGGAACTCTTCCAAAGAGCAATAGACTTTCGAAACACTGCAGTGAGATTTTTCTTGCTGCCTATCACAGACGAGCTCGTTTCTGCAATTTACTGTTTTTCTGTTATGGCAGATCACAGCTACATTCCTTCTATAGCTTCTCACTTCCAGTGGGGGCTAAGAGAGCTAGCCTTGACTCGAGAGCGCAAGATTGATATTGTCCATTGTCTATTTCGCATGATTGCAGTCTGGATTAAGGTGCGAGATTGCATCAAGGAGCCCAAGAGACAAGAAAAAGAGACAGAGTTAATCTCCAAGGGAGCTCATGAGTTGATTGCATCTATGGAGAACCACTGTTGTCCTACATTCATAGTCTGTCTTCAGAATATCGAATACCCTGATTCAAATGCTTATTTTCATGCGGCAGAAATTTCTGAAGCTGGTCTACCATTGCACAAAGCGATCGCCCTCTTTCTTGATCTTGGCTGCTCGGTTAACTGTGAGGACGAATCAGGGAATTTCCCTCTCCATCTAGCCACGAAACTTATCGAGGATACTGCCCCTCAGTGCGTTGCAACTCTACTGGAGTACGGAGCACACATTGATGCCGTGAACTTTGATGGAGAAACGGCGCTAGATGTGGCCTCGGAAGGTTACACCCAGAAGGGCGTCTGTGCTGAGCTCAAGAAGCATCTCAGTAGACATTTCTCCCTCCAGTGCATGGTAGCCAAGGTCGTGCTGGAACATTTTGGTGGATGCTACGAGAACCTTCTACCACCACGCTTGGTCAAATTTGTGTCCTGGCACGAGGGGGACAAGCACAAGTCACCAGCAAACTAATGCTCTTAGACAATTAATAATATTTTGTGACAGTTACTATATTTATAGCCAAATCATTAATTCTTTTACTATAATAATATTATAATAATAAAATTAATTATGTCATGAACTTGATCAAAATTAACGGTAATTAATATCATATCATTTAATTCTGCCACAAACTGTATGACCATCACTTATGATTTTAATATTAGAATGGTAGAATAAATAGTGTTATGAGTAATTTTATACAGATTATGTTCTGATGACAGGCAGATCCACACCTAGCACTACCAAGGCAACGATAGCAGCTGCTTGCTCAGCAAATTTCTTGCTGGTCGCCCTACAACCAAAATGGTATATATTATTATAACAACAATAATAATAATAGTAGGGTGGAAGGGAAAAGGGGGCTATCTATTACTAGTGACATGCATGGCCTGTTTGGGGCGAGCCTGAGCTGAGCCTCTGAAAGTCTCTGTCAGCCGCCTTGTAGCTGCGACTCAAAAACTTTAATAAAGCCATAGCACGATAGATCTTAAAGACCACTGATACAGTTCCAAGCAAACAATGATAGACAGGTCTACAGCAGCATGATCGAGCATGATAGTCCCCTCCATCCTTCACTAAGTCAGCGGCCGACAGTCAACTATTAGAGCAGCACGTCTAGCCTATCTTTATCGTGTTCTTAGCTGGTCCTTGCGCTATTGAGCTGATGACAGGCTCTATCTCGCTCAGAGTCTCCTCCTTTGGAGCCTTCTGCTTGCTTCTGCATGTTCTGTACGGCGCGGTACGGTAGCTAGCAATGCAACACAAGCTCGAGTGTAAATTTGCAATTCGCTAAATTAGAACGGCATATATACGGCTCGTAGTGTCAGGCATGAGAATGCGCAATAGACTATTTCGCGTTTATGTCCATAGCTGGCTATTGTGACCGACGTACCATATATATATATATATATATACAATTCGCGCATGGATGTACCGTTTATGTGGGGCTCGCTCAGGCTCGCCCCAATTATAGCTTCGTATCTTAATCAATCAGTGTTTCACTTACCAGTAGCTAGAGCTATATCTGTCATCGCCCAAAGTCAGTACTGATTTGAACATTCTATCGCGCCTTCTCTCGATCTGTATGATGAAGAAGCATTAGCAAGCGCTAGCCATGCCATGAGTATTATACAGCATAGACCTATATTTTTCTTATATACACTTCCTCATAATAATTTTATCACTGCCAAACACAATAACTCACAGTGTTGTACACAAGTGGTCTTATTCTTAATCTCCTTGCATGCTCCAGGAGGACAGACTTTGGCGTTCTATCATTCGAGTACTCTTTCCGGCTGAATTTGACAAATAGTTCTAGTACTCCATCCTCCGACATTTCAATGTCGATCTTTCTTCGCTTGGAGGCTGTCGGACAGAAGCTAGCCACACCGAGGTCTTTCTGTTCCTGAAGAGAGAGTTGGTCGATCTTCTCTCTTCTTCTTTCTTCAGCTTCTTCAAGGTAAGGCACCATCTCCCATATCGCACTGTGGTGATTGACAGGATTACTAGAAATTAATTTCATATAGCAGCCTAAAACATCAGCCACTGAACTCAAAATTCTAATTTATAAACTACAATATCAAGAGTATCTCTCTCTCTCTCTCTCTCATCTCCCAGTTCAATAGTATAATATTATTATAATATTACTATGCTCACCAAAGTTCTCTCATGGTGCTGGAAGCCAGCAGTGCCTTTCCCTGGGGCGAGTCCATGTTGTCGTGAAGAAGCTGAGCCAAGCAGTACTTGCTGTTGGCGTGGTAGTTGTCGCAGTCCACCGCTAGCTTGACGTAATCCCTAATGACATCATCGATAGGGAGAACCCCCTCCTTCCTGTGTACAGGTATATACGTGGAGATGATACGATAACGGATATGTGACAGAATTTCTATCAAAGACAAATGAAAGTGTGTGTGGGAGGGGGAGAGGGGGAGGAGCTTCGATGTACCTGAAAACGGATAGATTCCACTGTGCTGCTCTGGCAACCATTACTGAACTACACCCTGGGAAAACAGTAACATTAATTTTTTCTCTTGACACTGTATATAAAGTACCATCAAAATAATTATTCACTATACATACCTGTCTGCTTCTTAAAAGTGTCGATATCTTCGTATGTTGTAATCTCACCCGAACCTCCGCTAAATAATTATTTTGGGTGTGGCATCAGATTAATAATCTTAACGAGAATAATTATTATCTTACTTGGCTATGACTGGGATGGATACGGCTTTGGTGACCTCGCGTATGATGTCATGATGACAGGGGTGTTGAGATCTCTCAGTCTGATATCTACATTGTCCATGAAAAGGCTGTCAAGTATAATCTTCCCACCCCTCTCTCCCACCCTCTCTCTCTCTCTCTCTCTCTCTCTCTCTCTCTCTCTCTCTCTCTCTCTCTCTCTCTCTCTCTCTCTCTCTCTCTCTCTCTCTCTCTCTCCTTCTCTCCTTCCTCCCTCCTCACCTTCCGTGTACTCCTAGTGCAGCCACTCCCGTTCCCTCAATCACCCTCACCAGCTTCAACGTCTCCTCAAGAGATGGCAAGAGTCTTATCTTACAGGTGACAGGCTTTGAGACGCTCTGAACTAGCGCTGTCAGGATCTCCTTCACTCTCTCCGGCTGCTTTAACAAAGCTGCCCCCATGCCTCCCTATAATAATAATAATATTATTATAACGACACACGGTTGAAAATTTAAAAGGTTTATCTCCTACTATCAATCCCAAACTTAAGAGACAACCATCCCATTAGCGGCCTGCTCAGATGCAGGAAGTTGTTCGAAAACAGATCGATTGGGCTAGTGGTTTCGCTCAAAATGATCGAAATGGGTGTGGCTTCTAAAATTTCACACATGCTTCGCACGCAATCATACAACAGAAATCCGGAACTATAATTTTATAGGAACCTAATCTTGAGAACTAGGGATGGTAGGTTTAAGAATAGCTATAATATACATGTGATGATAAAATTATGCTCAGAACTAACTTTCAGTGAGAAGTCCTTTGGGCAGCCCATGTTCACATCAATCCCAGCAACATCCCTCTCTCTAAGAATATAATAATTATTAGCATAATAATAATTATTATTAAAGGATCTTCGATGATTATTAAAGTATAATTATAAGCTTACACAAGTTTGGCTGTCTTCACTGCTCTCTCAGGATCTGCAGTGCCCTGAACTTGACACAACCAGACAACAGACAATAGAAGCACGGAAAACCTTCAAGTGACCGAAATATCTCACCATTTGAAAGACAACTCTCTCCTTCTCTGCCTGACAGGTTCTGAACATGCAACGCCCATCGGCGTGAACAAAATCAACAGTATCCAGAATAGCTGGGTGCCGGGAAAGAAGCATAAAATAGTTAATTTTTGTTGAAAGATGTCTGACTATTAATGGTTCAGGCGCTGATCCAGAAAATTTTCATGGAAGGTGGCTGACGGGGTGGCTACCCGTAGTAAATCATACTGGTGCAAGGGGGGTGACTGGTTAATAATGGTGCACATCTCCTATACTACGTTGCATAAAAGAACTGGTGAAGGGGGTGGCTAGCCACCCTATCCACCCTGCTGGATCAGCCCCTGAGGTTTATACAGACTCACGGTTGACTATCCTCTTGCACTGCAGCATCCTGTGGTCGATCAGCTCCTAAAATTAAAAAAAAAAAAATAGTATTATGTGAAAACCATGACACGTGAGCGATAGATTATATAGCCTGGGTTCGAGGCTATGTATGAGCCTCCTCGTGTATTCTCTACATGTGCATGCTTTGGAATGATAACCCCATGCCTCCAATCTAGTAAAATCGATTAAAAGATATCTCACCTCGCAGTAGACTATATCAGCCCCGTACTTGAGAGCCAGGAGCCTGGAGGGAAGGGTGCCGATCCTCACCATCGGGGCAAGGATTACTCTATTGGCGTAGTTTAGGCGAGTCATCGCACTTGCATCACTCATCGCTGGTCTCTGATCAGCTCATACAAACATGCTGCTTTCTTGCAGCTTCTTTTACAGTTTCAATTTTACGGAAAACGTGTATTTAGAGAAATGCGCGCAAGTGCTTGCGACCATTACCAATCCGGTGTTCACGCACACATTTAGCAATAATTAGCATCACATGCATCAACAATAGGCAATCATGGAGGTGGACTCTATCTAGTTCCTAGCTATGTAGACTAATGTCTATCTATTTGCTGTTTAGTTGCTTGTATCTCACAGTTGAAATTTAGCTAGCTATAAACTACTCCCATATGGGAGGCTATTGCAACAATTAGCTATTATTCACTACGTTGACTGGGTGGACCGTGTGCTTGTGGTAGACTTTGTAGACTTTGTGGATTTCGTTGACTTCGTTGACTTGGTTGACTTTGTTGTGCCTCTGGTGGTTCCACCAGTGGTCTCCTCAGGCTCACTCTGCACCTGACAAACTGCACCAAAAAATTTTTTTGCACTGTGAATAATAATTATTAGAACTTTATTAATTTTAGTAAAAGAGCTACTACATACCCATGGGACATAAAGGTTCATCTAGAACTTGAGAGCCGTTTGAGTCACTGGTAGTAGTACTAGTAGATGTGGATGTGGATCTGGATCTGGATCGACTTCTTCTAGTTCTCCCTAAAATATTATCATTAGTGATCAGGGAAAGAATTATTAATTTTATCTGGTATTAGAATATTATTATTATTATGATATTATTATGATAAACAATGCCTAGCTACCTTTACGTGTGGATTTCTTGGTCGATCTTCTTGTACCAGAAGTCCGATCAACATCACTGGATTGAAGACGGCAGCAGTTTCCTCTGCTTCCCACGAAACCTGGCTGACACACGCAGACAAAGCTGCCATCCGTGTTGCAGCATGAGGCCTGATCATCACAGTCATCCTGTCCAACAGCACACTCATCAATATCTAGAATATATATTTCATAAAGCCTCAAAATTCATTGCATGACATGATAATAATATTATTATAGTGAGGTTGATATCCATTTTACTGTACTTATTGTTCTAATCACACACTTAGCTATAATATAACAGATGCCCATGCAGTATATGGCTGAACATCAGATTTAATAGGTTCAATCAGTTATTGAATATATAGAGCATCATTACTATGTTACTAAATACTTGAAGGGTCTTACTTATTTTTTTTTTTTTTTTTTGTCTATAAGAATTCTTGCTTCAATAGCAAGGGATACACAATAGCCAAAAATAAAAGGCTAATCGGGTGTGCACCCGGTGACATAACTAATTACTTACAGTGAGAATACAATAATATTATGCTAGATAATAGTTAAGGAGAGTTAATGTTGGTTTAATTGGTTAAGTAACAATGGTATTATTGAGCATGTATGTAGTAATTATTTAATATCAGTAGCTGAAGAAGATCCAAGGACCGAAATGTTCTAAATGAAGTTGTTTGATGATTACTATGTCCATGCTCAATAAGTAAGACCCTTCAAGTGTTCAATCAGTTGTTTACCTTCACAGCTCACACCATCCCCAGAGTATCCAGGGTTACAGACGCATCGCTCGACGTCCCCTTGTCGCACCCTCATGGCGTTGGCATTGCAGTTGGCTGGCTCTCGATCAGTAGTGGTTGGCACAGTTGGATTGGCAACAGCTATAAATTGGATTATTATTCATCAGTCAACAAATAACATTTGAGAGAATGCATAATAATAGTATTACGGTGTAGCTAGCTAAATACTGTAAACAGGCTTTGAATACCAAATTTGGGTATTCCCATGCCCAGGGCTTACGTTGGCAATTTATTCCATTCCCGGTGAAGCCAGGATTGCAGACACAGCGAAAACCATCGGCCAAATCGATGCAAGTAGCGTCACAGTGGCAGTTATCGAGACCCAGATTACACTCGTTCACTCCTGTGTAACAACAACAATACAGACAAACAAATAATAAATATGTGTATATTATTATTAGCTATACGGTGTACCTTAAAAGCAAATTTCTGCATGCATAGCTATACAGTAGAACCATATTATTATACCTGGATCACTCTCAGGTAGTAAATTCAATTCCCTTTCAATGGTTCTTGGTCCCGGGAGGAGTGGTGAGAAAATCATCGCCCGACAGGTGTACCTTCCCGCATCGGACAGCGACAGCTCATCAAAATTCAGTGGAAGGCTAGCGTTGCCCCTCACTGCGCTGGAGTTAAGGACCTCTCCGCTTGGACCAATCCACTGCACCATCACCACCGCTTGTCGGAGATCAGGGGAGTTTCTCACAATGCACCGAGGCGAGAAGGGTTTTCCAACTATTGGCCTTTCGGGAGGAGTGGTGATATCAATTTCTGATGGGGGCTCTCCTGCATAGTAAAAATCATTGCTATTCTGTGGAATCCCACTAATTATAAGGGGCATACCCATAATACAGCATATTCAGTAGCTACTACATTGGGTAGCTAACTGACAAGTTAAGAATGTAACCAAATAGGTGACTGGTTGTAGCTACTCAAATTAGCTATTCTAGAAAGTAGCTAGGTATGACTGTTAAAATTTAAAAAAATTAAGCAGTACTTACCAGGTGGTGTTCCTCCTGGGATGAGAACCCAGCGACCTTCAAGTGTCCTCGAGCCATTGAGAAGAGGGGAGGTAATGACAGCACGGCACGTATAGCTACCAGCATCGCCTGCTGAAATTGAAGTGAAGTTCAGTGGAAGACTAACATTTCCTGTGGCAGTTCTTGAGTTCAGAACTTGTCCCGTGGGACCAATCCACCGTATATCAACGTTGGCCTGTTGGAGTGATTCGGAATTGGTCAGGACACACTGAGGACTGTACGGTCTGCCAATCATTGGATCTTCAGGAGGAGTGATAATGCTGATGTTTGACAAGGGTTCCGCTGCATATAATATAACAATGTTATCAATATAATATGGTTGGAACATGTACCTTATTATCCCTCTACACTTCATTTTTATTATACTTTAGTACTTCCATCCCTACTTTACCCTTTAATTTATGGAGCAATAGCTACCTATCATCCTTTTTTTGGAAGTAGCTAAGACCTTACCCAAGGGTCTTAAGTCGAAATTTGTTTGAAAAGTCTGCGTTCCATCAGGAAGCTCAGGTGATGTGACAACTGCTCGACACACATAGTTCCCGGCATCATCGGCAGAAATTTCTGCAAAATTCAGCGGAAATCTCACATCTCCTGTGGCGGAGCGCATGGCCAGAACCTCCCCTCTGGAATTCAGCCACTGTATGTTGACTGAAGCGTCTTGGAGTGATCCAGAACCTGAAAAGACACACTCAGGGGCGTATGGTAGTCCAATAATTGGCTCTTGAGGTGGAGTAGCAATATTGAGCTCCGGCTGTCCTGCATTAATGCAAGTATAATACAAACTTAATGTTGGTAGTTGACCTCTGTTCATCATTGGCCTACTTTATGATGACCCCCCCCCCTTCCCATAGCCGGCAAATTGCCTATAAAAACTTTGGTTGCTAAGCAACTACCAACAAATAATTATACAGCTCAGCATTGTTATACTATAGCAGCTGCAGTGTGATTATATGTACTATTATTTTCATAAGCTATATAATAATACCTTCAATTTGGAATACAATGGAAGCTTTGCTTGTGTCGCTTTGGCAGGTATACTCTCCAAGATCAGACTGATCAAAGGAATTAAATGACAGCGTCCGGCTGGTCAGCCCGCCTTCTCTTACAATTTCTCCGACAGTGAATTGGTCGTCAGTCTTGAGCTCCTCTCCACTTGGAGAGAGCCACACGAGGCTTGACACGCTGTCATTAGTGAGGCATGTGAGGTTGTAAGGTTCTCCGAGCATTGGCACTGGTCCGCTGTCCCTTACAATGGAGACACCAGATATTCCAGGTGGAGGGGCTGTGACTAATATAATAATTAATCACGCAGTCACAGTGTGTGTAGAACAGAAAATAGCTATAGCTGGCTATACAGCTACCAAAGATTTAGCTAGTAATGCCATGGGGGTTGTAGCTATACCTTATGCATCCAACTATTAAAAATTGATTTTGTTGATCTATTAAAATCATATAGAATCTGATAATAATGTAATCAATATCAAAGATTTAGCTAGTAAAGCCATGGGGGTTGTAGCTATACCTTATGCATGAAATTAATTTTGTTGATTATGTAGAATCTGATAATAATGTAATCAATATCAATATTAGTTTCTAACCTACCCATTCCAAAGTTCAGGTTGCTAAATTGCTGCAAAATGACTCCAGGGAACTCTGGTGACTGCACAAGCTGAGAGGTGCACATGTAATCGCCGACTGTATCTTCCTGACGAAGTGGGTTCAGAGGGAGGGAGATGGAGGTTTCCGGCGATGAGATGGCCCTCGAAGCAAAGACGGTTCCATTTGGGAAGCTGAGCTGCAGCGTGCCGGTGGCTCGCAGTACTTCGTCCGTTCTTATTGTGCACCTGATTTCGAAATTTTCACCAATTTGTGGACTCTCCGGTATACCAATGATCTCAGTCTCAGCTGATAGCGCTGCAAATAGATGAAAAGAGATCTCCCTGTAAAATTACTCTGAATTGATCCATGCAGTTCTATTAATGATAATTATGTATGCATCTGAACTATGTTTTTTGAATTTAACTGCACGTGGATTAATCTTACGGAGCTTAGCTACTTACTTCTGAAATTGTCACAGCTTCTGCACTGCACATTTCCCTGGATCACGAACGCCCCTCCTCCCAGCGTGTCGTTGCTGCAACATCCAGATATTGTTGCCACTCGATCAATCTCTGTTCCACCGCACGCCTGCAGGCACTGGACTCGCTGGGCAGTTGAAACTAAAAAAAAAATTGAAGGTGACAGTGGTCGTCAAAATTAACAATTATTATTTGTAGCAAAATTAGTGCAAATGAGTGCATACTAGATTCAAAATTAATAGCTCTATCTTCATGATTGGTGTATCATGATCTAGCTACAGTTACTATGATATTATAGCAGCCAATTCTAAAATAATAGCTCTACCTTTGAAAAAGAGCGTGATCGATAAGAGAGCTGTGAGAAATAAAAAGAGAGAGCACCTCATTTTTCCAACTTTTTCAATATAATTTGGTTATACTTTCGAATTCAGGAACACCAACTTGGAACCGGCCAGGTACGTATAGCTTGCTAGCTATACCCCCAACTGCTGTAAGTAAGACTCGACTGAACTACTCTCCTTTCTATTTATGTACCAGCAGCTAGCTAGCAGCTGCAGTATGCAATGCATCCGATCAACAGCTTGGACATGCCATGATTTGTTGTGGGTGACCTTGTTCAATTAAGAGAGGCGCTGCCTTATTGAATTGACTGGGGATACAAGAAGTTTCATTGAAGATAAACATGGTCGAACATGGTGAGTAGGCATGTTAGTT
The DNA here is from genome assembly GCA_963930775.1 of Cliona cf. orientalis. NCBI lineage: Eukaryota > Metazoa > Porifera > Demospongiae > Clionaida > Clionaidae > Cliona > Cliona cf. orientalis. The sequence continues at coordinate 10,556,472 of OZ005694.1, forward strand.
GGCTACTATTTAGATTCCTTCGCTGCTCAAGTCTCTAATTGAAAAAAAGTTGTTTGTTGACTGTGAATCATCCGGCTACGTTGAATACCCTTAATCCAATTTTCACCTGTCATGACAAGACACCTCCCGTGTAGGATGTACAAAGATATTTGGGGTGTAGCTATGTTCTTGAATGGTAGTTATGTACATACATTTATGCATTTCAGTGTCAGTAGGTAGCTATAGTTCTATATAGTTGATTGGCATGGGCTGTCAAGGTAACCCAAGTTCCATACAAGTTAATATCATGTACACCCTGACCATGATGACATTATGTATGGTGATTGATATGCATATATGGGGTAATAAATCATTGCCCATGAATGCATTATATAGCTAATTCAATAACATGACTGAGGTTGTATAATATTATCTTGTGACACATCAGCGTCAAGACGAGCATGTTATGTATACAAGCGTGGAATTTGGCATGTCTAAACAAGTGCATGGCTGCTAGACGATTTATACACTGGGAAGGAAGCCTAAGTAATAATTACAATATTACAGACATGGTTGGAAATCAATAATGTTATAGACATTCAATTAATACCATCATTAGCTATACTAATTTTATCACTCTATAGTAATACTGATGATTGCTGTGAGTGATTTGGGGAGGAGTGTACAGATTACATTAATTTAATAAGTACGTCTCAAGAGGGTGGCTGTATAATATTATAGCCAGCTATTGCAAGATTCCAAAATGGAACTCAGAGGGTGTGTTTTAAACTTCCTTACTGTACAGCCATGATTATGTCTCGTAGCTAGCCACATCCACCTAGAAATCCTCAAATTAGCTCTACTTTGTAACTAAATTTTAATATAGTAACAGCTGCTGTCTGCATGCATGGTCTGCACTATTAATAATAGCATTATTTTAAATAAATTTTGCCAGGTGCCTATGATTATACTGAGTTACATGTTCTATAGGTATATAGCAGTGCCTCCAAGTATACGGATTTATCAGTATTTTTACTGAATTCTGACCATAAATACTGATAAAATTTCAAAAATACTGAAAATTGGGGTAATATTATAGTACATACATAATATATGGAGCTCTTTGTAAAATACTGAAAAATACTGAAAATGCATGCAAAATACTGAAAAATGGGAATATTTATACTGAAAGACAGGAGAACAGCTTGGAGGCACTGATATAGCTAGCACATGTAGCTGATCATGACGAGACAAGTCCAAAATATATCTCATGCCAGACGAAAAAAGATGAAAATCAATGCAGCAGTGGATATCTCGAATTATGAACATATCATGGCATAATGGATTGCAGCTCTTTGATCAGAGATCTTTTGTTCCATACATATCTTGAGCTCCATACTCTTCCCCGAGATTGCACCAGAAATCAACAGAGTGCTCGACAAACTCCGGCAGAGAAATCACTCCGTCCTTGTTCTTGTCAAGGCTGTCAAAAGACTGCATGGCTTGTTCCTCACTCGTGTACGTCTTACGAATTTTGAGATAGTTGGTCCATTCGCTCTTCTCCAAGAGCTGGTCTCCATTGGTGTCGATGGCTCTGAAATAGGCTGAATGAAGCACTCTATTTGCCTCACTCAAATCCCCAGTTCGGGCAACGATTCGTCGTGCAATGTCCAGCTCTCTAACTGTGTAGCTCATTCCTCCATCCTTTGCATACGTGTCCAGACCAAGCATGTCACTGATGGACATGAGACCGCTGTACACCTTCTCCGCTTCATCAGGATTCAGAAGCTTGACTACATCTTTTTCATGCTTGGCATATCTCTCAAAATCCTCCCTAGTCATCCTTCCATCAGGAGGAAGGTCCATCATTTTGAAGACCGTCTTCATAGCGACATTATCGGCAGACATTTTGCTAGCTAGCTGTCACGGATGGCTAAGCAGACTAATTAAAGCTTCAAGCTTCAACGGTGTTGTTGATGACATCGTGATTGGCAGAGGCAGCGCGCATGCGCAATAACTTATTGCGCATGCGCGCTGCCTCTGCCATAAGGTCATAAGGTCGCGCATGCGTGTGGTAGCTGCCTATTAAAGTAATTGCAGCGTGTCAGTCCGAAAAGCCTTCTTAATCTGATTTCTTTGACGGGAATCCTGGATGATCAACTTCAATGTGATCGCAGGCTCCACTCAAACCGTGGAATCTTCCTGAAAGGCATGGATAGCTGTAGCTACTTTAGATTATACCTAGTCTAAATAATATCAGATCATTCCATGATTAAATACCGTTAGCATGTCACAAAAATTCTTCACACGTTCGCATGGAATTCTATAATCTTTAATATCTCATGCATGACTGTATAACACTCATTATCTGGGCCTATGTTATAATAATAATACTTATAGTAGATCTAGCTATAATAATAATATTATTATAGGACAAGTTTGTTTTGGCATCAAAACTGTCTAAGGTACTAAGCTAAAAGGTTGCTTATTGACTGAGAATCTTCCAGCTATGCCTTGAATACCCTTAATCCAATTTTCACCTGTCATCCGTCAAGGTACCACCTGTGCAGCTAGCAATATCGATACCAGTGGTATGAAGAATCTGATAATTATTTGGGATGTAACTGTGCTTCTGAATGGTAGTTATGTATACGTTACATTTCAGTGTAGGTAGCTATAGCAGTTGGTTGGCATGGGGTATCAATTAAGGTAACATGTATCGGACATGCATTTTTACATACAAGCGTGGGTTTGGCATGTCTCTACATGTATATACTTGGTTGCTATTTTATACATTGGGAAAGAATCCTATGTACCGGTAATATGATCACACATGCTTGAAAATTAATAATATTCATGCACTTTTATCCATAGAGCTACCGCTTATCTTGAATGCATAATTATTAGCAGCTATTATTATCACTCTTAATTATAATGTTATGAGTGATATGCAGAGGATTGCACAGATTACATTACTATAATTAAGTATGTCTAAAAATTTAATAGCTTGGATACGTAGCTATGATCAGGGCTTATAGATCTGGATATCCCAAAGTGAAAGAGGGTGTGTAACTCCATCATGTACCTCAAATTAGACAGTGGTTTGTAACTAATTATAGTAACACCTGGTATCTGCATGGTCTGTACTATTAGCGCAATAATAATAATATTATTATTAGAAACGAATTTTTCCAGGTGCCTAGTTACATGTACGTACGTGCCTAGCTATTCTTCCTTTAGGAATGTTTAAGTACTATGTATACAGCAATCAGAAGCCACATAGATCTAGACAATGTCATAATAGCTGCCAGGCGGTACTCTAGGTAGCTATAATATTATTATTATAGCACAATGTCATGTAGCTGAGACAAGTAGGAAGTAATAATATTATTCATCATGCCAGACGAAAAAAATGAAAATCAAAAGCAGCAGTAATTTATTATTTAATTTAGTCTCATTCATATACTCTTGCTATCATGCAATTTGAAGTTATGAATGTATCATGGCATAATGGATTTCAATAATTGTTTAGAGATTTTTTGTTCCATACATATCTTGAGCACCATGCTCTTCCCCGAGATTACACCAGAAGTCAGTAGCTTTTTCGATGTACTCCTCCAGCGAAATGACTCCGTCTTTATTCTTATCGAGACTGTCGAACGACTGCATTGCTTGCTCTTCACTGGTGTATGTCTTGCACATTTTGAGATAATTTGTCCACTCGCTTCTCTCCAGGAAATGGTCCCCGTTGGTATCGATGGCTCTGAAATAGGCTGAATGAAGCACTCTATTTGCCTCACCCAAATCCCCAGTTCGGGCAACGATTCGTCGTGCAATGTCCAGCTCTCTAACTGTGTAGCTCATTCCTCCATCCTTTGCATACTTGTCCAGACCAAGCATGTCACTGATGGACATGAGACCGCTGTACACCTTCTCCGCTTCATCAGGATTCAGAAGCTTGACTACCTCACTTTCGTGCTTGGCATATCCCTCAAAAGCCTCCCTAGTTATCTTTCCATCAGGAGGAAGGTCCATCATTTTGAAGACCGTCTTCATAGCGACATTATCGGCAGACATTTTGCTAGCTGTCACGGATGGCTAAGCAGACTGATTTAAGTTTCAAGCTTCAACGGTGCTGTTAATTAATGAACACCATTGGTGCTAAACCCTCGGCGCTGTGAGATTTACTGCGGTAGTGACTAGTCTACAGTTGCAAATTTGCAAGCTAAGCCTGCAGCACTGTTGCTGTTAGCAGTGTTGTAGGGAGTAACTATAACCACAAGAATGCATTACTGATTGCATGGCATTACGTAATAGTACCACGTGCATGCCAGATCAGCAGATCTAGTACAAAGTAAAGCCAAGAAGCGTAGTTGATAGCCTACTGTGAATAGTAATGAGTCAGTCGAGTTACAAGAACTATCGCTTGAGCTACACACTAATCTTCTTGAAATGAAACGGTTACTGTCTCTTTCATCGAGCGAGAGCTCGACAAGAAGCGAAGAAGGCCGTGGTGGTCAGAAAATGTCGCCAAAACTTTTGAACAAAGCATTTTCGACGAAATCCAAACAATGCATATATTGTACCTACGACGAAAAGCCTAATGGCACCTTGTTTTCAACGTATAAAACAGGTATGTAGTAGCTAGCGCGGTAACAGACACCATAGATATTAGAGCGCGGGGGGAAATGGATTGGAAACGTAATGATATTCATAGAAATGTCGTGTTTGATCCGTGTCTCCGTCATGTGACTTCCTGAAATCGCTAGTGCGCTGCTCGCGCGCGCCTACCGCGCGTACAGTGCTGGCGCGGGAAACGCGCCAACACTTGTACTTACCCATAGTACAGTTATGGCAGGTGCATGCGATCAAACACCAGATTTGAAGCACTCTATCACCACAGTGCTTGCACAGAAAGACTTGAATCTCAAATCTGATACTTGCAGGAAACTACAAGAGTTTGGCAAGCGACTAGTGACCAAACTTCAATCACAGGAGGAGGCAGACAAAGCTACCATTTCTGAATTTACAGCTACACTGTTCAGGACTATAGACAGCATACTTCAGGAAGCGTCCAAGGCAGCAAGTTGTACGCTACAGAGGGAGAAAGCATGGTCTAAATTTCATCAACTACGATGTACAAGTATCAACAGGCTTTGGGGTGATTTTCTTTCAAAGCTAAACATATTTGGGACTAATGCTTTACTCCTTCAATCTATCACCCAACACATCTTTGAAACCAAGATGAAGCTATTGTTTCCTAATAAATCTACACATTCGCTTTGTAAAGGTCTCGATGAAGCGATCACTGAGGATGAAAAGAACATTATCATGTATGCGTGTGGGTATGTACCTGTAACTCTCATCCATTGTTACGAAAAGAGAAAGGGGGAAAAGTATGCTTCATTTGTTCAGTGTCTACTACACATGGCTATTGGTACCTACGAAGATACTTTTTATGGGTACGCAAGGAAGTGGTTTGAATGCGTGAATCGAGGTGGTGCCTTCGAAGTGAGTGATTCAGCTTTTGATTTCTTTTTGGTCATCGAAAAGAGCACTCGACATGCTCTCAAATCATACCTACATACAAGTCAAGACCAAAAAGATGTTGTCAAGAAGCTTATGTTAGATGAGGACATCCTTTTTCATTGGTCTATGTTGTCCATAGACTTGGACGATGAGGAGTCACCCGAAGTGCTCAGTGATATCATAACACTATGGATAAATATTAGAGGTTTCTCCATCACAGGTTCGTGGGCTGAACAGCAGAAAAAATTCAGTGATACAGCAACCAAATCCAAGCCTGGTCTTCGCAAAGGACTGAAAAGGGGGAAAACCTCCAAAAAGTGATTTGATTGGCAATTGAATGACTGTTATTAATTTTATGTGATTTGTGTACAATAATACATGTACATGTACATGACAGATGGATGTATACAGTTGTGGACAATGTTATAATTATTATAATATTATACTAATATTATTATTATGACATTGTGGAGTACAAGGTACATATACCACTACTTCTTTGCAGAGTAACGTTTACGCTTGGGGAGTGGAGTGTTATCGATCAAGTCAGCTTGCTTACTGTCCCGGACCCGTCGTCGGCAGTTTCCCCGAACTGGATCTTTAGCCAAAGCTCCTTGCAGTCGCAGTGATGTGGTATTGTACACAAAATCCTTGACAGTTGGGTTGTCACAGCGGCCCCCATGTGATCTCTGTTTACCAAAAAAACTTTCTAGGGGATCCTGATTGAAGCGCTCACTAAATACAGCCCTCACCCCAGGGTAGGACAGTAGATACTGGCTGACATCAAGGAATGAATTCACTATAATCAAGAAATAAAAAAAATTATCTCGATAACTTGTACGATATTGGCAGAGGAAGATGTCAAGCCACCCATGTATGAAGGTATAGCTTTATTATACACCAAGAAAGATATACACAACCACAAACCTGTCATTGTCAGCCCTTCCACTGTCTCTCTGCTAAGCATCATCTGTTGCTTCTGTGCTGCAGTAAATCCCGCTCGGTCAGAAACACTTTTGTTCCACTCGGCTAAATACCCCAAAAAATCATCCTTAAGCCACTATAATAAAAATAAATGCTCACATTTTGCATCAACAATCCAAAAATAATGAATAATTCACCTCAAAACGGGTATCCTTAACAGTCCGGTAGGGGAGTAGATCTGGTTTTCTCTTCTTTCGACCCTCTGTATATGATCGTACATTGAGGCAATCAAAAAAACGATCAAACATTTGACAAAATCTCTGCGTTTCTTTTGTTGCTGGATCGTTATAGTACTCGAGGGCTTTGGCAACACTAGCACTTAGTACCTGGATATGAGTATAATAGCATTATAGATACACCATGTAGCTAATACCAAAAATGTACAAAGCTTACCTGAGAAGCAAGATAAACTTTCATACGGGAGTATGAATTTAAACGAAGATGCTCCGACTTAATCTTAGGTAGCATAGACAACCCTGCTCCAGTAGTGCACTTGTCATTCAAACTCGTCAGATGAAGCCAGCTAATGTGCTGCCCATTGATCTAATCATTATGTGTACATGTAAATTAATTTTAGTACCTGGTGTGCATTTAATGGAACATACACATAATAATCTATACATAATGTGTACTGCTTACCCACATGGCACGACTATTGGAGTGTGCGAATGAGTTGGCCCAACAGTTTCTAACTGTTTTAATAAGATGTGGAGCATCTGAAAAGAAATATATCGGTCGAGGTTCGCCTGCATACGGATTGTTCGTCTTGTACACCGTTTCCTTGGAATTCGAGTGCATACGAAAGAACTTTCGATTTTGTGATGCTCCGTCACACACGAAAGCGACAACTTTAAAATCAGCTGCTTCAAGCCTCTGTACAGCTTCCCAGGCAAGTGGAAACAACATATCGGCTGTGAGACTATGTGTGGCAAATTGGGCGTAAGGAAATTTGAGGTCTATGAAGAGACCTCTGACCATGAATACTAACATATGTTTGGCTACAGGTAGTGGAGAGCCTGACGTTTCACTGCTGTCGTCACTGCATGATCGCTCGAACTTGAGAAGTTCATTATTAATGTCACCAATGTCTACGTAGCCAATAAGTTGAAGACCATGTTTATCGTATACTAAGTTATCTTTGATACGCACTTCATCAAAACATACAGCCACATGCTTTTCATGGAGTTTGAGAGTGTCCATTTTCACTTCTTTGAGGAGTTGCTCGGTGACTTCAGGTAGGAATCCAGTACCGCTCTTCATATGATGCGTGTAGTCTCGTAGTGTACGACTAGAAGGCAAAGAAATAAATCCAGAATCACGAATAGCTTCGTAAGCAGCAGATGAACGAAGTTTGATGTTTAGGCACCACTTGATCATGGTTGGGTGCCATCTCATCTGTCGTGAATTACCCCTCAATGCCTCTCTTTGTTGCTCCCAAAATAATCGTTTGAATGATCCTTCTGGAAACTGTTCAATAATCGATGGTGTGTGCTCTTCCATTATTTGTGAAAGATCTTGATGAAGACAATCATCAACAGTGACCCCTTGAGCGTCAGTGGAGTCCTTTATCTTCTTCATAAGATTGTTGACTTTACGCTCTGCGGAGGTGACTCGAGCTCGTAATGAGGTCATTCTTTTCTTTTTTTGTGGGGTTGTCAGATACCTAAAGTTAGTACGACTACTAGTGCTAGTGTACTTTGATGGGCTTGATGCAGTAATTTTTTGCCAACGGGTATGCATCGTCCTAAGTGTAGCCCGATATGAGACACAATTTGCACATTTTCCAGTTGGTACTAACATCTGACATGACGCAGTACGTAATGTGCAGCAGTATGTATCACCATTCAGAGTAATATCAGCAACATCATCAATACTAGCAGATACTTGGCCTTCTTTAAAGCTCTTCTTTTCCTTTGCCATTTGTACAAATCGTTCATCAGGATGAGCAGCACAAACTTTCAACCTATCCAAACATTGCAACTGGTCGTTCACATTCTTGGGTGTCACGAGTTGGGGGAAATGGCTAATCGCTGAACACTGGGTAACAGGTCGTCCATGAACATTCAATATCCAGCTACGATCACCCTTGATAACAAATGTTAACACGACGACACCATCAACTCCACTCGGTCTTGTACGGTCTCCTAATTTGCAAAGCTTTATTTCATTTGATAGACTCTTCGATTGATCCGTCCATTTGCTTGAGGGAAGCTTTAAATGAGACCGTATATCGGCAATTGATGGAACCTGGATATGTATAGATGGTGAACATCAATGCGATACATTCATGATATAAATAATTCTACACACCTCTTCCGTTATAGCAGCAGTATTAGCACGTTGAATGTACTTCTTTTGGTGCTTAGAGGGCCGCCCAGCAATGATTTTTAGATTACGAGATGAAAGCCTCCTCCGTTCTGCATTCTTACGCTTCGTAAGTCGAAATTTTCTATAACCCATCACTCTCTACATAAACAATGAAGTATTACATGATCTACTGAGGTATTCCTATTAATATAAATTGATTCAAGGTTACAATGCTCTTTTACAGGCCAATAATGGGAAGTGGGCTCAATAAAAGACCCTTATATGTCAGCTCAGGGGTCATAAAAACTCCCCACAGCAGCCAATCATTCTGTATTGTCAGCGCTAAAACTAGACTCTCAACCCAATATATTACTGTCCTTGAACAAGACAGCGCAATGACATTTGACAAAATAAACCTATTGGTATCATTCAAAGCTGACAAGATTGTATAGAAATCTCATAAAAACTCCACAAGCATGCAAAACAAAGAAATTGGGCTCACCTTTTCACCCGTGCAGCCGCGTGGTAATAACCAACGATTTTGATGACCACTACCTGTTTTATGATGATGACATGTACCTATTCTACCCTTTACCATAACAAAGCATGCCTTAGTATATACACTGTATAGGATAGTAGTAAACTGTATACTGTATGCTGGCAGTGACACGCATGTGCAGACGGGAAGTGTGACGTCAACACTAAGGTATATGGAGGTCACGTGACCGTTTCCAATCCATTTCCCCCCGCGCTCTAATATCTATGCAGACCATAGATATTAGAGCGCGGGGGGAAATGGATTGGAAACGTAATGATATTCATAGAAATGTCGTGTTTGATCCGTGTCTCCGTCATGTGACTTCCTGAAATCGCTAGTGCGCTGCTCGCGCGCGCCTACCGCGCGTACAGTGCTGGCGCGGGAAACGCGCCAACACTTGTACTTACCCATAGTACAGTTATGGCAGGTGCATGCGATCAAACACCAGATTTGAAGCACTCTATCACCACAGTGCTTGCACAGAAAGACTTGAATCTCAAATCTGATACTTGCAGGAAACTACAAGAGTTTGGCAAGCGACTAGTGACCAAACTTCAATCACAGGAGGAGGCAGACAAAGCTACCATTTCTGAATTTACAGCTACACTGTTCAGGACTATAGACAGCATACTTCAGGAAGCGTCCAAGGCAGCAAGTTGTACGCTACAGAGGGAGAAAGCATGGTCTAAATTTCATCAACTACGATGTACAAGTATCAACAGGCTTTGGGGTGATTTTCTTTCAAAGCTAAACATATTTGGGACTAATGCTTTACTCCTTCAATCTATCACCCAACACATCTTTGAAACCAAGATGAAGCTATTGTTTCCTAATAAATCTACACATTCGCTTTGTAAAGGTCTCGATGAAGCGATCACTGAGGATGAAAAGAACATTATCATGTATGCGTGTGGGTATGTACCTGTAACTCTCATCCATTGTTACGAAAAGAGAAAGGGGGAAAAGTATGCTTCATTTGTTCAGTGTCTACTACACATGGCTATTGGTACCTACGAAGATACTTTTTATGGGTACGCAAGGAAGTGGTTTGAATGCGTGAATCGAGGTGGTGCCTTCGAAGTGAGTGATTCAGCTTTTGATTTCTTTTTGGTCATCGAAAAGAGCACTCGACATGCTCTCAAATCATACCTACATACAAGTCAAGACCAAAAAGATGTTGTCAAGAAGCTTATGTTAGATGAGGACATCCTTTTTCATTGGTCTATGTTGTCCATAGACTTGGACGATGAGGAGTCACCCGAAGTGCTCAGTGATATCATAACACTATGGATAAATATTAGAGGTTTCTCCATCACAGGTTCGTGGGCTGAACAGCAGAAAAAATTCAGTGATACAGCAACCAAATCCAAGCCTGGTCTTCGCAAAGGACTGAAAAGGGGGAAAACCTCCAAAAAGTGATTTGATTGGCAATTGAATGACTGTTATTAATTTTATGTGATTTGTGTACAATAATACATGTACATGTACATGACAGATGGATGTATACAGTTGTGGACAATGTTATAATTATTATAATATTATACTAATATTATTATTATGACATTGTGGAGTACAAGGTACATATACCACTACTTCTTTGCAGAGTAACGTTTACGCTTGGGGAGTGGAGTGTTATCGATCAAGTCAGCTTGCTTACTGTCCCGGACCCGTCGTCGGCAGTTTCCCCGAACTGGATCTTTAGCCAAAGCTCCTTGCAGTCGCAGTGATGTGGTATTGTACACAAAATCCTTGACAGTTGGGTTGTCACAGCGGCCCCCATGTGATCTCTGTTTACCAAAAAAACTTTCTAGGGGATCCTGATTGAAGCGCTCACTAAATACAGCCCTCACCCCAGGGTAGGACAGTAGATACTGGCTGACATCAAGGAATGAATTCACTATAATCAAGAAATAAAAAAAATTATCTCGATAACTTGTACGATATTGGCAGAGGAAGATGTCAAGCCACCCATGTATGAAGGTATAGCTTTATTATACACCAAGAAAGATATACACAACCACAAACCTGTCATTGTCAGCCCTTCCACTGTCTCTCTGCTAAGCATCATCTGTTGCTTCTGTGCTGCAGTAAATCCCGCTCGGTCAGAAACACTTTTGTTCCACTCGGCTAAATACCCCAAAAAATCATCCTTAAGCCACTATAATAAAAATAAATGCTCACATTTTGCATCAACAATCCAAAAATAATGAATAATTCACCTCAAAACGGGTATCCTTAACAGTCCGGTAGGGGAGTAGATCTGGTTTTCTCTTCTTTCGACCCTCTGTATATGATCGTACATTGAGGCAATCAAAAAAACGATCAAACATTTGACAAAATCTCTGCGTTTCTTTTGTTGCTGGATCGTTATAGTACTCGAGGGCTTTGGCAACACTAGCACTTAGTACCTGGATATGAGTATAATAGCATTATAGATACACCATGTAGCTAATACCAAAAATGTACAAAGCTTACCTGAGAAGCAAGATAAACTTTCATACGGGAGTATGAATTTAAACGAAGATGCTCCGACTTAATCTTAGGTAGCATAGACAACCCTGCTCCAGTAGTGCACTTGTCATTCAAACTCGTCAGATGAAGCCAGCTAATGTGCTGCCCATTGATCTAATCATTATGTGTACATGTAAATTAATTTTAGTACCTGGTGTGCATTTAATGGAACATACACATAATAATCTATACATAATGTGTACTGCTTACCCACATGGCACGACTATTGGAGTGTGCGAATGAGTTGGCCCAACAGTTTCTAACTGTTTTAATAAGATGTGGAGCATCTGAAAAGAAATATATCGGTCGAGGTTCGCCTGCATACGGATTGTTCGTCTTGTACACCGTTTCCTTGGAATTCGAGTGCATACGAAAGAACTTTCGATTTTGTGATGCTCCGTCACACACGAAAGCGACAACTTTAAAATCAGCTGCTTCAAGCCTCTGTACAGCTTCCCAGGCAAGTGGAAACAACATATCGGCTGTGAGACTATGTGTGGCAAATTGGGCGTAAGGAAATTTGAGGTCTATGAAGAGACCTCTGACCATGAATACTAACATATGTTTGGCTACAGGTAGTGGAGAGCCTGACGTTTCACTGCTGTCGTCACTGCATGATCGCTCGAACTTGAGAAGTTCATTATTAATGTCACCAATGTCTACGTAGCCAATAAGTTGAAGACCATGTTTATCGTATACTAAGTTATCTTTGATACGCACTTCATCAAAACATACAGCCACATGCTTTTCATGGAGTTTGAGAGTGTCCATTTTCACTTCTTTGAGGAGTTGCTCGGTGACTTCAGGTAGGAATCCAGTACCGCTCTTCATATGATGCGTGTAGTCTCGTAGTGTACGACTAGAAGGCAAAGAAATAAATCCAGAATCACGAATAGCTTCGTAAGCAGCAGATGAACGAAGTTTGATGTTTAGGCACCACTTGATCATGGTTGGGTGCCATCTCATCTGTCGTGAATTACCCCTCAATGCCTCTCTTTGTTGCTCCCAAAATAATCGTTTGAATGATCCTTCTGGAAACTGTTCAATAATCGATGGTGTGTGCTCTTCCATTATTTGTGAAAGATCTTGATGAAGACAATCATCAACAGTGACCCCTTGAGCGTCAGTGGAGTCCTTTATCTTCTTCATAAGATTGTTGACTTTACGCTCTGCGGAGGTGACTCGAGCTCGTAATGAGGTCATTCTTTTCTTTTTTTGTGGGGTTGTCAGATACCTAAAGTTAGTACGACTACTAGTGCTAGTGTACTTTGATGGGCTTGATGCAGTAATTTTTTGCCAACGGGTATGCATCGTCCTAAGTGTAGCCCGATATGAGACACAATTTGCACATTTTCCAGTTGGTACTAACATCTGACATGACGCAGTACGTAATGTGCAGCAGTATGTATCACCATTCAGAGTAATATCAGCAACATCATCAATACTAGCAGATACTTGGCCTTCTTTAAAGCTCTTCTTTTCCTTTGCCATTTGTACAAATCGTTCATCAGGATGAGCAGCACAAACTTTCAACCTATCCAAACATTGCAACTGGTCGTTCACATTCTTGGGTGTCACGAGTTGGGGGAAATGGCTAATCGCTGAACACTGGGTAACAGGTCGTCCATGAACATTCAATATCCAGCTACGATCACCCTTGATAACAAATGTTAACACGACGACACCATCAACTCCACTCGGTCTTGTACGGTCTCCTAATTTGCAAAGCTTTATTTCATTTGATAGACTCTTCGATTGATCCGTCCATTTGCTTGAGGGAAGCTTTAAATGAGACCGTATATCGGCAATTGATGGAACCTGGATATGTATAGATGGTGAACATCAATGCGATACATTCATGATATAAATAATTCTACACACCTCTTCCGTTATAGCAGCAGTATTAGCACGTTGAATGTACTTCTTTTGGTGCTTAGAGGGCCGCCCAGCAATGATTTTTAGATTACGAGATGAAAGCCTCCTCCGTTCTGCATTCTTACGCTTCGTAAGTCGAAATTTTCTATAACCCATCACTCTCTACATAAACAATGAAGTATTACATGATCTACTGAGGTATTCCTATTAATATAAATTGATTCAAGGTTACAATGCTCTTTTACAGGCCAATAATGGGAAGTGGGCTCAATAAAAGACCCTTATATGTCAGCTCAGGGGTCATAAAAACTCCCCACAGCAGCCAATCATTCTGTATTGTCAGCGCTAAAACTAGACTCTCAACCCAATATATTACTGTCCTTGAACAAGACAGCGCAATGACATTTGACAAAATAAACCTATTGGTATCATTCAAAGCTGACAAGATTGTATAGAAATCTCATAAAAACTCCACAAGCATGCAAAACAAAGAAATTGGGCTCACCTTTTCACCCGTGCAGCCGCGTGGTAATAACCAACGATTTTGATGACCACTACCTGTTTTATGATGATGACATGTACCTATTCTACCCTTTACCATAACAAAGCATGCCTTAGTATATACACTGTATAGGATAGTAGTAAACTGTATACTGTATGCTGGCAGTGACACGCATGTGCAGACGGGAAGTGTGACGTCAACACTAAGGTATATGGAGGTCACGTGACCGTTTCCAATCCATTTCCCCCCGCGCTCTAATATCTATGCAGACACACACACTCACTCACTCACTCACACACAGAACGACTACCGTAACCCTCGCGCATGCGCCGAGGGTTAATGACGTCGTGATGGCAGAGGCAGCCCGCATGCGCAACAAGGTCGCGCATGCGTGTGGTAGCTGCCTAAGTAATTGCGGTATGTCAGCCCGAAAAGCCTTCTTTAATCCGTACAGACTGACGTGAGAGTATGGTAATCCCGCGGATGATAAGCTTCAATGTGATCGCAGGCTCCACTCAAATCGTGGAACCTTCCTGAAAGGCATGGTCAGTTAGATTATACCTAATCTAAAAATTAATTTTAATATCTATGGTAATAAGTACCATTAGCATGTCACAAAAATTTCTTCACACGTTCGTATGGAATTCTTCTATAATCTTTGATATCTCATGCCTGACTGTACAATACTCATTATCAAATTAATAGGCCTATTGTTATACTTATAGTAGATCTAGCTATATAGGACAAGTTTGTTTTGGCACCTAACTGTCTCGGGTACTAAGCTATGAATGTATGATGTCACGGGCTATCCGTTCAGAGATCTTTGGTGCCATACAGATTTTGAGCATCGCATTTTTCCCTGAGATTGATCCAGAAATCCACAGCTTTTTCGGCATACTCCTCCAGAGAAATGATCCTGCCCTTGTTCTTTATCGACACTATCAAACGACTGCATTGCTTGCTCTTCAGTAGTGAATATTAATTTTCGAGGCAATTTGTTCGCTCGCTCCTCTCCAGGAAGTGGTCTCCATTGGTGTCAATGGCTCTAAATTAAAGTAGGCTGAATTGAGGGTATGGATTAATCCTTTCTGGATAACACTCGTCTCACGATATTATGTTGAGCTCTCGTTGCGTGTAGCTAGCTAGCTCATTCCTCCATCCTTTGCATACTTGTCCAGACCAAGCATATCACTGAGGGTCAGAATACTGGTGTACACTTTCTCTGCTTCATCAGCTTGAAATGATCCTTTCATGTTCGGCATATTTCATAAAATTTTCTCTGGATATTGCATTTTTCATCAGGAGGAAGGTCCGCCATTTTGAAGACCGTCTTCAAAGTGATATTATTATCGGCAGACATTTTGATGTACGTCACGGATGGCTAAGCAGATGTGGTGTTGGGTCCGACTATATATAAACGACGTCATGATGGCAGAGTTAGCACATATGCACAACATGGCCACTTGCTCCTTGCGCATGCATGTGCACCTCGAGCTCGTTCAGGTGCAGTGATCAGGTGCCCAGCTGCAGGTAGCTATTTATGGCATGTCAGCCCAAAAAGCCTTCATAATCAATAGAAAGTATGGGAATCCCAGATGATTGTGGCAGTATTAACTATTTTTATAATAATATTATCATGACGTATAATAATATTATTATGACATTATGATCATGATTATGTCATTGTTTGTGTGTATTGTCAGTCTACTTCCTGTCAAGTCTGTGTATAATTATTATCACTATGAAAATTGAAGGATTATTTTAACCCAGTTTGGGTTACCCCAGTTGCATGCACAAGTAATCAAGCAATTTAAACCTCAGTTATATCGGGAATACATGAAGCCTAGGCAGTTTATGGCCACTTGGCCAGGGCTTAAATTAACCACTGAAAGATTCTGTCATTCTGTCCAATTAAAATTTAATATAGCTAATAGAGGCTTCCATTGATTCCTAAGTAAAATCATGCCATAGAATAATTATCAGCTATCATGATATCCTATAGGAGGTAAGAGTTTGGTTTCAGCGTTTTTAGGCTGAGATCATTGCCATACATGCTAATTATTCGTGACCATCTGATGGTCTTGGAACACATTCCAAGTGCAGTCTGCAATTTGATCTGGCGCCATTGATCATCAGAGGCTACTGTTTCCAAGGTTTTCATGGCTGCTTCAAATACTTGGTGGTCATTTGAAACTTTAGATTTTAATTATAATGTGGTTATTTAATCAATTGTACTTCTAATCTTATTACCCTGTATTTTCAGTATGATTGATGGTCAAGGCTCAAATTACATAGCCTACTTAGTCTACATTTTTGTGACCAGATGCATGAACTAGTGACCTGGAGCATGCAAAACAAGTGCAACTGAGGTAGACCAAGTTGCATTATAATAACCTTTTTATTTTTGCAATGATATATAATATTATATAATCATAAGTCATCCTACATACATGCTGTTGTAAAGGTTGTTAAGTTAAGTAAGAATATACTCATTATTGGCCTATGTTCTAGCTACCAAGGGGGTATATAGGGCAAGTTTGTTTTGGCATCTAACTACAGCTGTCTCAGGTACTAAGCTATGAATATATGATATCACGGGCTATCCGTTCAGAGGTCTTTGGTGCCATACAGATTTTGAGAATCATGTTCTTCCCCGAGATTGATCCAGAAATCCACAGCTTTTTCGGCATACTCCTCCAGAGAAATGACCCCGTCCTTGTTCTTATCGAGACTGTCAAATGCCTGCATTGCTTGCTCTTCAGTAGTGAACGTTTTGCATATTTTGAGGTAATTTATCCACTCACTCCTCTCCAGGAAGTGGTCTCCATTGGTATCGATGGCTCTGAAATAGGCTGAACCGATGGTATGCGCCAACTCTGCAGCTGGCATATCCGAGGCCTTTCGGGATATCACTCGTCTTATAATATCCAGCTCTCTCATTGTGTAGCTCATTCCTCCATCCTTTGCATACTTTTCCAGACCAAGCATATCACTGAGGGTCAGAATACCGCTGTACACTTTCTCTGCTTCATCGGGATTCAGAAGCTTGAGATGATTCCTTTCATATTCGGCATATTTCACAAAATCTTCCCTGGATATCTTTCCATCGAGAGGGAGGTCCATCATTTTGAACATCGTTTTAATAGCGACATTATCGGCAGACATTTTGCTAGCTGTCACGGATGGCTATTAATAAAGCAGACTGATTTGAGAGTCAACAAACTGATGCGGTTTTGATGAAATGACGCAGAGGTAGCGCGCATGCGCAATAAGATCATTCCCTTCTTGCGCATGCGTGTGGTACCTCATCCAGCTGGCCAACGTAAAATAATTAAATCTTGAGAGTCCTCAACAAAATGAAATTCCACGCATAATAACATTAATTATTGTTATGCGTCCATATTAAAAATAGCTGCATGCATATTATTATCAACAGTTCAGAGGTCTTTTGTGCCATACAAATTAAGAACTCCATGCATGTTGTTCCCCAAGATTGCACCAGAAATCAATAGCATATTCAACATACTCCTCCAGCGAAATGACCCCGTCTTTGTTCTTATCGATGCTATCAAAAGACTGCATGGCCTGCTCTTCACTGGTGTAGGTTTTACAGATTTTGAGATACTGTGACCATTCGCTCCTCTCCAGGAAGTGGTCTCCATTGGTGTCGATGGCTCTGAAGTAGGCTGAATTGAGGGTATGGCTCAGCTCAGGTAGATCCTTTCGGGCCAACACTCGTCTTACGATGTCGAGCTCTCGTAATGTGTAGCTCATTCCTCCATCTTTTGCATACTTGTCCAGACCAAGCATATTACTGAGGGCCAGAATAGTGCTGTACACCTTCTCCGCTTCATCGGGATTCAGAAGCTTGAGATGATCCCTTTCGTGTTCGGCATATTTCACGAAATCCTCCCTGGATATCTTTCCATCGAGAGGGACATCGACCATTTTGAAGACTGTCTTCATAGTAATACTAGTGCCTTCAGACATTGTGTTACCACTGGTACGTTGCTATAGTAAATAAACAGGGGTGACTCACTGATTAAGTATATATTATTGTTCAACTGATGAGGATTTTTGCCAGAGTCTCCATAGACATAGTACAAGCAGAAGTTATTCGCATTTGCGCCCCCATTCACATTCTCCGCGTCGCAGGCATGATATTAATTTTCACCTGTCTAGACTATGATTAATTTTATATTGTATATAGCTAATTAGATGGTATGAAGGAATTTAGGTTGTTACTATTCACCTACAAACTGATTAATTAAACGTCTGAAAAAAAGGAACCTACCTCAATAATTAAGGCAACAATTAGCGTGTTGGGCCCACGATGCCATTGAAGGATGAGGGTGCTCACTGTTGCCGACATGTACCCCATACAAGTTCACATACGTGAACCCTTGCCCACTTTAATTTTAGATATAACAGCTAGCTAGCTAGCTACACTGATGAATCGTAAAAAATGCAGTCAGAAGCCATGTACGTGACTCTCTATAGCTAAGAGTTTCAAACATCAAACAGCAATAAATAGCTAGCATTAAACTTTGAATAACTTTCAAGGGTTACGATCCATTAGTAGAGGTGTTTGCAAATTCGCAGTTATAAGTAACAGCTGCAATACAAATTAATTTTATTTTGAATCATCAAACATAACCTGTTGAAAATTGATAAGGCTAACGCAGTGGCTTGCACTTCTGCAACTCTGCTAGATGCAGTACTTTAATTTTGGATCATGCATCAATAAAAGAAAATTCTAGTCTAAGAAGCATGATATTGTGCTCCAAGTATATGCATACACAGTGTGATCATGAGTGCACGAAACATTAACTGTGTGAGTGTGAATCCATAAGATATCAGGATCACATTCACATAGTCACACACAAAATTTAATCAAGATAATAATATACACAGCAGTTACACAGCATAAAATAATTAATGTGAGATAATATTATAATATAGGATAAACATTATCATAATAATTTCCAACTGTTACAGTATAATATGGACAGTCTATATTGCATTATCCACAGCTTGTTTCAGATCTGTAGCCACTTGACCGAGTTCACTATCATTTAGGAGCTCATAGAGACCCTCCCAAGTTACAGGGTAGTAGCGAGGAGGGTTGTCCAGCCAGTAAGAGAATACGTTGTCACAGCAACCTTTGGCATCCTTTTCTTTGGCCCAAGCATCCAGAAGTTGCCACGGAACAACCAAGTTCCCGATATCTTTCCACTTGTGAAAGACTAAGGACTTCAACTGAAACGTTTCAACTCCTCCATTCTCATTCATCCACTTAACTACAGACAAACTGATAGAATTAGGCTCAACTGCAAGTGACAATAATAATAATATAATAATTATTATTATGATGCAAGTATGATACGATGTACAAGAGTGCTGAGTCACCAGTTATTATTATTACTGGGGGGAAAATAATAATTTAGTATTATTATTATTATTATTGATATGAAAAACACACCACAAAAGGTGCAGCAGTATAGTAATTAAATTATATTATAATAAATCTTTAGAAGAGACTCTAGACCTAGACCTAGTCCTGCTGGCAATTGGAGTCCAGGTAACATGACTGTCTTTCTTCAGTAACAACCCAGGAGAGCCATCACCATCACGCATTTCAAACTCGATATCATCAAACTTCATGAGCTCTTCCACTGACAGGTTATGACTAACCGCACCGCTTGAAGGTTGGGCATCAGAATTTGGTCTACGATATACATTGTCACTGCATGACATACATTTGGCAGATTGAGGTGATGACAACTGAGTTCCAGTTATAGAAGACAGAGCTGCAGGTGGGATATGAATAAGATATACTGAAAGGTTATAAATATGATCTTGACTCCGTGTGTATGGAATTTCAGTTATATTATGCCACTACAATTAACTGTCTATATTATATATCTGGCATATTATAATAATTATTATAGTCATGAGTCAAATTCCAAAACATATCGCCATGAGAATAATATGATTATGGTCATATTATATGTACCCTGCTATTACATGGGCCTCCCTATACCTTTCAGAATCTATAATAATAATATTATACTCTTGTATCTCCAATAATAATATATTATTATAGTAGATTATAGCTGCATGGTGGATTCCCGACCAGATCAGGCCTTATATTTTCTTACCACTCTTAATATTTTAGTACCTTCATCTAGTGGTAAATTCTGCATGAATTTGACAATAGAAGGGCTGACAATAAGGACATCGTCATCAATGATTCTCAAGTCCTTAGTTCTGTGGTATACCAGACCAAATGTTGCGTCTTCTTTTAAGACATAGAAATAATCTTCAGTGGCAAAGTAGTACAATCCATTAGTGAAGGATTTATGCAGTTGGTGGCGATCTGCACAGGATGGGTCATAACCTTTCTTGCTCATGTCTCGAACATGCAAATAAGTGTTATCCTTACTGCGGATAATATAAACACCCGCTCTATTGGCAAGGTAAAAATCGCCCCCTTGGCATTCTTGATATAATATGAAAATGTTTTCTGTCAGACTGGATACGAGGTGATCACGATCACGATCACTGAGATCGTCCACTCTTACGCACGAGTTTCCTTTGATGACGTAGAAACACGCTGCCGCCTTGTGTCCTTGATATGCATGTAGGGGATCAGAATAGCTAGCTTATAGGCGTGTGGCTATATACTCTATTAAACTTTAATATTCTTTGGCTTGTACGTAACTAGCTATCTTAAATTGCTCACCAGAAGGCTGGTGCAATCCTTTGATTAACCAGTGAGCTGAGTCAGAAGAGAT
Organism: Cliona cf. orientalis; assembly: GCA_963930775.1. Taxonomy (NCBI): domain Eukaryota; kingdom Metazoa; phylum Porifera; class Demospongiae; order Clionaida; family Clionaidae; genus Cliona; species Cliona cf. orientalis. Next base: position 10,577,494 of record OZ005694.1, read on the forward strand.
GGAGTAAACATCAGTATGGCTGTGCCAGCTGCAGGGACACAAAATTTAGATATCACTTGATCAGCAATTTGAAAAGCAGGCATGCCAAACTTACTTCCAGAAGTTATTATTAGGTTGTCATGAGCACCATCCTTTTGGCCCTTTCTTTTGAGATCAGCTATACAAACTTGCATGCTTGAACTTGGTTTTTTGAATTTTTATCACATGTATATCATGTGACCATAGTAATATCAGATATTTTTCTGATAGTCTGGGCTTAATACATATACCGTAGAATCCCGCGATTACGCCCCCCCTTTGTGCATGCTAGGATTGGGCAAAAGTGGGGAGGGGGCTTATACGCGGGATCCTTACATTTCCGTATGACGACCATTACCGACCGTCGAATGCCACGTGGACGCGCGATGTCTGTACTTTCTCTGACTGTTTGGTGGGCAAACCTCGAGAAAAACGACAAAGTAAGGCATGATATGACACAAATAGCTAGTTTGCTAGCTGTAGCTACTGTTTTTATTGACTTATGGGCTCCATTTTACAGTCAGGGAGGGGGGGGGCTTATACACGAGACAAAACTACCTATGCAGGAACTTGAGCTAAAAATGCAGGGGGGGCTTATGCGCGAGGGGGGGCGTAATCGCGGGATTCTATGGTAATTCCAACATAAGCTTAAAATCTGACATTATTCATATACATCTGAAAATCATGAATTTATTCAGATAGCTACTTTACATAGCCTTGGAATTTTGTACAAAACAATTAACACACCTTTCAAACACCATCTGTAGATTACAATACTATTTGTAGACGTTGGAAAACTATCGCACATTTATTTCGATGTTTTACAAATACTTTAGAATTGTGTATGAAAAATTTCCAATTTAATGACAACACATCAAAAATTACTATACTTTTTGTAGACCACTTAGAAAAAGTTTCCAATATTTATCACATATACTCCAAGTGATAATATATTATTCCAACACTATGAAATAATTTCCCACAGTTACACACCAAGAAATTGGGCTCTGGCTCCAATTTCCAAGACTATTCCAGCTCTAAGAGCTCAGCACATATGATTTTCTCATATTTTCATTACACTTTTCATAGAATTGGCTTCCAGTAGTGATATGGCATGTCGGCCCACTGAAACGCCTTTATGATCAGTTCAGAATGATGTGGGAGTATGGGAATCACAGATATTTAGTTACGATGTGATCGCAGACATAGCAGACTCCACTCAAGCTGTGCCATCAAGGGCTGCCTGCCATCCCACACACGAAAGCATAACAACAGGAACCTTTCTGAAAGACCATTAGCATATCTTCATAATGTCACATGAAATCTTTCTCTCATGCATGACTAGTACTGTTTAATTACTTAGAGGTGTTGAACCATACATACTTAGACTGTAGTCTAAATACCATTAATATAAAAATTCCTTTACATATTCACGTGGAATTCTTCTATAATCTTTAATATCTCATGCATGACTGTACAACACTCATTAATGATAGATCTAGCTACCGAGGGGTATGTAGGGCAAGTTTGTTTTGGCATCTATATAACTACACTAAGGTACTAAGCTATGAATGTAATGTAACGGGCTATCCATTCAGAGGTCTTTGGTGCCATACAGATTTTGAGCATCATATTCTTCCCCAAGATTGATCCAGAAATCCACAGCTTTTTCAGCATACACCTCCAGCGAAATGACCCCTTCCTTGTTTTTATCAAGACTGTCAAATGACTGCATTGCTTGCTCTTCAGTAGTGAATGTTTTGCGGATTTTGAGGTAATTTATCCACTCGCTCCTCTCCAGGAAGTGGTCCCCATTGGTATCGATGGCTCTGAAGTAGGCTGAACCGAGGCTATGGGCCAACTCTGCAGCTGGCATATCCTTTCGGGACACCACTCGTCTTACAATGTCCAGCTCTCTCATTGTGTAGCTCATTCCTCCATCCTTTGCATATCTGTCCAGACCTAGCATATCACTGAGAGCCAGAAGAGTGCTGTACACTTTCTCTGCTTCATCGGGATTCAGAAGCTTGAGATGATTCCTTTCATATTCAGCATATTTCACAAAATCTTCCCTGGATATCTTTCCATCAGGAGGGAGGTCCATCATTTTGAAAATCGTCTTCATAGCGACATTATCGGCAGACATTTTAATCAAATTTTATTGTCACGGATGGCTAAGCAGACTGTTTTAAGCTTCAACGAATAGGTACAGTGTGGCGCATGCGAGGATAGAGCTAGCGCGCATGCGCAATATTGGCACTCGCTCATTGCGCGCGCATGCGTGTGGTACCTCGGTGAGTAGCTGTCTAAGTATGGCATGTCGGCCCAAAACGCCTTCACGATCAGTTCAGAATGATGTGGGAGTATGGAAATCCCGGATGATAAGCTTCGATATGATCGCATACTTCACTCAAGCTGTACCATCAAGGGCTGCCTGCCATCCAACACGTGAAAGCATTATAACAGGAACCTTTCTGAAAGATCATTAGCATAATATCTTCACAAGTTCACATGAAACCCTTCTCTCATGCTTGACTAGTACTGTTTAATTACTCACACTAATTAGTATATCTAACTATAGGGCAAAACTTAATTTAATTATTTTGGTATCTAACTACAGCTGTCTCAGGTACTAAGCTATGAATATAATATGATGTCACGGGCTATCCGTTCAGAGGTCTTTGGTGCCATACAGATTTTGAGCATCATGTTCTTCCCCGAGATTGAACCAGAAATCCACAACTTTTTCGACATACTCCTCCAGAGAAATGACCCCGTCCTTATTGGCGAGACTGTCAAACGACTGCATTGCTTGCTCTTCAGTAGTGAACGTTTTGCGGATTTTGAGATAATTTATCCACTCACTTCTCTCCAGGAAGTGGTCCCCATTGGTATCGATGGCTCTAAAGTAGGCTGAACCGAGGGTATGGGCCAACTCTGCAGCTGGCATATCCTTTTGGGATATCACTCGTCTTACAATGTCGAGCTCTCGTTGCGTGTAGCTCATTCCTCCATCCTTTGCATACTTGTCCAGACCTATCACATCACTGAAGGCCAGAAAAGTGCTGTACACTTTCTCTGCTTCATCGGGATTCAGAAGCTTGAGATGATCCCTTTCATATTCGGCATATTTCACAAAATCTTCCCTGGATATCTTTCCATCAGGAGGGAGGTCCATCATTTTGAAGATCGTCTTCATAGCGACATTATCGGAAGACATTTTAATCAAGTTTTATTGTCACGGATGGCTAAGCAGACTGTTTTAAGCTTCAATGAATAGATACAGTGTGGCGCATAGAGGACAGAGCTAGCGCATATGCGCAATATTAGCACTCGCTCATTGCGCGCGCATGCGTGTGGTACCTCGGTGAGTAGCTGTCTAAGTATGGCATGTCGGCCCAAAACGCCTTCACGATCAGTTCAGAATGATGTGGGAGTATGGAAATCCCGGATGATAAGCTTCGATATGATCACATATTCCACTCAAGCTGTGCCATCAAGGGCTGCCTGCCATCCAACACGTGAAAGCATTATAACAGGAACCTTTCTGAAAGATCATTAGCATAATATCTTCACAAGTTCACATGAAACACTTCTCTCATGCGTGACTAGTACTGTTTAATTACTCACACTAATTAGTAGATCTAACTATAGGGCAAGACTTAATTTAATTATTTTGGTATCTCTAACTACAGCTGTCTCAGGTACTAAGCTATGAATTTATGACGTCACGGGTTATCCGTTCAGAGGTCTTTGGTGCCATACAGATTCTGGGCATCATGTTCTTCCCCGAGATTGAACCAGAAATCCACAACTTTTTCGGCATACTCCTCCAGAGAAATGATCCCGTCCTTGTTCTTATCGAGACTGTCAAACGCCTGCATTGCTTGCTCTTCAGTAGTGAACGTTTTGCATATTTTGAGGTAATTTATCCATTCACTCCTCTCCAGAAAGTGGTCCCCATTGGTATCGATGGCTCTAAAGTAGGCTGAACCGATGGTATGGGCCAACTCTGCAGCTGGCATATCCGAGGCCTTTCGGGATATCACTCGTCTCACAATATCCAGCTCTCTCATTGTGTAGCTCATTCCTCCATCCTTTGCATACTTGTCCAGACCAAGCATATCACTGAGGGTCAGAATACCGCTGTACGCTTTCTCTGCTTCATCGGGATTCAGAAGCTTGAGATGATTCCTTTCATATTCGGCATATTTCACAAAATCTTCCCTGGATATCTTTCCATCAGGAGGGAGGTCCATCATTTTGAACATCGTCTTAATAGCGACATTATCGGCAGACATTTTGCTAGCTGTCACGGATGGCTATTAAAGCAGGCTGATTTGAGAGTCAACGAATAGATACGGTGTTAATAATGAAATGACGCAGAGGTAGCGCGCATGCGCAATAAGATCATTCCCTCCTTGCGCATGCGTGTGGTACCTCGTCCAGCTGGCCAACGTAAAATAATGTGTTTAAATCTTGAGAGTCCTGATCATGAACAAAATGAAATTCCACGCATAATAACATTAATTATTGTTATGTATCCATATTAAAAATAGTTGCATGCATATTATTATCAACAGTTCAGAGGTCTTTTGTGCCATACAAATTAAGAACTCCATGTTGTTCCCCGAGATTGCACCAGAAATCAATAGCGTATTCAACATACTCCTCCAGCGAAATAACCCCGTCTTTATTCTTATCGATGCTGTCAAAAGACTGCATGGCCTGCTCTTCACTGGTGTAGGTTTTACAGATTTTGAGATACTGTGACCACTCGTTCCTCTCCAGAAAGTGGTCCCCATTGGTATCGATGGCTCTGAAGTAGGCTGTATTGAGGGTATGGCTCAGCTCAGGAAGATCCTTTCGGGCCAACACTTGTCTTACGATGTCAAGCTCTCGTAGCGTGTAGCTCATTCCTCCATCCTTTGCATACTGTCCAGACCAAGCATATCACTGAGGGTCAGAATAGTGCTGTACACCTTCTCCGCTTCATCGGGATTCAGAAGCTTGAGATGATCCCTTTCGTGTTCGGCATATTTCACGAAATCCTCCCTTGATATCTTCCCATTGAGAGGGACATCGACCATTTTGAAGACTGTCTTCATAGTGGTACTGGTGCCTTCAGACATTGTGTTATCACTGGTACGTAACTATAGTTAAACTGGGTGACTCACTAATAATTATTAAGTATTGTTCAACTGATGAGGTTTTTGCCAGAGTCTCCCTGGATTAAATAGACATAGAACAAGCAGAAGTTATTCGCATTTGCGCCCCCATTCATGCTCTCCACATCACAGGCATGATATTAATTTTCATCTGTCTGGACTATGATTAAATTTTAGAGCCATCAATAATGTATTATAGCTAATATATAGATGGTATGAAGGAATTTAGGGTGTTACTATTCACCTGCAAACTGACTAATTGAACGTCTGAAAAAAGGAACCTTCCTCAATAAGGCAACAATTAACGTGTTGGGCCCACATGTAATGCCATTGAAGGCTGAGGATGTTCACTGTTGCCATGCCAACATGTACCCCATACAAGTTCACATGCATGTATGAATCCTTGCCCACTTTTCAACAGCTAGCTACACTGATGAATCGTAAAAAATGCAAGCAGAAGCCACGTACGTCTACATGACTGTAGCTAGGAGTTTCAAACATCAAATAGCAACAACTATATAGCTAGCATTAAACTTTGAATGGGTTACGATCCATTATATTTATAATTAGTAGAGGTGTTTGCAAATTTGCAGTTACAAGTAACAGCTGCAATACAAATTAGACATAACCTGTTGAAAATTGATAAGGCTAATGCAGTGGCTTGCACTTCTGCAACTCTGCCAGATGCAGTACTTTAATTTTGGAACATGCATCAATAAAAGAAAATTCTAGTCTAAGAAGCATGATAATAATATTATTGTCCTCCAAGTATGCATACACATGCAGTGTGAGTGCACGAAACATTAACTGTAGGAGTGTGAGAAATCCATAAGATATCACACATAATCACACACAAAATTTAATCAAGGTAATCTACACAGCAGTTGCACAACATAAAATAATTAATGTGAGATAATTTTATATATAGGATAATAAACAGTTAATCATAATAGTTATTATCATAATAATTTCCAACTGTTACAGTATAATATGGACAGTCTATATTGCATTATCCACAGCTCGTTTCAGATCTGTAGCCACTTGACCGAGTTCACTATCATTTAGGAGCTCATAGAGACCCTCCCAAGTTACAGGGTAGTAGCGAGGAGGATTGTCCAGCCAGTAAGAGAATACTTTGTCACAGCAACCTTTGGCATCCTTTTCTTTGGCCCAAGCATCCAGAAGTTGCCGCGGAACAAACAAGTTCCCGATATCTTTCCACTTATGAAATACTAATGATTTCAACTGAAACGTTTCAACTTCTTCACTCTCATTCATCCACTTAATTACAGACAAACTCCTGGAATTAGGCTTAACTGCAAGTGTGTGTATGGGTATAATAGGTGAGAGATTATTGTATAATAATAATAATAATAATATGATGCGAGTATGATACAATACAAGAGTGCCTATAATAAAATTAATAATTATTATTATGCTTGAGTCACCAATTATTGTATATTATTACCGTGTTTATGCTAATAAAACGCAAGATCTAATTAGCGCAAGAAATTCATGTTCTAGGACTTTCACAATGTAGAGCGTGACGACCTTTACCAGAAAACCACGCGAAAATTAAAATCGCAATTATTATTTTAGTTTGCGTTCTATTAGCATAAACACGGTATGATACGCTGTCACTGACTTAACAAAACGTACGTTTGGCAGGTTGAGGTGGTGACAACTGAGTTGTAGATTCAGAGCTAGAGGCTGCAGGTAGGATATGAATAAGATACTCAAGGTTATGATCATGACTCCATGTGTACGGAATTTCAGTTTAATATGTCACAACAACTGTCTATCATAGTCATGAGTCAAATTCCAAACATAATATCGTCATGCGAACAATATGATTATGGTCATATACACCACTATACCACAGTGAGCCTCCCTATAGCTACCTTTCTATTATATAGGCATGTCAGAATCCCAAAAATTTACCTGCACACATTTAAATATTATAAAGTTTCAGGGATCATAACTACTCACTACAATGTGCTATGAACACCAAACTTGCACCACAAGCTTCAGCAAAAGATAGCACTACACCACAGTGTTGGGTTCTGACCACTTCCGGCATTGCAGGGCTTCAGGGAAACTCCATAAAGACCACAATGTCATACTCAACTCCACTTCTCCAGGGCATTTTATGTTTCTAGGGGTAAATATGGGTTATAGCACGAGAGCGAGACAGTTCAGTGATTTATTGACCGAGGGCGAAGCCCGAGGTCAATAAATCACTGAACTGTCGAGATCGAGTACTATAACCGATTTGTAGTACTGAACAAAGAAAACTACAAGGTACAAACCACAGCTAGTGTACATACTACCTTTGTACTGTAGTTCAACACTCCTACAGACTAGCTATTTCTGTCAAAAAATACACAGGCCTCATCTTACACTTTATTCCACTTCAGAAAACAATATTAATTTTATGTGCATATGTGCATGTACACGTGTGTGCACCACTATGAGAGCTTATGTATGTGTTTGAGCAGACGTCTAAGCAAGCAATTCATATATGAGGTCAGCTTCTGGAATTCTGAGGCAGTGAAGTGTTAGATAAAAATAATAACAGCCAAACAGGTATGCACATAAATTTTTTTATTCATTACTAATGCATGTTAACTTCATCAGTAGAGGTACTTACATGCTATAATATTATTTCAAGTTTGGAGTCAATCAGCAGTGTAGTTTTTGAGTTATACCGTAGGATCATATGGGTTTTAATTGCATAGTTTAATAATTGCATTCTAGTCAAGTCAGGCCAAATTGCAAATCCAATAATTGCGATGGACGACCCCGTACCGTACTGCAGTTTACGTGCATGTTTATGTTTGCAATTCTATTAATAATTGTGAAACGCAGAAAAATTCACAATTCGCAATTAATAGATACTTGCAATAATTAAAACCCAACCTACGGTAGCTACGCCTCTAAAGCAATCAACCTGTTACATGCCATTCCCCTATTGGAATAGTATGCACACACCTGGCAGAAAAAATTGTGATGTTTAGAATAGCCATATCTCCGCAACCACTCAACGAAATATTTATGGAACAAAGACTAAAATGTATCTTGAAGCCTCCTTTATCATTATGCGTGGCAAGGAAAGTGTAAGGATTTCGATTATTGATATAATATGCCTATTTCTATAGGTACTCTTGTATCTCCAATAGTACTATAGTCGATTATAGCTGCATGCATGGTGGATTCCCAATCAGATCAGGCCTTATAATTATTTCATACCAGTATTATAATATTATAGCTACACTCTAACACAGTACCTTCATCTAGTAGTGAATTCTTCATGAATTTGACAATAGAAGGGCTGATAGTGAGTACATCGTCATCACTAATTCTCAAGTCCTTAGTTCTGTGATACACCAGACCAAACACTGCATTTTCTTTTAAGACATAGAAATAATCTTCTGTAGCAAAGTAGTATAATCCGTTAGCAAAGGATTCGTGCAGTTTGTGGCGACTTGCAAAGGATGGGCGATACTTGCTCATGTCACGAACGTGCAAATAAGTGTTATCCTCACTGCGGATAATATAGAAACCCGCTCTATTGGCAAGGTAAAAATCGCCCCCTTGGCACTGTCGATGCAATGTGAAAATGTTTTCTCTCTGACTGAACATATCCATAACCTCCGGACTGGTGAGATCGTCCACTTCCACGCAAGAATTTCCTTTGATGATGTAGAAATGCGTACGTTCAGGAGCATGTGAGCTGCAGAAGGAAAGGCTACCGCTAGGACCCCCACGCTCTAGTACAATATCGTATTGTGCTAGATAGTGGTCTCCGTTCTTGCACACCTCCCGTAACGGCTTCACCTTATCGACGGACACCTCGTCCTTCAAGCTAACCACCTCCGTGAAGTGGGTACCGGACTTCTGAATAATGAATTTCGTATATTCCAATCCACATATGTCTGCCGCAGTTTTCTTCGGTTTTATATCAGAACTCTTCGTATCTCCACAGTCGTCATTGGACTCTGCACGCCTAAATCTGGCAAATAAACCACCCATTCTTCTCTTTTGCTCGTGCAGCGTCACACCCCGCCTAATCCGATCTTGTCCCCAGACCACTCCCACATTTTCAATGTGTTACACGAAAACGTATATAGTGGCGATGAAAATCATCTGTGCGGGGCGAGCCTTCGCAAAAGTCACAAGATTTCTTTGAAAGTACACAGGCATGCATGCGCACATGGGATTGGTAGCTACCTCAATAGCTAGGCCTGAGAAGCTACCACAACATAGCCTCGTACCCAGGCCCTTCTCCTCCTCCTCAAAGGGCCTGGGTACGAGGCTAACCACAACAATGTAGCAATCTGTGATACTAGCTAGTCCAATAATGTTTTAGTAGTCTACATGCCATGACCACGAGTCCAAGTACCTGTAGCCAGGCCCTGTCAGGGGATAAAGCCTCCATCATAGATAATATTTATGCCTCCATGTACAGTGCTCCAAGCAAAGAGAGCAAAACTTTTTAGATTGGGTCAAAATTCAAATTCTATGTTATTTGTTGTTTGTTCATTATTGAGGCCTGACACTAATAACATGTCCTTCTGAGATGACATCCCAGGTCAAATTTGACAAAATATGACACACCCACCCTAATTACCTGCCATTTTGTTTTTTGTAAATATTTCCGATTTTCAAATCTTGAAATTATTTTGCCTATTTCGACTCATAACTTCTTTCATGCATAAAGATAGGAGTTCAGACTTGACATATATAAACTTTGGGGACTTATCTAACATACCCTAAAGCGTGGACCCCTAAACCACAGGAATTTCTTTATATGGATCTAAAGCAAACAGCAACAAAATGGCTGCCAAAAATACACAAAATTTGAATTTTCTGAGAAAGTACTCAGGAGATTTAGTTGAAACTTAATTGGAGGTTTCTACCTACATTGGTGCCACATATGGTTGTGTATCTCACTGTGGTTCTCATGTATTTATCTAAAGCTTTTTTTGAAGGATCTCTTCACTGGTGAAGCCATAAAACCGTATTGACCTCAAATAGTTTGATTATAATTTAATCATAGTTAGAGGACATATTGTTGAACCTGCATACCAAGTGTAGTGGGTTGAAAACTCGAGTTACCGGTGTCGGAGTATAGTTGGACCCCCCGGATACTTGGATCCCGGGGTCCAAAGCCCCAAGGATATTTGGACCCCCGGTCTATTCGTAACGAGGCATGAATGGACCCCCCTATGGATAGAATGACCCCCCTCTCCAGGTCCTACATATTTTAGTGTAAAATAGAGTTTTATCCCTAGAGTAACTCATGGGACGATTTTACACCAGCAAAATTGGTGTAGCTAAAATCCTGAGTATTTATTATTAAGGGAGGATTTTACACCACATCAAAATTAAGGGGCTTACTCATGTAAAATTCTCCCATATAACTTACCTCTGCTATATATAAGGGACGATTTTACACCAGTTGCCACCACAGGTACTGAAGTGGTGTAAAATCATGCCATGTAATACTGATCGCTAACAGTAACTGGAGCAAAGATTTACATGTGACCTTTGACCTCACTTAAAATTCTCCCATAATAATAAGAATGTACATCCATACTCTGCTAAAACTTTAAGTATGAACTTTGACCTGGTGTAAAATGCTCCCTTGTATATAGCCACTGAATCCAGACTCAGGTAGGTTTTTAAGTGCGTTCCGAATGCTCACTGTCACAGAAGTAGCATATACATAATTTTGAGCACAACTCTCTTCCCCGAGGTTGCACCAGAAATCAGCAGCTTTTTCGACATACTCCTCCAGCGAAATGACCCCGTCTTTATTCTTATCGAGACTGTCGAACGACTGCATTGCTTGCTCTTCACTGGTGTATGTCTTGCACATTTTGAGATAATTTGTCCACTCGCTTTTCTCGAGGAAATGGTCCCCGTTGGTATCAATGGCTCTGAAATAGGCTGAATGAAGCACTCTATTTGCCTCACCCAAATCCCCAGTTCGGGCAACGATTCTTCGTGCGATGTCCATCTCTCTAACTGTGTAGCTCATTCCTCCATCCTTTGCATACTTGTCCAGACCAAGCATGTCACTGATGGACATGAGGCCGCTGTACACCTTCTCCGCTTCATCAGGATTCAGAAGCTTGACTACATCACTTTCGTGCTTGGCATATCCCTCAAAAGCCTCCCTAGTTATCTTTCCATCAGGAGGAAGGTCCATCATTTTGAAGACCGTCTTCATAGCGACATTATCGGTAGACATTTTGCTAGCTGTCACGGATGTCTAAGCAGACTGAGTTAAGCTTCAACGAACAGATGCGGTGTTGATGAAATTTTAATGACGCAGAGGTAGCGCGCATGCGCAATAAGGTCACTGGCTCCTTGCGCATGCGTGTGGTACCTCATCCATGTACCTGGACAACATGTCAGTCCGAAAAGCCTTCTAGTACAGACTGATTTCTTTTGACGAGAGAGTATGGGAATCCCGGATGATAAGCTTCAATGTGATTGCAATCTCCACTCAAACCGTGGTATGATTGACAATAGGAACCTTCCTGAAACCGGGCATGGATAGCTATTAAATCTGTGGTTTAGAAACACTGTTAGCATACCATACAAATTCCTTCACACGTTTGCATGGAATTCTTCTATGATCTCTATGACATCATTATAGTAGATCTAGCTATAGGAAAAATTTGTTTTGGCATCTAATTGCAGTTTCCTCAGGTACTAAGCTATGAATGGATCATATCACAGGCTATCCGTTCAGAGGTCTTTGGTGCCATACAGATTTTGAGCATCATGTTCTTCCCAGCTGGCATATCCTTTCAGGCCAACACTTGTCTTACAATGTCGAGCTCTCGTTGTGTATAGCTCATTCCTCCATCTTTTGCATACTTGTCCAGATCTAGCATATCACTGAGGGTCAGAATACTGGTGTACACTTTCTCTGCTTCATCAGCTTGAAATGATCCTTTCATGTTCAGCATATTTCATAAAAATTATAGAGGCTTCCGTTGATTCCTAAGTAAAGTCATGCCCTAGAATAATTATTAGCTATCATGATATCCTATAGGAGGTAAGAGTTTGGTTTCAGCGTTTTTAGGCTGAGATCATCACCACAATTATTATTCGTGACCATCTGATGGTCTTGGAACACATTCCAAGTGCAGTCTGCAATTGGATCTGGCGCCATTGATCATCAGAGGCTAAGTGGTTTCCAAGGTTTTCATGGCTGCTTCAAATGCTTGGTGGTCATTTGAAACTTTAGACTTTAATTTCAATGCGGTTATTTTATCAATTGTACTTCTAATCTTATTACCCTGTATTTTCAGTATGATTGATGGTCAAGGCTCAAATTACATAGCCTACTTAGTCTACATTTTTGTGACCAGATGCATGAACTAGTGACCTGGAGCATGCAAAACAAGTGCAACTGAGGTAGACCAAGTTGCATTATAATAACCTTTTTATTTTTGCAATGATATATAATATTATATATAGCTATAATTAATCATAAGTCATCCTACATACATGCTGTTGTAAAGGTTGTTAAGTTAAGTAAGAATATACTCATTATTGGCCTATGTTCTAGCTACCAAGGGGGTATATAGGGCAAGTTTGTTTTGGCATCTAACTACAGCTGTCTCAGGTACTAAGCTATGAATATATGATATCACGGGCTATCCGTTCAGAGGTCTTTGGTGCCATACAGATTTTGAGAATCATGTTCTTCCCCAAGATTGATCCAGAAATCCACAGCTTTTTCGGCATACTCCTCCAGAGAAATGACCCCGTCCTTGTTCTTATCGAGACTGTCAAACGCCTGCATTGCTTGCTCTTCAGTAGTGAACGTTTTGCATATTTTGAGGTAATTTATCCACTCGCTCCTCTCCAGGAAGTGGTCTCCATTGGTATCGATGGCTCTGAAATAGGCTGAACCGACGGTATGCGCCAACTCTGCAGCTGGCATATCCGAGGCCTTTCGGGATATCACTCGTCTTATAATATCCAGCTCTCTCATTGTGTAGCTCATTCCTCCATCCTTTGCATACTTTTCCAGACCAAGCATATCACTGAGGGTCAGAATACCGCTGTACACTTTCTCTGCTTCATCGGGATTCAGAAGCTTGAGATGATTCCTTTCATATTTGGCATATTTCACAAAATCTTCCCTGGATATCTTTCCATCGAGAGGGAGGTCCATCATTTTGAACATCGTTTTAATAGCGACATTATCGGCAGACATTTTGCTAGCTGTCACGGATGGCTATTAATAAAGCAGACTGATTTGAGAGTCAACAAACTGATGCGGTTTTGATGAAATGACGCAGAGGTAGCGCGCATGCGCAATAAGATCATTCCCTTCTTGCGCATGCGTGTGGTACCTCATCCAGCTGGCCAACGTAAAATAATTAAATCTTGAGAGTCCTCAACAAAATGAAATTCCACGCATAATAACATTAATTATTGTTATGCGTCCATATTAAAAATAGCTGCATGCATATTATTATCAACAGTTCAGAGGTCTTTTGTGCCATACAAATTAAGAACTCCATGTTGTTCCCCAAGATTGCACCAGAAATCAATAGCATATTCAACATACTCCTCCAGCGAAATGACCCCGTCTTTGTTCTTATCGATGCTGTCAAAAGACTGCATGGCCTGCTCTTCACTGGTGTAGGTTTTACAGATTTTGAGATACTGTGACCATTCGCTCCTCTCCAGGAAGTGGTCTCCATTGGTGTCGATGGCTCTGAAGTAGGCTGAATTGAGGGTATGGCTCAACTCAGGTAGATCCTTTCGGGCCAACACTCGTCTTACAATGTCGAGCTCTCGTAATGTGTAGCTCATTCCTCCATCTTTTGCATACTTGTCCAGACCAAGCATATCACTGAGGGCCAGAATAGTGCTGTACACCTTCTCCGCTTCATCGGGATTCAGAAGCTTGAGATGATCCCTTTCATGTTCGGCATATTTCACGAAATCTTCCCTGGATATCTTTCCATCGAGAGGGACATCGACCATTTTGAAGACTGTCTTCATAGTAATACTAGTGCCTTCAGACATTGTGTTACCACTGGTACGTAGCTATAGTAAATAAACAGGGGTGACTCACTGATTAAGTATATATTATTGTTCAACTGATGAGGATTTTTGCCAGAGTCTCCCTGGATTAAATAGACATAGTATAAGCAGAAGTTATTCGCATTTGCGCCCCCATTCACATTCTCCGCGTCGCAGGCATGATATTAATTTTCATCTGTCTAGACTATGATTTAGAGCCATCAATAAATTAAATATAGATGGTATGAAGGAATTCAGGGTATTACTATTCACCTACAAACTGACTAATTGAACGTCTGAAAAAAAAGGAACCTATACCTCAATAATTAAGGCAACAATTAGCGTGTTGGGCCCACGATGCCATCGAAGGCTGAAGGTGTTCACTGTTGCCGACATGTACCCCATACAAGTTCACATACGTGAACCCTTGCCCACTTTTAGACATTATAACAGCTAGCTACACTGATGAATCGTAAAAAATGCAATCAGAAGCCATGTACATACATGACTGTAGCTAGGAGTTTCAAACATCAAACAGCAACAAAAATAGCTAGCATTAAACTTTGAATGGATAACTTTCAAGGGTTACGATCCATTAGTAGAGGTGTTTGCAAATTCGCATTTACAAGTAACAGCTGCAATACAAATTAATTTTTATTTTGAATCGTAAACATAACCTGTTGAAAATTATTGATAAGGCTAACGCAGTGGCTTGCACTTCTGCAACTCTGCCAGATGCAGTACTTTAATTTTGGATCATGCATCAGTAAAGAAAATTCTAGTCTAAGAAGCATATTATGACATTGTGCACAAAGCATGCATATACACAGTGTGAGTGCACAAATTAATTAACCATTAACTGTGTGAGTGGGAGAAAATCCGTAAGATATCAGGTCATGACATTCACATAATCACGCACAAATAAAGATAATTTAAATTAAAGCAGTTGCACAACATAAAATAATTAATGTGAGACAATATTAGCTATATTATTATAAACAGTTAGTCAAAATTGGACATAATAATTATATTAATTTTATTAATTATTTCCAACCGTCAGTCTATATTGCATTATCCACAGCTCGTTTTAGATCTGTAGCCACTTGACTGAGTTCACTATCATTCAGGAGCTCATAGAGACCCTCCCAAGTTACGGGATAGTAGAAAGGAGGGTTATCCAGCCAGTAAGAGAATACGTTGTCACAGCAACCTTTGCCATCCTTTTCTCTGGCCCAAGTATTAAGAAATTGCCGCGGAACAAACAAGTTCCCCATATCTTTCCACTTATGAAATACTAAGGACTTCAACTGAAACGTTTCAACTCCTCCACTCTCATTCTTCCACTTAATTACGGACAAACTGATGGAATTAGGCTCAACTGCAAGTGTGTGTATGGGTGTAATAGGTGCATAATATTGTATAATAATACTATAATATAATTATTATGATGATGCGAGTATGATACGATGTACATGAGTGCCTATAATAATGCTTGAGTCACCAACTATTGCATTAATAATATTATTATACGATATACTGACTTAATACGTACATTTGGTGGGTTGAGGTGGTGACAACTGATCATGAGTTGCAGTTATAGAAGATACTATAGCTTCAGAGCTAGAGGCTGCAGATGGGATATGAATAATATTATAATAATTATTATAAGATACTCTGAGTCAAGGTTATGATCATGACTTCATGTGTATGGAATTTCAGTTATATTGCTACAATTATCTATCTCAGACTGACCGGCGACACAGTAATCATAGTCATGCCAAACACAGCATCATGAGAATAATATTAAATATATATATATTATGATTGTGGTCATTACATCCCTAGTAGCAATTTACTTTTTTGCGGTTATTAGGCTATAGCCTTGTGCTATATATAGCACGCACATGCCATATGACCGATCTGAAGTTCGGAAGCTGTACTGTCGAGTTCATCTCCTATGATTAAAGCATCGAAATTTGTCCCTATCGAGGTCGAGAGTCGGTCTTAGACTCCATCGTTCGATTCTCTGCGATTGAGGTGCCGGCATCGATGTGTATATTCTTTTACCACATGCACCATTAGAACTATGCAGCTATATACTGGGGATGTGGTCAAAATAATATATACCCTGCTGTTACACTGTACTACAGTGGGGTCTAGCTCCCTACCTTTCTATGGATAATCTTGTATCTCCAATAATATTACAGTAGATTATAGCTGCATGCGTGGTGGATTCCCAATCATATTGGGCCTTATTTTCATACCAATAATATAGCTACACCTTTACACAGTACCTTCATCTAGTGATGAATTCTGCATGAATTTGACAATAGAAGGGCTGACAGTAAGTACATCGTCGTCACTACTCCTTAAGTCCTTAGTTCTGTGATATACCAGACCAAACGTTTCATCTTCTTTTAAGATATAGAAATACTCTTCCGTAGCAAAATAGCATAATCCATTGGCAAAGGATGTGTGCAATTTGTGGTGACTTGCACAGGATGGGTTATAACCTTCCTTGCTCATATCTTGAACGTGTAAGTAAGTGTTATCCTTACTGCGGATAATATAAAAACCCGCTCTATTAGCAAGGTAAAAATCGCCCCCTCGGCATTGTCGATGCAATGTGAAAATGCTTTCTCTCCAAGTTGGAGTCCGACGTCTGGATACGCTCTCGAGGTCGTACAAAATGAATGCAGGTTTATAGAGTGGCTCAGTGAGATCATTCACTTTTACGCACGACTCTCCTTTGATGACGTAGAAATCTGTTTCCACTGTAGGAGGCCTAAAGGAGGGCCCCCCATACCTGACTTCATAATACTGTGCTAGATAGTGATCTCCATTCCTACACATGCTTCGTAAACTTTTCACTTTGTTAACAGATACCTCGTCTTTCAAGCTAACCACCTCTGTGAAGTGGGTACCGGACTGAATGATGAATTTAGTATTCCTCAATCCGCATATGTCTGCCACAGCTTTATCATTGTCTGACTCTGCACGCCTGCATTTGGCACATGAACAACCCATGATTCTTTGGTACTACAGTAGCTCTTCATCTACGACAATGAGCTGGATTGTTGTGGGGGAGCGGCGGATATCATTGTGGCCTACTCAGTGAACGCTAATTAGCTCTAATTCTGGAATGATTACCACATCTCTAGTATACACCGTATAATAGCGTCATTGTATAGGTAAAGGATCACTATGTATGTACTTTAAGTTATGCAATGTTAGGTAATCGTCAAATGCTTTTCAAGTGGCATAACTTGAAAATCAATCAACTTTAAATTATTTACAGAACCATTTCCATATTCACCCATGTCTATACCAAATTTCACGACTCAATGCCCTTAATTAGCGGGCAAATATTGCTTGTTTCAGAAAAGTAAATTAATTTTGCAAAGAAGTCACGTAAACTAAGAGTAGACAATTCATTATCAAAATTCTCTATAGAGTTGCACTTTGCACTCTCTCAGTATAATCCTTTTCAATCATCTCCAGCAGTTCCTCAGCCGTGTCAAAGTACGTCACCAAGGAGACGTCCTCCGGGTAGATCTGTGTGGTCTCAATCAAATCCTTCAACACTTTTTCGTATGCTGACCTCAGCACATATATCTTCTGTGGCACTCCACCGAACATTGGCCTGAGAGTGGCCGCATTCCAGACGACCATAAGCTCCGTTACCGTGCCAATGGTACCACCAAACGTGACATAATACTCCGACTCTCGGAGCATGCGGTGAATGCGATCGCTGAGGTTACGAGCGATTGTGGTGTGGGTGAGGTACCGGTTGCCTGTCGCGTGTCTTCCTGCGAAAACTCGTGGCGCTATCACTCCTTTCACCATCCCAGCACACCCTCCTCCTCCTCCTCCTCCTCCTTCTTTTACCTCAAGCCTCAAAGTAGCCGCTCCCTCACTCGCTCCCCTCGAAGCAGCCTCCATCATGCCACTGTACCCACCAGACACCACCCGATAGCCCTTTGAAGCAAACAGCTGTGTAAGAGCGCGACACGTTTCGTACTCTTTACTGCCTGGCCTGGGGCGTCGAGATCCAAAGGTCGTTATCGATCTCGGAGGAGGGGCGTACCCCATGGCAATGTTAAAGTGTTCAAGCTCCTTTAGGTAGTACTCCACCTCTGCTCGAGGAAGAAACGTGGCTTCGAAAGCGTTGCGACAGATCCGATTCACATCTCGCTCGTCGAGATTCAACTCCTTAGCAGTCTCCAAGAAATTTTGAGTGATGTAGCCACCAAAATAGGCGGGGTCGTCGGAATTCACGGTGATTTTTAATCCCTTTGCTAGCAATTGTTTTGTGACATTCTCTCCGTTGAAATACCTCTCCTTGACCTTAAGCTTCTCGTTAGAGCAGGGGCAGGTCGTAAGGGGAATCTGCTCCTTAATGAGCCGCTCCACTAGCGTTTCGTCCTTCAAGCACTGCACGCCGTGGTCGATTCTACGAACGTGAAGGACATCCAGGGCCTCGTATATGTATTCTGAACCCGCCTCTTCCCCAGCATGAGCAACAAGCTTCAAGCCAAGATTGGCCGCCATTTCGTAGACCTTTCTAAAGTTCGATGGTGGGTTTCCGACCTCGCCGGAGTCTAACCCGACGGCAAGAATCTTATCGAGGTGGGGTTTAGCCGCCTCGAGCGTCTTGATGGCAGACTCCTCTGGAAGATGGCGCAAAAAGCACATGATGAGACTACCCTTGATGCCGAAATTGAGGTATCCGTCCACGAGTGCGCGATGGAGACCGTTAATCACCACGTCGAACGAGACCCCGCGCTCCGTGTGCGTCTGGGGGTCGAAGAAAATTTCCGCGACGTACACATTGTCCACGGAGGCCCTGCGCAGGTACTCGTACATGAGATCGTAGAAGTCCTGCTCAGTCTTGAGCACGCTACAAGCCTCGTAGTAGAGATCGAGAAAGTCCTGCAGATCGGCGAAGTTGTTCCTCCGCGCACGGTGCGAGTCCACGCTGCCCTCGAGCGCGACCCCGTTGCGTTGGGCCAGCTGGAACATCAGCTCGGGCTCCAGCGTCCCCTCGATGTGGATGTGCAGTTCGGCCTTTGGTACGCCCTCGATGTAGTCCTGCAAACGCTTCTCCATTCCACTTCTTTTTTTTTTTTTTTTCAGTCTCAACCCACGTGTAAGGAGCGTTTTCGGTACGGGGTCGACAAACCGTTTGGTAATGGTCGTCAAGCATGCACATGGGAACGATACTTTACCATAATATTATGCGTTTCAACGAATTTATAGATGAAGCGATTATATACACGACCTGCTATGCTATTAGGTAGTGCAGAAAACTCATATTATTACCGGTAGAACAGAGTGATAGTGAACATTATACAACCCAAAAATAGAAGGGATTAAAATTAATCTTACAAGGATAAAACGATAATTATTACTAGTACGTGTACACAAGTGTGTTCAGAGAAAATAACAATAATATGATGTAGTGAACAGGTGCTCCAGTGATGATAGAATAGTTTAATATGTGCAAAACAATATTAATTATTACTAAAGAACCAGAATGTAATAATTATTATTAACAATTAATTCATTATCATGATTGATGCAGTGAATGAGATGTCAAATACACACACATTGCACAAAACTTGTCAACAAGCACAAAAACAGTAAGCACAAAAATTGGCAGTGACAAAAATTCATAAAGACTGGTTGGAGAGTGATAGATCAGTCACGGTAAGTCACTACCACACACAAACATGTCACACTAACACACACTTAAGTGAAAAAAAAGAATGACAAATTTTTAGTGACTGTATATCCTTTTTTTGTGATAGCTAGCGTCTAGACTCTAGCTGCTATACCCGTGACGTATCGTATACCACCACACTGTCATCACTGCCACTGTTGCTACTCTCTTCCTCCTCAACGGTGGAGAGAAGACGGCCATCGTGCTTCGAGAACTTGCCCCCATTGGAGCCGTGGAGGTAATGGTGATGATGGTTGTTCCCTCCCCCTCCCCCTCCTCTCTTGGATTTCATGGACTTTGATGAAGAAGAAGGCATGAGCTCCTCTGTGTCTCCACGCTCGCGATTCAGGGCCTTCTCCGCCTCCTCTTCTATTTAAGAGAAATAGATGATAGCAAAGTGATACCGTATAGCCGGAAATATTGGTGAGAATTAGATTTGGCGGTTTGGTACAGGATCGCCATACGTATATAATATGCGAGTACGAAATTTTGGCAGATTTTAATTTGGCGGTTGTAACATAGACCGCCAAACCGCCAAATTTAATTCCCTGCCAAATTTTCCAGCTATATGGTATTAACAAGCTAAGCTCCTTTAATATACAGTAGTTATAGGACTATTACACCAGGAGACCTGATCTGTAGCAAGAACAAAATGGTAACTACAACTAAATTTTTAGCATAACTATTTAATATCATGCACACACAAATACACTCACACATAACTTACGTCTCGCTCTGATTGCTTTCAAGATGACGTGAAGGGTGATGCCGCAGATACAGACAACCATGCCCAGGATGTTGATGGTGGACAGTCTATCTTCATCCCACCACATGGTAGAGATGGTTAAGATAAGGATTTCCTGAGGGAGGGAGGGAGGGAGGGAGGGAGAGGGAGGGAGGGAGGGAGAGAGAGAGAGAGAGAGAGAGAGAGAGAGAGAGAGAGAGAGAGAGAGAGAGAGAGAGAGAGAGAGAGAGAGAGAGAGAGAGAGAGAGAGAGAGAGAGAGAGAGAGAGAGAGAGAGAGAGAGAGAGAGAGAGAGAGAGAGAGAGAGAGAGAGAGAGAGAGAGAGAGAGAGAGAGAGTTGAGCTGTACCATGAATAGACTAGAGCACCACAGCTCCTTCCTAGTTCTATTGTTATACACACACACACACACACACACACACACACACACACACACACACAGGTATAAACAAGCTTACATCATGATTCATAGGTGGTATATAATTAAAGTGGGGGGACATCCATAGCCATTGCTAAAACCGTAAGTGAAAACCAACCACAATAACCGGAAGGGCCATTTAAATTTTGAAACAATGCAGTCACAGCAGCAGCACTCAGCAACACTCCCCGTTTGAACCACAAATAACAATGACATCATAGCAATTACTACGTACATCCCACGCCTACGTACGTGCATGCGTGACGGATATTGAAGCCGCCGTTTGAAAAAAATAAATAAATCGTGTAAAACGGACGCTTGCGTCGCCACGTCACCACGTCGAGCCGAGTTGAGTGGTAGAAACGGAAATGGAAACGAAGAGTGTTTCCTAGTATCAACCAAAGAGAGATAAACTTCCAGGCAGGCAAATTAGCTGCTGCTACTGCTGCTGCAAAAATTCACGAGCAACAGAAGCTAGTGGCAGAAACGGAAATTGTTGAAGAGCGGAGACAAACCATGCAGTGTCATCCACTGACAGATAAACTTCCATAAACACTAAAAATGAACGTAGCTTTGACTCCCAACGCACACACTTTCACAGCGGCGGCAGCAGCTGCAGTGTTTGGTGGAAGTGGCCGCAACCTCATGCGTATGTGTACTACTATGCATACGTGAGTGATATCGCATATACTCGTGAAACTACCGTTTCCGATTCAAATTACTATGCCGAATATCGGTAGGCGTGCGTGTGCGCGTATGTGAAAACTTGGAAACTGCGGATTCATCTTCAACTAGCGACCAGCCAATCCCAAATCATACGGAATCTCAAGAAGAAGGCATCCTCATTTCAGAGGGGATTTTTTTGTGAGCAATCAGAAATGCTTCACAAGCAGAATGCCCAACCAACAGGAACATAACAATTATACTATAGTGTAACACTTCCTAGCAGATTGCATTCCCCTATATATAATATCATTAATTATCGTCCAAGCTGCATTGCACCTAGCTGACCATAGCTATGGTTTATTGGAAGTTACAGGGTGGAAATTGAAAGCCCTCAAAGCCACGCCAGTGGGCTCCGCAAGCAACCTTAGGGGTGTCGTTTTTCCTGGAGAAATGAGATATTCTCACCAATTAATGACGATAACCCCGAAATGAGGATGTTAATCGAGACACTGTGGCCAATAATTAAGCAAGGTACACATGTACCTAGTCACCCCTTACCCCGCCCGACAGACCGATGTGGGGAAGACCCTTTAATCAGAACACTATAACACAGGGTCCAAACTTGAAGTACATGCATGCATACAGCCTTGCCCGACTCCCCCAGGTCTCTCTCTAGCCTTAGTATATACATGTATGCACATCAATCACGGCTAGGTTTTAATTAACGATATTAATTATGCAAAGTCCATGTACGTATATACACATATTATAATAATATTATAGGAAATATATACACAATAAGGAATAAAAAGAGGGAGGGGGATGGGTCTCTCTCTAGCCTTAGTACATGTACATCAATCACGGCTAGGTTTTAATAACTATTTTAAAGATAATAATTATTATGCAAAGTCCATGTATATAATATCTCACAGAAGTAGCATATACATATAGGACATATACATACTGTATAGCATAAAGGGGGGGGGATGGGAACCTAAGAGAGGCAGACTGGCCAGTGATCTACCATTCTAGCTCCCACAGTTTCGTAACCCCCAAAACCCAGTCTCAACAGTTTACGAAAACATCCCATTATCATTCAAGTGGGCACGGCCAACAACAGCACCACTCTACCACCACAGTTGACTGTTTCAAGGCGAAAATTTTTAGAGATTTTTTCAAGTGGTATACAGCACTGGGAGAACCAATAATATATACACTACACACAGCTATGCACGTACATATATGGTATATAGCTAGCCCCAAAAAAATTAGACCTGACCTTCCCTAACCAGTTGGTTTATGTTTGTACTAGTAGAGTACGGTTGAATGGGATTTCATTTTCAGTGAGCAAGACTTCCCAACCAAAAACTGTGTCCGTCTTGTCCGCTGTGTGTTTTGCGTGGAGCGGTCTTTCCAAAATGCCTGAAACAGTCAATAGTTGTTGTGAGTGGCTAGTTCCCAGCCAACGGACACTGGAAACAAGCAGTTCCCAACTCTTCTCAGTATTGTGTTTGTGACTTTTGGACAACCCTGCCACTCGCTTGCTCTCTCTCTCTCTCTCTTTAATACTGAAAAAAAATTATTATTTAGTAGTACTATTATTGTGTAATAATTGATTTGTGAGCTGAATGGAAGTGTTCGTTTGTGTGTTTTTAATAATATTTGTAGAGCACATTTTGGGAAATGTTATTTCACTTGCAGTTGGTTTTCTCTCAAGGATCGCTCGCTCGCACTCTTAAACATTTCTCTCCCTCCCTCCCTCCCTCTCTCTCCCTCTCTCTCTCTCTCCCCCTCTCTCTCCCCCTCCCTCTCTCTCTCTCTTTCTCTCCCAACTATCAACCATAGAGCATTCCCAAGGATCTAATAATACTCCCCAACCACCCCCCACCAATCAACCAAATACACACACATCGCACGTATATACACACAAAAATAACCTTAACTAAGACCACCTACTCTACGATCTACGTACTTTGAACACCCCTGAGACTGAGAGCGTGAGGCCAGATGAGACAATCAGGAATGTATGATGTTAATTATCGAGAAAAGCATATTAATTTTGTGCAATCCTAGCCTTTGAGTCAGGCAGCTAGTGACCCCAAACACGTACATGTAACTGTGAGTTCAAACTTGGTAAGTGCAAATCCCAGGCAGTCTTTTGATAGCTAGCTAGGACGTCTTATTTTGCATTACACACTATTGAATACGTACTTTGAATACCCCTGAGACCGAGAGCGTGAGGCCAGATGTATGATACACCAGTAGATACTCCGACACCCCCAGCATGAACGCCAGGAGAGCCGCTGGAAGGATGTAGGCCGTCGTCCATCCAAGGTCGTTCCAGGTCGACGCTCTGAACACCAGCACTGAGGTACCAACAATGGTGCCTGCAATAGTATTATGAGAAAAATTTCAACCACAAAAAATGCTTCAATATTATGCAGTATAACCTTTATAAATGTAGTTCTGTATTAGAGCAATAGGTGATTTAAAATTATCATGCAGTAGATAATAATTAATAAGTGTACACCTGTATTAGAAATAGCCATGACCAGGAGCATTATACTCCCACCATGACCTATTGAGTTTTTTTGTATAGCAGTTTGAGTGTATGTGTAGGAACTAACCATCCACAGGTATGGCCAGAGGCAGCAGAGTGATGATCATGACTGGTTGGAGGTGGAACACAGTGTCTATTGGGTTGGACAGACCTGCGGAATAGAGAGAGAGAGAGAGAGAGAGAGAGAGAGAGAGAGAGAGAGAAAGAAAGAGAAAAAGAGAGGGGGGGGAAGGGAGAGAGAATATTATATTAGTTATACTTGTAGCTGTGCTGCTTCACTGCTGATATGTGAAGCTGAGCAAAACCAATCTCAAGTAAAAATAAACACACCAATACCACTGAGACCATTAGCCATTCCCAACAATGTCTTAATTCTCTCTCTCTCTCTCTCTCTCTCTCAACAATCTCACCTAGTTCTTCCTTCTGCAGTGTGAGCTGAGCAGTGCTCCACCTCAGTCCAGTGATGACAGATGCTGAGATGACGAGGATAAAGCCAGTCATGTCAAAGGAGGTCGACTGGTAGGTGAACATGAAGAGACCACTCACTATCATGACTACAACGGCTATTAGGAGGACTCTCTGAGGGAGGGGGACAGAGAGAGAGAGAGAGAGAGAGAGAGAGAGAGAGAGAGAGAGAGAGAGAGAGGGAGAGGGAGAGAGAGGAAGAGGGAGGGAGAGGGAGAGAGAGAGAGAGAGAAGGGGGGAGAGACAGAGAGGGAGAGAGAGAGACAGAAAGAGGGGGGAAGTGAATGTTATTCCACCAAATCACAAGGTGTGTGCATAATAATAACATTATCAACAGAGGAGTCACAGCCAGTTAGTGTGTACGATTTGACAAGTGCAATTTCAAATATTTGTTTGTATGTGTTTCAATGTTGTGTGTCAATCGCCACATCACAGCATTCATGAATATTCATGAATATAATAATATAATAATATATTATGTGTAGCAATACTTATAGTGCAATGTAAGTAGTCTTAATGTGTATGAAGGCATTAATCTTGTGTACTTAGAGTAAGTGTCCACTCTCGTCTGTTTGTTTAATTGTGTCTCTCTCGCCAGTTCTGTTTCCATTTAGCACCAGCACACGCTCCACCGCATTAACTTTACACGTACCATCCAACTTACTATAATATAGAACTTTAGAGTACAGTGAAGTGGTGTTTGGCTAATGATTTGATGTTAAGTTTACATGTACCATCCAATTTACTAGAACGTTAGAGTACAGTGAAGTGGTGTTTGGCTAATAATTATTTTGATATTAACTTTACATGTACCATCCAACTTACTTAGAGTACAGTGAAGTGGTGTTTGGCTAACAATTTGATGTTAAGTCTAATTTACATTACATGGCTCCATTGAACATTAATAGTGCACGTGTTTTCATAGCATTAATTTTCATGGCTACCACAGGCTATGAAAATATTTTACAACGAAAATTTCCAAATTTACAGTACACAAGTATATGTCCCAGTATTCTCCCCAGGCAAAAGTTAAGGCATGATAGTAGGGTGGAGACTGTGGCCACATCAAAGCTTATGGATTAGCACTATTCCCACATCAAAGAAACTCTGTACTGAAGGCTTGTTGGGCCGACATGCCTTAGGTATGCTGGGGAGAACACTGTGTCCACCACAGTCCATGGCAGTACTATAGCTAGGATGTGTATAGGGATTGACAGAGTCACATGATCATGTACGATATCTGTTGTACGTAGTCATTATTATTATAGTTCTAATCGGTAAATCTCCCAACGCTGGCTGTGTTGGTAGTCAGTCTCTGGCACAAAATAATAACAACAACAGAAGATCAAAAGTACCAACTACTACCACCACCACCAACAGGTATATCAGCAGCCACGACGTAAATAAGTACGCACGTACGTACGCACGCGGCCAGCTAGGTAGCTAGCCAGCTCAGTGGGAAATGTTTATCAGATATGCACTGCTCGACCACGTGTGTGCACGGGACTCAATCTATACTGATGCACACACACACACAGAGAGAGAGAGAGAGAGAGAGAGAGAGAGAGAGAGAGAGAGAGAGAGAGAGAGAGATTACACACACACACACACACACACACACACACACACACACACACACATACACTCACAGATCGCACCGATGTTCCGACCAGCAGCTGTGGCAGCCAGCTGGAATGTGGAGTAGATTCAGTTATGGAGGGTTTAATAGCGGGAGGAATGGGCCATTTTCATAGTGGGGAGCTGCATGTTGTGACTGAACTAACGTGATTACAGGCTCCTGGCTTTCATAATGAACTTGTATACACCCCAGAGTACATGATTTATTATTATGACTTGTAGAAGATTGTACTAACAACTTTTGAGGCTTTTCAAGAGGTTGTTTGTGCGAGGGGGGTAGTAGTTGGAAGTGGTATCAATTGTTTTTTTTGTTTTTTTTACACAAACTCACTTATGCTGTGTTCCCTCTCTCTCCATGCAACTAGCCCCCCCACCACTGTAACCATGACATTTAGCCTGGGGACTTGGCTACTGTTGCATCTTTCTTTGCCCATGGCAGCCCAATAATAGACCTACCTCTCTAAGAGGTCTATAACTGAACTGAGAGGTCTCTAAGTGAAATAACGGACCTCCAACTGACCAATCAGATTGCTGTATTTGTTATAACTACCTGGGTATATTCTAATAAAAAGCTAGTACAATGGTCAGGGGAGTCCTCCAGTCCCTGAACATACTAGGCATGCATTGTTGTTGAGGTGCGGGCGGATACTGAAACCGAAAGCTGTACAGCCAAGCACGCGGCCACTACATCTACAGATCTACCTCATGCTGACCTGTATACCCAAATCTGTGTTTGACATTGTGTGTGTGTGTGTGTGTGTGTGTGCGTGTGTGGCTGTAGTAAATGTCCATTGTGGTAGTCACAGGATTTGACCGCACCTGACATCTCTCTCATTGTCCTACATACAATGGATAATTACATCTCCTAGCTTTGCTTATGTGTATAATGCAACGGTGGGCTATATATCTCGACCAAAATCAGATTCAAAGGGAAGGGGTTAAGGGGGAGGGGGGGGGAATAAATTTTTTAACAAGAGGTTTCCCATTATATATCATACACAAATTAATATTGTTGTGCGCAGTACTCCATTAGAGGTCCGTGGGGATGTACAGTGCAGTTCATTAATTAATGAAACAATTCCATGCATGTAATAATTATTACTTCTTTTAATCTGGGGGATATCTTCTCTACAACATCGTTAGTAACACAAAGACGTGATTAAATCAGTGTTCTCCCCAAGCAAAATTCAAGGCACGATAGGAGGGCATGGTGTAGGTGGAGCTTATAATATATTATAGCCACATCAAAGCTTTAGGGTCACCCCAATCACCACATCAAAGGGAATTCTGTAGTGAAGGCTTGTTGGGCCGACATGCCTTAGGTATGCTGGGGAGAACACTGGATCTATATTATTTGTACCACTTCATAGATTTCAAGTAGTTATTTATTGCAGTCATTACTACACCAGCTGTTGGCTAGCTAAGCCCAAACATCCCTCCCGCTGGTGCTACTTAGAGGGGAAGTGGTGTCTGTTCAGGAATGAAGATGGCATTCTGAGAGGAAGTGGATCGGGAAATGAGATAATGAATGAACGAATGAGGGAGAGGGAGAGGGGGAGGGAGGGGGGGGGGGGTATTGTCCCACCAGGAAATGCTGAGATGATACAACACAGCTAGCCAGCTAGCTAGCTACTGACTAACTCTGACCAAGCATAACCAAAACTCAACAATCCATACAGCAATTTCCCGATTTCTACACTTTGATAAACTATAGTACACTCATCCATGGTGGGGCTTTTATGCTAGCTAGTTCTGACGTGGCAAGTAGGACAAAATTCAATGATGCATAGCCTATATCGTACATTTTTTTGCTGATGTTGTACACGCATGCATTTTAGCCATAATAATACTGTGCTTGTATGATATTTAGTGGCACAGATAAAACTTACAGGCTGCTCCAGTCGAAATAGGATGGAGAAGAGTAAGATGAAGATGAGAGCAGTAGACTTGGACATGGTGTACCTGGAGAGAGAGAGAGAGAGAGAGAGAGAGAGAGAGAGAGAGAGAGAGAGAGAGAGAGAGGGAGGGAGAGAGAGATGAAAAGAGAGGGAGGGAAAGAATAAATCAATCAGTCAAGACATTACATGGGGTGTGTCGGATTACACCCTATAATAATTAAAGACAGCTATCGTAGGGCAACACCCACCACAGCATCATAACCTATTATATCATCATAATATACCCACATGAATGTCAGCAGCTTATAGGGGCAGGAGCACATGGTGAAAATGGACACCAGGGCACTCCCTTTGCACAGGTAGACTACATAACTAAGCCTACGGGCCTGGCAAAAATTTGTTACCTCCAGAAATGTTCAGCTATACCATAATAACGCTTCACAAATCTCATAGAAAAACTATATTCAATTTATGTTAGTTATTGAAAGTTATTAAGCAGACTACATGTTGCCATGCAGTCTTCCAAAAATTGATGTCCATATAACATCATGGAGATGTCTGAACTACTCATCCAACAGGGAGTAAGGAGACACTGTCTGGAAGCCCACCTCTATATACCACACTAGGCCACCGTGTACTTGTGGTTTTCACTCAGGAATGTAGGTCATAACAATATTCATGATGCTCTCCAGCTTTATAATATATCTGGCAACATTGAGAAAAAAAAAGTTGGTAATTGATGATGAGATAAATTTCCATGATGTGCTTCCTCACAGAAACTCCCTTTACTTGAAAATAAGTTGGGATGCTCACTTCAGACGGGGCAAAGTGTAGCCACTAGCCAGTAGCTACCTTAAGGACACTTTTGTTTGCGGGTACTAAATTTAAGCGAAATTAGCGATTTGCCTAATTTTCGCTAAAAATTGTACCCGCGAATATTAAAATTTTCAACATTTTCGAATAAATAGAATGTTATTTTGAAAAAATTGCTAAAATGTAAATAATCATAGCCCTAAGGTAGGAAAAGCATGCAGGATAGCTGCTGTTATTATAGCATATCTGGTTTTTTTTTCTTTTTGGATTCCAATAGTTAGACACAAGAGGTTCTGTAGGCGTGAGAGGTTTTGTGGGCGTGAGTGAATAGGGAATGCTGGTAGAAGACGCACGAAGCCATATTAGGAATAGGAGATCACTATCGTGTAAGGTGCAGTAACGAGATTAAAGGTAATTAGAGAAACACTTTCAATGAGGGAAACCTTTGATAATCGGATGGAATTTTCATGATGCCCGACTGGTGTGTGTGCGTGTGTGTGTGGGGGGGGGGGGGTGATTGGTTGCTAGGCAACACGGGATGCCCTTAGAAACTCAAAAGTTGTGCAAAACTTCCCCCTCTCATAAAATGAGGACACCCCCTTTAATTAGGACATGCAATAGATGTAACATAATATTACGATGCAAATCAAAAGTTGAGGATCACTTTTCACGAATAGTACCAGAATTGTGAACAAATGACGCACAAGCAGAAGTATGCAATTACAGACTGGTTTTAATCCAATTTGGTAACGTGAGCAGATAAGAGAAATAAAATTCATTATCAACACAGTGGAAATTCCTGACCAGTGATTTGGAACTATACCAGCTCTTCTCTAATTAATCAAATAATATACTTCTGACGTACAAGCGCTGTTTAATGGATTATATCACTATAACGATAATAGAAGTTGTACATCTTATTAAATCGAGCACGCACACATAATAATAATAATTATTATAGAAGTTGTACATCTTATCAAATCCAGCACGCACAAATAATAATAATAATTATTACCGTATATATAATAATAATATGCTCCCCGGTCGTGATCAGAGATAAACATGTGGAAGTTCCAAAAATTAAGAAGGTGCGCAAATATTGCGTTATCTGTCATTTACACCATACCAGCAACTGTCAAGTATACATGTAGGCGAGTTAGCCAGTGTGTTACCAAGGAAACTGCAAGTTAGTGACTCATGTATACACACACTGATACTCCAGATATGGATGGATGCTTATATAATATTATTATACATATATATGCATGTTGCTATGTACAGTGTTGTTGGGTACTATTGTGTGTTTTTTTGGAACTGAGCTACGTCCAGGTAGGTCCCAAAAAAAAATAATTGCAAGGTTTCAGGGAAATCTACCAGTTAGTGCACACACACACACATACACATACACAAGCACGTACACGCATATGCACATACGTACGTACATGTATGCGATCATAACTTGCATAATAATTATAGAGAGGGAGGGGGGCTAGAGAGAGAGGAGAGAGAGAGAGAGAGAGAGAGAGAGAGAGAGAGAGAGAGAGAGACTGACATTTTGGTGGGGGGGGGGGGGGGGGGGGCAGATTCCATATACACTGGAACTATACCAGATGCTAACACTGGCACCAGTTAATGTCAGCCAACCCCGGCCCCAGGATCTAAACAAATCACGCAGGAGATCTATGGAGATAGGCAGGCAGCTGCTGCAGAAATGGACACCACAGCCATTACTGGGAAAAGCCACCTACAGTACCAAAGAAGAAGACATCAAAATCTGTTTGGGTTCTATTTATAGTCGATCAAAAATTTGTTCGGGTTCTATTTATAGTCGTGTAATAAACTGAAGGAGCCTTCGGGTCAGGCGTAGGCAATACAGAGCATATTGGGAGGGTCAATATGCTCTGCAAAAAGGATGCGTGATGAATGTGACGGTCCACCCCTTGAAGAGGAAGTGTTACCACCCTCTCCGGGGTAAATCCCCCTCCCCATTCACTAAAATAATTAAAATTGTGCTGTTGACTAAAATGGATGGTTAAGGGCCCCCTTAATCATTAATTATTCCATAAAGTTGCTAATAGCAAAAGCATGACATTGTGCTTAATTAACTTGTATGAGATCACGTATCGTCATATAAAAGGTACCTGATAGTAATTGTTTCCTCATTCCCTCTCTATCCGTCTGTCAACACTTCACTCATCACTATCAAAGCTTTCAAGTCAACAGCAATTATGCATCACTATTATCTGGTTACAGAGTCAATCATTATGGGGAGTTTTCTTTTGTGAAAATGAGCTATGCGTCAAAGGGTGATCCCCTCTCGCTCTCGCTCTCTCTCTCTCTCTCTCTCTCTCCAAAACCCCCACAAGGGTCAAAGGTTAATATCTCTGGTTACCGAATTCAGCCAGGTGTCCAATGCATAATGTCAACATAACACATGCCAACCAGGAAGCCTCAGTGTGAAGCTAAATGGATCTGTCTAGACACGACTACAGGCTGAGAGAAGATGAATAGTCCTTGTCTGTATTACATGTAATAATATTATTATTTTGGTGGAGGTACACTGTATTATATTATGGACAGCATGGAGTGGAGAGAAATGGTTGCTACATAGGTAACGTACAGGGAGACAGTGATGAAGAGGAGGCTCCAGTTGGAGAGACCGATGTCCAACGCACTGAATAGGGCTGTGTACGTGTGTTGGTGGGGTGAGAGAGAGAGAGAGAGAGAGAGAGAGAGAGAGAGAGAGAGAGAGAGAGAAAAGAGAGAGAGAGAGAGAGAGAAAGTGAGAGTATATCGTGTGTGTACATACAGAGTATGTAATTGTGGTGATACAAGTACAAGAATACATGTACCATTTGCAAACAGTACACTTCAGAGTACGTACACACTGTACATACACACCCACCCACCCACGTCACGAGACATGCACCGCACATACATGTATGCCAGATGTAAACAATGGAACTCTTCTGAACGGAAAACGTTCAAAGCATGGGGACATCTATCTCCTTTGATCTAGACAGGAAGCAGAGTTCTTCGAAAACCCGTAAGGTTTAAACTCTCTATGTTCCAAAACAAATCCCAAACTTATGGGAAGCAAGATAACATTTTGTCCCCAGGCCATTCCCAATTTGTTTTTACAAAACGGCATAATATAGCCATTAAGAGAAAGATGTTTCATAGTACACTATATACATGTATGCATTTTTTTCTCCTTACCAACAGGCATGATGCATTTGACATAGTCGGTCCAGCTCAAGACTACTGGTTGCCGTCGACAACAAAGAGACTGCCCCTTTCTAATTATCCACGCTAGGAGAAATTTCGTAATGAGATGGATCATTGTCAGAGTGAGGGGGAAAGGATATCCCTATATGCATGTGTGAGAGAGTGAGAGAGAGGGGAGAGAGAGAGAAAGAGAGATTTTCACACGTATCCGTGCTATGGCAGCTACAAAAACAACATCACCCTCCCAAAGTATTGATTTAAGAATTTGGGATCATGTTTGATGGCATAATAGTTTACACATTCTTTATTCCATCAAATAATTTCCTCTAACAACTTTTTGCAGGTAAGCTGACCCCACTTGCACACTCTGAAAACAAGAGATATTTTGGACTAAAAATTTTATAAGGAAAAGATAGCATTATTAGTGAGAAAGACGAGGAAAGAGTCATTTACACAAAGAAGGAAAATTTGGGGGTTGCGCTCGAGGAAAAACCGAACCGGCGCTAGCATGTTAACATGGCGAGTAAACACGGACATGTTGGTGCGCATTAATTGGATGTGACCCTTTCGCGTTTGCACAGCGATGGCACGCGCAACTCACCATAAGGATCCATTTGTTGTAGAAGGTGAGGCTAATGGAGAAAAAGTAGTAGAAAATTACGAGGGAGAGCGTCTTGGACGCCTGCAACAACAGCTGCGCCAGGAACATCGCCATGTATACAAAGACCCTTATTATGAGTCAAGTGCAATGTACTTCAAAATTACTTTATCGCTCAGCAAATTTCGCTTAATAAGAAATTTGAAGAGTATACGGCTTCTATAATAAGCTGTTGGTCTTATACATGCAAATTATTAAAACTAAACGAGTACATGCTACATATTAAATTATATCTAAAATCCCAACAATCTCGCCTGACAACACAACATACACACACACGTAAAAATTTATAAACAGCTAGCTTGCATGGCTGTAACTTTCGAAAAACAATTTTATTTCACTTTCAGTGCTAAGCCTGAATAAATAATAATATTATGCAACGGACAACAAAGTTAATTGACATTAATAATAAAATATACACATGATGACACCATATGGCACAATTATTAATAATTATTAAAGAATATCCACATCCACACCTACATGTATATACATAGAGACACGAAAAAAAACTACTTAAAAATTAATTTAGTTCATTGCACAAGAAATAAGGATAATGCTAAAATAATAGATTAGGAACAGTCGATTGTGAACAAAAAAAAGTAGCAATGCTCTATTCGTGATCATAATACATAATCGTGATGCTTAAAACAGCAATAACCAGTCTGTTGATGCAACAAATGATAATATTATAAGAGAAAAAAAAATATATTTGAGTTTGCAATGGATAAACCTACTGCTAAATGCAGTAAAAAAACTGAACTTTTAAGACCAGTATATACTAACGGGTGGGTGACAGTTTGATGACTAATTTACGGGTAAGTTACTATAAAGTATGGAGCAAATACTTGAAAATGGAGACAGTGAAAGGAAAGAGAACTCTCTAGTACTTACAAAGTATCTGAAAGATTAACATACACATGTACTCTTGAGAGACAGAGAGAGAGAGAGAGAGAGGGAAAGAGAAAGAGAGAGAGAGAGACAGACAAATGAAGATGATACTGTATACAAAGGTGTATATAAACAACTGACAGAAACTACAGATCAAAATTGTATACACATACACACACGATCAAACTGTGCGTGCGTGTGTGGTAAAGAAACACTTTGAAACTGAGGAAGGGAAATTGTCAAATGAAGAGATGAATGTGAAAGGAAAAAGCAAATCCCAAAAAAATACAGGTTAGGGGAACGAGAGTTTTTGGGGCTGCCAGATAATAGTTATTTCCCAAGTTGTCCAAGTTACGACCAATAATAGTAAACACGAAAAACGCATGTACATTCATAAATTAACAATAATAATAAATGCCCTGTTACCGCTAAGTGGCCACACAAAGAGCAAGCCTGCTTGAGATGAACTTACAAGATAATAAAAAAAAGAGAGGGAGAGGAATATAATATATCATCATACGTTTATATGTACAGAGACTGACAGACACACAAGCGAGGAGTGAAGATCAAGTGTTGGTTGGTACTTGATAAAAGAACCAAACAGAAATAGAAGAATAACAAACACGCACATACGCACTGAGATGCTTACAAGATGTGTACTTTTCCATTTCACAGCCAGTCGTATCTCTCTCTCTTCCTCGCTAACTCCCAACTCCCTCTCTCTTATTTCACTGCTGAATGAGAGACACCAATTTCTCAATCTCCAAAATGTGTGGATTAGCTGTCATTACTGTCCAAATTCTATCGTCACAGCCGGGAAAGAGGGCGGATAATTTCTGGTACATGTCCATATTCACTGACGATGCCCCTGCTTCGCTCACGGCGGGCAATCGGTGGTTATAATGAATAGGGGCAGAGGACTGGGGAGGGGGAGGGGGAGGAGGGTGACTGTAAAAAGCCGAAGTAGAAGAAGATTGGTGTCCATGAAAATTTGGCCGGCCAGAAGAAGACCCTCCTCCTCCAGTACTACTACAAGTTCCCGGCGGAATTGCCGAATAATCGTAATTATAGGGACCTCCCCCTCCTCCTCCTCCTCCTCCTCCTCCCACGAGAGCTGGTGAAGACGCTACCTGAGGCAGATGTCCGTTAGGCTGTTTGTGAACATCGTTTGAATAGCTTCTCTTCCGGTGAGGGGAGACAGTTTGTTGCGAATGGAGACCGTAGTCGATCGAGTGATGTCTACTGTGCTGGTGCTGCAGGTCGTGAGGCTGTGACTGGTGACTGTGAGGGTGGTGATAGGGTGAGGTGTGTGTGCACGGTACGTTGACGACCGACGATCCCATCGAATGTGGTTGCGGCTGGAGGAGGTGACGGTTAGACTCACTACTACTGGTAGCTGCTCGGGAGTTGTAGCCGGGAGGGTCAGGGGGCGGAGCCTGGTGGAGCTGAGGACCACCCCCTTGTTGATTAGGCGGGGGGTAGAACCCTGCCTGTGCTTGCATTAACGAACCACCGTGGCTGTGGTGGGGGTGCAACTCGTGAGGAGTAACGGCCGTACCAGTGGGGGGTGGCGGTGGGGGGTAGGGCCAACTGTCCCTCGGCATAAACATGCCGGGGGGGATGGTAGGCTGTTGTTGACCGTGATGGTGGGAGTGATGATGAGGATGGTGCGATATTGCAGCAGCAGCAGGGTCTTGCTGAAGCTGAAACGAGGGGTACATAACACTGCTGGGGTCGGCAGCAGTGACCTCGTGGCCGTGGCCGTGGCCGTGTAAAGCCAATCCACTCCCTCCTCCTGTCGAGGCTCCGCCCATTCCGCCGGCGGCCTGAGTGGGGGTCAAAGTTGATGAGAGATGATGATGCTCGGTGTGGATGTGCGTCCTCGACGACTTGATGTGATGAGCCTGAGGCAAGACGGCCATCGGAAACGTGTACCTGTGCGACAGGTGCTGTGGTTGCGAGATGTCTCCTGCGGCTGCACTATGACCTGGAGTCGAAGCTGCTGACTCAGCAGAATTGGTGGAGAATACGGGGGCCGAGTGAATACCCCCACCACCACCACTTCCACTAGGGGGATTGAAATTCATTGAGTTGGGGGGAACCGGCCTTGGATGACGATAATATCCTCCTCCTGCTCCTGCTCCCCCCTGTGGTGCGGGGCCACCATCGTGGATTCCTAACTGCCCTTGCACAAGTTCTGCGAGTTTCATGGTCCCTCCCCCTCCCCCACTAACACCACCGCCGCCGCCCCCTTGATAATGAGTAAGATCATCCGTAGATCCACCATTCGAGGCTAGCTGTCTCAAATCCTCTCCAGAGCTTCTATTCGAGTTATTGTACCCGCCACCGTGCGACCATTTCTCAGGACTAGGGGAAGGAGTCGTGCTCCGAGATGCGTTCGGTGTCCGGCTACTG
The DNA here is from genome assembly GCA_963930775.1 of Cliona cf. orientalis. Taxonomy (NCBI): domain Eukaryota; kingdom Metazoa; phylum Porifera; class Demospongiae; order Clionaida; family Clionaidae; genus Cliona; species Cliona cf. orientalis. The sequence goes on from OZ005694.1 coordinate 10,613,855, forward strand.
ATGGGGCTCATACTGTTTTGTGGTGCACCTGGAGCTGACGTGGCGCCACTGGGGACCCCCCTTACCGTCTCGTTTCGCTGATCTCTCTCCGGATGATAAAACTTGCACTTTCGACCAAACGTACATTTTTCTTTGTAGGGACAGGGTTGTCTGTTGGACTGATTGACATGCAAGGAAGGTTTTTGCGGCCTTCCGGGTACGTCGCCCGGATTTACTACCAGTATGTCGTCGAGCATCGGGCCATCTTTGCCCATGGGGTCCTGAGCGACCATGAAGTAGTCATTGACGAACTGAAATGGGAGGAGCCTTGTCTCAATCACCTCTCTCCACTCCGGCTTGTCGTCCATCAAATCTCGAAACTGGTCGTTTGAAACGATCACGCCGTCCTTGTGCGTGGCTAGGTCAAGGATGAATCTATCGTCGTAGCAAGCCACTCTCTTTCCACGGATCCTCCTCGAGGGGGTGTACTTTAAGATGTCTTCCCTCTCGAGTATGTGGAGTATCTCTTGCTCGGTAATCGGAGTCTCCGGCTTGGAGGCCTCCTTGCGCCACTCAGGAACAAACACGGTGATCTCCTTGTGACCTCGTTTGCGAAAGTAGTCGACGGCTAGCTGGATGCCTCGGCACGAGTAGAAATTCCCATTCCCATGTCTGTGTATGGAATGTGTGTGTGTGTGTGTGTAAAATACATAATAGAAATTCCCATTCCCATGTCTGTGTGTAGAGTGTGAATATAACACATAATAAAAGTTACAGCCTACATGTACATGTACATGCCCACGTAACAGCACATAAAACAGTGAACACTCGATAAATACTGGTACATGTACTCTTAAGACCTTAAAGTTTCTAAAGAGATATTTAATATCAATGAATAGAATGGTGTCAAAGGGCCATGCAATCAATAGACTCAATAGATAGAATGGAAGTTTCTTCAGACAACGCACAAAGTTCAGTTAACTGTCGCTGAGCACTGTGTAGATTGTTACGATGTTAGTACATGTAGTTGTTATTCTACATGGGATTGGGGGACGGGGTGGGTGGGGGGGATGGGGGGGGGATGGGGTGAGGGGGACAAGTGGGCTACTAAATGGCCGGTAGCTACCTAAAATAAATAGACATCGAGTTACTTCAAAAAAAAAGAAAACACTGTAGAACAGATTTCATTTCTCAAGTAATGTTTACTTCCAACAGGGGCACTTATGCCACAAAAAAAAGAGTGAAGGGGTGTATGCTTTATGCTTTTTCACTCTGTGCTGCCAATTCTGTATGCAAGTATCTGCCCCAGCTACTTGTACTAGGCATTTTTCAGTTATCAGAATCAAAAATCAGCCACTTAGAGGGAAGCCATTTTTAGTGGATGGCAAACTGTACACACACAAGTGGTTTGCTTTGCTTTCAAGTGGCCCTCAATGATTGATAGTGGAGCAGTAGTGACTGAGAACTCTCTCTCTCTCTCTCTCTCTCTCTCCCTTTCCCTCTTTCCTCTCTCTCTCCCTCTATCTCTCTCTCTGTCTCTCTCTCTCTCTCTCTCCCTCTCCCTTCCTCTCTCTCTTCCTCCCTCTTTCCTCTCTCCTTTCTCCCCTGGCACTCTCAAGTACAGCCATGATCTCACCAAGGGAAGCTATTACAATACAACAACTAGGATACCTGCTGCAGCCACATATTAAGTCATGTTGAAAGTACTAGCAACAACTATTATGGCGTGAATCAGAATTGTAACAAAAGTTCAAATACCTATATCAGTTAGTATATCTTTGTATATATATATACATTGTTACTAGGACACTGCCTGAAATTAAGTCACGATGCTGGCGATAATGTGTGCAGCTAGCTACGCATCTATCTACCCTGAAAGAGCAACGTCGTGATTGAAAGACATTTTTTTCCTTAGCTTTATTGTTCATCTTCATGTTTGTGTGCGTGTGTTCGTGTTTGTGCATGGATTTATGACGGAGGCTTGCTCCACAACAACAACAGACAATGTCTCACTTGTTCTCAAAACTGAAGGCAAATTCGCAACGAGTACTACGGACTCCTTTCTAGTTCCTGCAGCTACAGATTGCAATTATGCCAGAGCCCCTGGCAGATAAAAAAATGAATCAACAAACCAAGCTGAGCTGCTTCTCTCTCCCTCCCTCCTCTCTCTCGCTCTCTCTCTCTCTCATCCCTTAATTTTGTACCCACTTGAACACTCCTTTCTATTCTAGCTCACCAGCTCAATACTACTCTTTTTAAACAAAAGAATTGAATTTGCCCAGCTCACCAGCTTAACACTACTCTTTTTAAACAAAAGAAGAATTGAATTTGCCCATTCAACGAGAACCATTCCACCTCAGCCACCTGCGCCGCCGGCTGGCCAGGATGGTCGGTCACTACACTGAAAACACAGACGTGACCAAATCAATAACCAAACCAGAGAGAGAGAGAGAGAGAGATAGAGAGATAAAGAGACAGAGAGGGGGGGGGGGGGGGAGGGGGCTGGCAGAAGCGACATGTACGCAGATTAGAGTATAAAAAGACAACAGCTGTTTCCTATTTATAAGGGCAGGTGACCCCTATGGTCCACCAGTTCATCCCCGGACCTTCAACCTGACACCAGGACAACTTTCACTATACTATCGATCTCCATACCCACCACTCACAATAATGAGAAGTTATGAAAAGTACTCTACTTCTAACCAAAATGGGTTTAAAGTTGTGAACTGTGCCAGGAGTAACGATGAAAAGAAGGGAATCTATCTCAGACATCTGCGTTGCTGAGTCTGCGTTGCTGATGTCATTGCCATGCCTAGTCCTGCAGAGTCACATGACCGCTACATGTCGTGTTGTGTCGTTATCCTATAGAATCACATGATCAGCCCTGCAGAGTCACATGACCACTAAATAATTGTACGTGTCGTGTCGTTGGCATGCCTAGCCCAGTGGAGACACCAAACTGAAAGCAGTGGAAACAGACAGACCACATTAATGACATAATTGCATTATGGAGAGGTGGACAAAATTACCACGGAATGGGGAGACCCCTTTAATTACTCTGAGTCCTACAAAGCTATCCATGACACCACTAGTCGGGGTACACTGCAAGCCAGGCCTCTAGAGAGAAACGCTACACAAAAATCAATAGCTCTGAAAAAGCTACCGGTAAATTGTGGCCTATGTTTCCTCCAATCATGCCGGCACACTTCAGGCCTGAGGGGGTGGCCCGCAATAGACCAATTCCTTTACAACGGCAATTAAGGGAAGACCCCCAAGGACAAAATACACCATAATTTTGGGATACTCTCTATACCAATATTTATTGAACCCCATTTGGCAACATGTTACATGTATGTACATTATAGTAATACATTAGAAGATTAGACGGAAAGATGAGCGTGGTTGTTAAGGAGGAACGCATAGGTAGCCATACTCTGTCCACAGCTAGCTGCGTACAGTGGGAACAGGAGGAGGAAAAGGAAAATGGATGAAGCCTAAGCAGTCTTGAAGCTAGCCAGGGCACGTGATTGGTGGATGGCAGTCATGTATAATATTATAATGGCATGCTAATGCTAATTTACATGCAGTATATTTGCTATGAGAGAGAGGGAAGGAGAGAGAGATAGAAGAGAGGTGGGGAGAGAGAGAGAAAAAAAGAGAGGGAGAGAGAGAGAGGCGGGGAAAGGAAGAGAGAAAGAGAGAGAGAGAAGAGGACAAAGAGAGAGAGGGAATTAATGAATCAAATCTTACTACAAACCTACCAGCCAGATACACAGGACACAAACAAAATAAAAGTGGTGTTGGAACATACTGAAAGTCCAGCTCCAACATCTTTACTACACAGAGAGGAAGCCATTCCAACCACCACAAGCTGGTTTCATTATGAGATTAACTCAACTTAGGACAAGCTAAATAGCTACCTACAATCTGTAGCTATGCTGTAATATACATACACACATACATACATACCATACAATTATCATTGTTACAGAACTGGCAGCTGCTACCATACATGTACCTATATACCTGATGCACAGTAATATCATTGTAGCTAGCTATAGAGCTGGAGAGCCGTGGAAAGTCCCTCAGTCTTCTGGTAATCTTGTTAGGGTTAGGGCGAGGGTTAGGGTAGCTAACCATTTTGTCAGCAGTTTTGTGGGGGAAAGTAAGAGTTGGGTCACTAACTGACCATCTCAGAGGGACCACACTCACCAGAAGGCAGCCTTACAGCTGAATGGTACCACTGAAATGGATACCCAAGGAAAGAGGCGTGTTGCTGCTGCTGCATCCCAAAATGGAGCTTCTCTTTACATAGTACCTATGCTGCAAATTCTTGGAACCCTTGCCTCTAATGTGGACATGCTTCAAATCATTGGTTAGTAGGAAATGTCACAGAGCAAAGCTCTTCTAATCTCAGGGTAGTTTTTTTTTTATTTTCTGTACTACTATATAGCTAGGATTATGCCAAGTGTTCTAATTAAAGGAGGTGACCCCCAGGTACATTATAAAATATTAAAATGCATTTTTTTTCTGCCTCTAACCAGACCTTCTTTCTTTTGTAACCCTTCTACATGTATGTGCACAGGTATACCATATTATTATTATTATACATGGCTAATTAAGGGATAATTAAAGGTGGTGTCCTCATTTTCAGGGGGAGTCTTGAGCATACACACAGACAGTCTTAGACTAGTAGTATACATGTACTCCAGGGCAACTGGGACCAGAGAAAATAAAAATGTATACTTTGGGAGAATTGCAACAGAGGCTTCAATTGGCTGTATGCATCCGTACTATATTATTATTAACTTAATAGGACTGCTTTTTTTAGAATGTGTTGAGTTATTAAACAGAAATTAGTGAGCAGTATTTAAGAAGTTTATCCCAACTAATCTCAAATAGGCTGAATTTAATATTTAATTTTACAATCTCATACACACACACACACACACACACACACATACGAGTCATAATTAGTATGATGGAAGTTACTTAATCGGAACTCTTCTATGAGGACACCCCTGAAATGAGGACATCTCCTTTAATCAGGACACCATGCATGGACGACCTCAGCTACCCCTGAAATGAGGACATCTCCTTTAATCAGGAAACGACCCCAGCTACATGTACACAGAGAAGTGTACAAAACTACCCATGAAATAAGGACATCTCCCTTAATCGGGACACCAAGCATGGACGACCTCAGCTACCCCTGAAATGAGGACATCTCCTTTAATCAGGAAACGACCCCAGCTACATGTACATAGAGAAGTGTACAAAACTACCCATGAAATGAGGACACCTCCTTTAATCAGGACACTCCCAAGGAGGGTGCCTGGAATAGGTCCAAGTACAGTGAGTAGCTACGTGCTTGGTTCCTGGACTCAATAACAGAAACATGGCTGAAGTGTGTTTGTGAGTGTGGGAGAGATGGGGAGGAGGAAGAGCTCTTCTAAAAAGCAAACAGAGCGAGCGTAGTTTTTGGGAAGCTTTGGTTTAAGAGCTCCCCCAAAAAACACTTCCCTCCCAGCAGCAGTGGCTGTTGTATACATGCACACAGTGTGTAAACAAGCCGCAGTCGAGTTAATAAATGCATAAATAATGTTTTTAATTAGCACATACAATAATTAACACGTAAACACATAAATATAACAATATTATATCTATCTTATAATATATTTATGTGACTAAATCAGTTTTCTGAATGTGATATTTATTGAAAACGAATTATACAGTAACTTAATATGTGTGCACATGCTTGTGGCATTACATCATGCAAACCACAGTGCATTAGCCAATAATAATATTATTATTCCCAATTTGAGCTTTGATGAACTTTAAAAAAATTCCAAGTAGCCTCTTTTTGATCTCCTCCCCAACAAAGGAGCTATCAAAGAGGAAGGACAGAGTGACAGGGGATTTTTTCCCACTTAGGTCGACCAGACCGATCGCCAGTAGAGCTTCAGTACATGATAGAGACTTATAACTAAGCTTCATGCTCGTCGCTCCGAGTGTGTGGGGGGTGGGGGGGGGGGGGTGGGGGGTGGAGGGTAAGGTTAATTAACCTAATTAACAGGGGTATCCCACCAGTAGATAACAGCGCGGCAGTGGCGGGGGTGTTTATTATTGATTCCCAGAAAGAGAGAGAGAGAGGCGAGAAAAAGAGAGCTTCAGTGCATGACAAAGCTACCCCTCGAAGGGGGTGATGCGTGGTGATGCTGCTGCACCGTGCACAAACACAAAGCTTAACTAGAGGAAGCGCACTCTTTAAACTTTCAATTAGCTTCTTCCTGCCTGGCTGCCTTGCTGCTACATGTAGCTGGCTTGGCTACCTAGCTGGTATGGGGAGAGGAGGGGAACCATGCCAGGCTAGGAGGTGAGAAGCAGAACTAAGCACACATCAAACATTACATACCACCACTACCAGCGTCAAACCAGGCACAGTGACAATAGCGAGCAGCTGCCAGTGATCAGTGCCATAAGAATGATTACTACGGAGACTATAGGCACAAGAATTAATCTTGGAACTATGCACAGTTCTTTAATCAACAAAGTTGATACAGTCACATAATGATAATTTTTATAATAGCGTACAAATTTGTGAGATTCTCCGGACATACCTCCTTTAATCAAGACACAATAAATTGCATCCTAAGCATTAAATTTCGTAGAAAATTAACGTCAAAACTATCCCTGGAAGTGAAGACTCCTCCACAGATGAAATCATCATCCATTTGTGTTATGAAGGAGAGGGGGGGGGGGGGAGGTTTCCAACGTCAACTACCACATGGATGTATTTAACACTGAATAGACTAACATTAAATAACAGCAGCTAACACTAGCAACTGTACACAGATTTGTTTATTTGATGGTCACCAGGAAAAAGGGTGCTTTTGAGACAATGATTTGGTAATAATGATGTACGGTCGGGCGGTGTTTAGATTCCATTGTGCTGCGAGTTGACTACCGTGGCTGTGTAAGCAATTTCAAGGTTCAATGCAAGTCTCCACTTTCAATAGACAAAACGTGATGAATTAAGTACACATTCTTGGTCTCTCTGTCTCTCTCTCTCTCTCTTTCTCCACCCCCTCTTCCCCCCTCTCTCTCTCTTTCTCCCCACCTCTCTCTTGCTCCCTTTTCTCTCTCTCTCTCTCTCTCTCTCTCTCTCTCTCTCTCTCTCTCTCTCTCTCTCTCTCTCTCTCTCTCTCTCTCTCTCTCTCTCTCTCTCTCTCTCTCTCACACTCCCTCTCCCCCCCCCCCTCACAATACGCACACAATCACACATTATACCCACATTCATACGATGTCATAATAACTATTTATATTATGCACACACCACAGACGTTGCGATACCACAAGCCAAACACACAGTAATAGAGGACACAGACACTTGGCAGACGCACACAATACATGGTCAACTACACTAACACTGCGGCTCGTAATGAACGGCCAAAACCACTTGCTACCTCATGGCGAAATGCATGTACATGTGCATGTGCATGTGCATGTGCTACGGACATGTGCATGCATGTGGACGTACATGTACCCGATATGTAGTATAGGACGATGTATATGTACATCACGTGCATGCACGCTGCAGTCCGTATAATTTAATAAACTTGATTAATTACTGACTAATGAACCAGCTGTTAATATCTGACCTAAAAACGGTGCAAGCGAAATTAAACGACAAGTGTAATTTTAAGTGGAACCATGACCTCACGATCAACTGCAACAAAAACCTTGACGCATTAGAGAAATTCGACACACACAGGCACATGCACATGCACAAGTACATGTACATGTACATGTACGGCAAGCTGATGTAATCTCACTGGGTGGCGGGGGAAATGCCACATGTACACACACAGCACAGCTGTTCCCGGTAATACCTGTAGCTACATAATACTTTTGTCAGTACCAACACTTTTTAACTTGTTACATGTTTCATAACACAGTGATTGGCGGCACACAGGTGCAGGCCTAGCTTAGAGAGAGAGAGAGAGAGAGGGAGGGAGAGGGAGAGAGAGAGAGAGGGAGGGAGGGAGGGAGATACAAGGTATGTCTTACTTCTAATATGCGACACACAAGTGGCCTTAGCTTAGCTTAGCTTTACATGTCACAGTCTGACAAGTAGCCAGGCCAGCAAGCTAGCTTAGCTAGGTTCAAGCTTTTGCTGATTTTTGGGGAGGGGAGAAGACAAGTAGCTATGACATAAGGTGAGGAAGGGGAGGGAGGGAGAGTGTGTGAAGTAATGGTAGTGGGCAGCAATAGTGAAAGGAAAAGCCTAAGGACACCCACCAAGAGCAGCTGTTACCAGGGGACAACAACAGCTCATCTAGCTAGTACATGTATGTATATATCATGCTTATTGCAGCTGTGGCAGAGGAGAGAGAGAGAGAGAGAGAGAGGGAGGGAGGAAGATACGAGGTATGTCTTACATCTAATATGCGTCACACAGCACCGATTTTGAAAGATTGTGCATGAGATGGTGCGTCACGTCGGCAAAAAAGCGCAAGCATACATTCCACGCACAGACAAACACCCGTACACACACAAAAACAGACCACACACACATACACACCGTGAGTAAAACATCAAACAGGCAGAGAGAGAGAGAGACATTGCTCACCTCATGGCTACATTGCTTCCATCGATGACAATGTGTCTCAGTCTAGCCGGATCAGTTGTGACAGGCATCGTCGTCGTTGGCAGGGTAACGGCACTGGGGGCCATCGGCGGAGGAGGAGAGAGTTGCGATCGAGGGGGCACGGAATCCCCGATACCAATCATCCCCCCAGAAGAAGCACCGGTGGGGGCATACATGTTTGGCCCCCCTGGCCTGGTAGAATAACCAACACCACCAGCACCAACACTAGGGGGCACCTTCGCTTGTACACCACTGCCTGGTCTACAGACCTTCACCAGTCGCTCCAAGATGTCATTATCCGCTGCGTCGGGACCCAGCTGGTCCAATACTGACTCCACCTTCTCTCTCGGGTAGTTCAACGTGTTCACAAAGTATTCAATCTTCTTTTCTCTCTGATCGGGAGACCTTGACAGCAACATACGTCCCCCTCCTCCTCTTGCTCCATTGCTACCCCCACCACCACTGCTACCATAGTCACGGCCGCATTGCATCGCCCTTGCCCCACCACTGATGTTGGAGTTGGGAGGCAGCTGCTGCTGTTGTTGGTGTTGGAACTGCTTCTGTGGTGGTCCCATCCCCGTTCCAGTTCCAGTTCCAGTTCCTCTGTGTCGCCCTCCGGCCATAGTCGCATCGAGGAGTAGATTTTTCAACTTTTCCGGGGGCAGCTGTAGGATGGCGTTTCGCAGCTGCTCTTCGCTGTCGAATGTGCTTGTGACTGGTGTAGGCTCCTCCCTAGTGCACACGTCGATGTTTGGAGGGTGGTAGGGAGAGGTGGAGGTCGTGGGGACGTGGTACTGATGGTGACGAGGATGAAGGTTGTGTGTTTGATGATTGTAGTCACGGTGTTCGAGCAAAGTGTTCTTAGAAGGAGAGGAGGGAGAGGGAGATTGGTGGTGATAGGGAGGAGAGAGGGAGCTACTCCGAGAACATAAATTAACAGGGGTGGTCCCATGACAGCCCGACGACAACGACGACGATGAATAGGAACAAGAAGAAGAAGAGGTCAAAGGTGGCGGTCCATCATTATAGACGGCGTGTGCCATTGGTGTTGACGATGACTGAGACGAGAGAGATGATTGAGACGATACTGTGGCGGTGTCTATGGAGGCCAGCTCCACTCGACATCTTGACCCAAAAGACTTTAAGATGTACTCCTGCAGATAAACGTGTGCGTAGAGAAAATGTCATAATATGTGCGTATTCAATAGCCAAAGTATGGCTCCTTATTAATATACACCTACTATTATATTTTATTACTCAGCTGCACTCTAGAGACTCAGAGCTCAGATAATGATCTAGTAGAAGCTACAAAGTACCCACCTGCTGCCACCATGCATGTACAGAAGGGCTACGCGCAGCTGCTATCTGTTGACAAACTTTAGCAGACCACCAATGCAGCTAGCCTACCAACAGTTACTGTACACTACTAACACTCGCAGGGAACCGTAGTATTAAAAAAAATATCAGCTCTTCTCTTTTCTCTCTCTCGTTTTTCACCAAATAACACGACGATACCTTGGCTCTTTCGAGGTTGTCTCTGCTTGATCCCGTCAGCACTATCCACTCGCCTTGAGCGTTCGGATGATGGGTCGGGCAGTTGAGTTCAATCCGTACCGAGAAAAGGCTTCGCAGTCGCTGGCTGATCTCCGCGTAGACCTCCCCTCCTCTGACTCTCAGTTCGCTGGCACCGTCTCTGTCGCTTAGAAAGAACTCGATTTTGATGGCGCCTCGGGCTCCTCCTCCTATCGTAGTAGACGTAATATCCAGTCCGCTGGACATTCAGTTCGTTCTACTACCATCTGACGATTCAGGGCTCACCCACCCAGCCGCTTCTCCGATCGTCTCTGCTCAACTTGGTGTGAAGAAGAAGACTTGTGCGATAGTTTCGCGTACTCTCTCTACTCATGATCTTGACAGAGTAGTAAAAGAAATGAACACAGCTAGCTAGCCTAGATCGATCTCGGTCTAGCTACGCTTGCGAGTCCAACTGTCTCTAATTGGCGACCGCACAACGGTCAATTCTGAAGATTATGAGAAACATAGCGCTTGTCCAAACACTTTCAGTGGCACAAAAGCATGCATGTTCAGCCATAATAATACTGAGGGCGGAAATCATACAATCACTATGGAATGCAATAATAGCACGCGAAGGTGTGCCTATGAATATCATTATCGTATCGCATTGGCTCTAATACGCATGCGCGCGTGTGGGCATGGCTTGATCATAGGCTTGACAGCTAGCTAGCTAAGATGCCGGTGACGAACCAAGAGCTGTTGAACCAAATTCACCTATCGGGAGAGAGCCAGTGCGCCTCCTTCCAGCCGCACATGCTCAAGGCCAACTTCTGCGTGGCGTGTAGCAAGCTGATCAACAAGCACCGAGCGGAAGCCATTCCCAATGACGAAGCACTACTCAAAGTCAGTGAGCTTCAGAAATCAGAATGCATGCAGAATATGAAAGCCAGCCAGCATACGTACGGTAGATGGGTTTGTTTGTGTTATGAACTGGGAAGAGACAACAGAACGGTTGTGTAATTTTCAGCTGGACTCCCCAACGATTACGATTGACACTAAATGCGGGTCATCCCCAAATCCTGTGTGAACTTTCAGCACGTTGTGCTAGATCACGGCGTCTATGAATACTCTTAATAAGGGAGGTACTTTCATAATTGCAGTATACACTATAGTCCCCCACGACTCATATGATTGTTCTCAACAATGACTGTAGATACTGGTAGTACTCCACTCCAAGCTGCATACTGCTGGCGGTTTCTGTTTGCATAACTATTCTAATACCAAAAATGCATACAATAATAATTATTGTGCTAACAAAATCATTGTTATTTTATGCATGGCTCTCCCACATAATACATCATTATACTATATTATATTATCGTACACAAAATGTCATAATATGCACCACCCTAAGCCTGGTAGTTATTCAACTTTGTACCTAGCTTATTTTGTAGAATTTAGACCTATCGAATGACTCTAAAATTGCCACATAATTGTCTGAATAGCTACCTATTATTATATTATAGGCACTGGAATATTCACAAAAGGGAGAAAAGACCCCCAGTCTCATTCTCCCCCGTGAAGCTGGGGGGCTGGGTGGGCTATTCCATGGAGGGTTCAAGGCTGTCATGAATGAAGACTTCTTGAAGGAGGAGGGAGTGACGCACATAGTCAACACTGCCAAGGGACTCGAAATATTTGGCCCAAAATACACTGTGAGTATATAGATAATAAAAGTTAATAAACCCTTTATGGTGTAAATACATAACAATAAAAAAGGTCTAGATTATACAATGCTAAAAATTAATTAATATTACTGCTGCATATTTTTCAGAGTGCAGTCGAGTATGCCAAGAAAGAATTGAAGCTGGAGTTTCTTGAACTAAACTGGGAGGATAGCATCTCCTATGTGATCAAAGAAGATGACTTAGTCCGGTGTGCACGTTTCATCCATCGAGCCAGAGCAAGTGGAGGTTCTGTACTCGTCCACTGCGCACAGGTGCCATAACAATACTATATATAGTGTTAATTTTTCATTATTAACGGTTACTGTACCCTGTGTGATTGGCAGTAACTGGAATGAAAATGAATTATAATAATACCAATTACTACTGTACTATTTTTGTAGGGTAAATCCCGCTCAGCTACAGCTGTCGTGGCCTACCTTATGGCCGCAAAGAGAGGAAGAAGCTTCGAAGAGAGCTTAAAGATAGTACAAGAACAGAGAAAAATGGCCGAGCCCAACCCCACCTTCTGTAAAAAGCTCCGGGAGTTTGCCTCTTCTGATGCATTGAAGGAAATTCAAGAAGAGATAGTGAATGCAGCTTGATTGGCATTAGATCTACATATTTTTAGTCCTCACTTCTATAATAAGCTGATCATGAACATGACCCATGCATGCAAATGTGCAAAAAGCAATGATCCGCCCACATTGGGAGGGGGCGGGGCTAGCTCTGGAATGTGCTGTGCAATGGTGTGAATGCTGCGTCATGAAATTTAATGATAGCCTTGGTATCCAGAAGCTATCAGACTCAAAGCTAGCAAAAGAAGATCATTATCTGATGCAGAGAACATCTCCAGCCCCAGTCACTCCCAGCTGTATCATTTCTCCAGATCTGACAGCTCCCGGCCAGGCAGGAGATCTAGAAAGAGAAGGAGGGGTGAAGGTCGGAGGACTCTACCATGGAAGCTTTAGAGCTATCATGAATACAGACTTTCTGAAGAAGGAAGGAGTGACACATATAGTCAATACCGCCAAGGGACTGGAGATATTTGGACAAAAATACACCGTGAGACTGACAAAATGTCATGTTGGTCTACATGTATATTGTAGAGATTGTACTGATAATGAGTGTGCTTTCTTTAGGATGCAGTGAAGTATGCCAAGAAGGAGCTGAAGATAGAGTTTCTAGAATTGAATTGGGAGGACATAGTCTCCTACGTGATCAAGGAGGATGACTTAGTCCGATGTGTACGTTTCATCCATCGAGCAAGAACCAGCGGTGGCTCTGTACTGGTCCACTGCATACAGGTACATGATTCGAAGTCACTGTTATTTTGCAGTTTTCTTTGCCTATATTAATACTACTAAGTCTTTCATATATAGCTGTTTTTTCACTTGCAGGGAAAATCTCGTTCTACTACAGCCATCGTTGCCTACCTTATGGCCACAGGTGAAGGGAAAGGTTATGAGGAGAGCTTGAGGTTCGTGAGAGAAAGAAGAAGAATGGCAAATCCAAATCCGACCTTCTCCAAGAAACTGCAAGATTTTGCTCGTTCCAACGCCCTGAAGAGACTGAGACAGGAGCTGGGTAGTTAAATATATAGTTCACAACAGAGGAGCCATTTTCAATAACATCTTCACAAAATTAATGATAATTTATCATCACGAAATTCATAATTATTATATCAACAGATTCTTCTATGATTTGAGAGAATATAAGTCATGATATTAAAAGATAGACCTAATACTAATAGTAATGCATCAGCCCTCGAGTTAATTCTATCCATGATCCTTAATAATTACGACCGATGACTCATACAATACACATTCCAACATTGAAACCCAACTAGATTTGATAGCTTAACTAAAGTAGGGAGGGCGTGGTCAACTTTGTCACACAGTCATCCTCACCCTGGACCCTCCGTTGAAGATTCCCAGTCTCATTCTCCCCCGTGAGCCTGGCCATGGTGGACTGGGGGCACTGTTTCATGGAGGGTTCAAGGCTATCATGAATGTAGATTTCCTGAAGAAAGAGGGAGTCACTCATGTCGTGAGCACTGCCAAGGGACTGGACACTCAGTTTGGCCCAAGATATGCTGTGAGCTTTATTATAGTAATAATGATCATAGATTTTGGGGGGCTGATCATGGCTAATTTTATACATTTCATAGAGTGCAGTTGAGCATGCCAAGAAAGAGCTGAAGATAGAGTTTCTAGAGTTGAATTGGGAGGACATCGTCTCCTATGAGATCAAGGAGGATGACTTAGTCCAGTGTGCACGTTTCATCCATCGAGCAAGAACCAGCGGAGACTCTGTACTGGTTTACTGCGCACAGGTGTGATATACTATGATGAGCGATTGTTTATGACCAACCAATCAATTCAACTTTTCTCATTTTAATTTATAGGGGAAATCCCGGTCATCTACTGCAGTTATTGCTTATCTCATGGCCACAGGGAAAGGAAGAATGTTTGAAGAAAGCTTCAAGATGGTGCAGGAGCGTAGAAGAATGGCCGATCCTAACCCGGCCTTCTGTGAACAGCTGCGAGGCTTTGCTTGCTCCCCCACACTAAAACAGTTGCAAGAAGAATTAATCATGCAACGCTAAAATCACTAAAAATGTATAATATAGTTATCCTGTCTGTATGAAATCAGTACAAGTTTAATTTTATATGATTATTCAACTTTATGAATCAATAAAAAAATGATGCAGGAATTAATTAAATCTTCATGGTGTTTTTGACAGCCAGACTAACTTGACATCTGAGACACATACTTGAGAGCAGTTAAAAATGATGTCAAACAAAATCCCTCTTCGCCCTTCATGTACCTACAGACAATCACAGACAGACAAAAATATAACATTAGTATAAAGAAATATAATATTATCACTGACAATGATATGTTGAACAGTGTCATATGTTTGAATTGTTTCAATCTTACCCATCCTGGATGAACTCCTCCATGAGAGCACACTCTGAGACCAGCTGGGGGAGACCAGTGCGAATGATGATGTAGCTCAGAATTGGAAGAATGTCATCCACTCCTCTGCAGGGTGCAGGGAACAATATTCAGGGATTAATGTGTTCACTAGGAGTATTTTTTTGGCCTAAATATTATTATTGGCTGATATCATTATGATGTCTTTGAGGAAGAAGAGTCTAGCTATAATATTATATTTTTATGACTGTGTGTGCTATGGTACAGTTTAGATATAAAGTATTATAGATCTACATGTAGCATGTTCAGGATCATGACAGCTACTTTCATCTGGTTATGAGCCACGTTCTGGTTTTTGTTCCAGCTCCATAGCTCTTTCCGTTACCGAGATACGCTTATGCGGTATAGTTAATGATATTCATAGCTCTTAATTACATCACGTGACGGTATGTACACTCCAACAGAAACCCATACGCGTTTTGCTACCCCCTGTCCCAGCTCAATAAATAGCGATTTCTGGTAGGGACTATCGGGGCTTGACGGTGTCAGGGGTACCCCCTCTGGCACCTGCAGCTGAAAACTGCACATGGTCCTGCGCATATATGGCTTAGGGGTCGCCCAGGTTCCTCCCTCGAATACCCCCCATCCTGGACAAAGCCTGGTAATCCACCATAGGCTGACTTCGGTCCCCTGTGGCTGTGACACAGAAGCCTAACTGGCTGCAGTAATCTGCAGTGTACCCTGACCAATGTTCCAGCCTAAGAGCTCGGAAGGTCGACGGGAGGATGGGGTTATAATTTTTTTTTTTTTATTTCACAATTGAAAAAAATGTATCCCTCACTGTAGCCTGCTATAATTACGCCATTTCTTGAAATATTTTTCCAAGAATGTTGAATGTCACGATCATGGGATAATGTGGCTAAGTATGCATGATCATCTATCTGAAAAAAATTTTTCATTGTAATTTTTCATTGTAAATTTTTTTTCGTTGTATATAGTATAATTATAGCATAACAACAGCTTACATCATGATAACTTACATGGTTGCCGTGTCGACTTTTCCCGTGGGAGTGGTGGGTGTGGCCTCGTAGTAGTTGTCGATGCACTGAATGATCCTCTTGCTCATGTGAACCAGGCACTCGACCTTTGGACTCGGGCACTGGAATGTGACCACGCGTCGTAGCTCATCTATGGCCTCCCCATATGGGGCATGGGCCTGGAGGGAGAGAGGGGGAGAGAGAGAGAGAGAGAGGGAGAGAGAGAGATAGAGAGAGAGAGAGAGAGAGAGAGAGAGAGAGAGAGAAAGGGAGGGAGGGAGGGAGGGGGAATCATAACATAGCTATGAGAGAATCCTCGTTTGTCAATTTGGAGATTAATAAATGTGCTAAGTCACCATGGCAATAATAATATTATTGACATTCTAAAAGCGCTAAATTTAATATCAACCTGAGGAGACTACAATAATTTTTGACAATCAACTTCCACTCACTCACTCACCTGAGAGAGAAGCCAGAATTTTCTCCTGACTGAGACGTCTTTGGGCGTTGCGTTGACGTGCTGGCACATGTTCTTTGCCGTGGCGATCTCTTCCCTGTAGTTCTTACACCGGTAGACGAGCACCAGGAGACTCTGGATGGGAGGGAAGAGGCTGGCCTCGATCACAGAGTGACAGATCTCACAGTTTTCCTCGCTATTCAGGACGGGATAGCAGTGAGTGAGACACTCCTCCAGCTTGTCTGTGGGAGGAGAAGAAAAAAAAAAACAAAGGATTACCGTGTTTATGACGCATGATCTAATTAGCGCAAGAAATTCGCGTTCTAGGATTTTTCATAGTGTATCTTAATGGAGTGTGTGACAACCTTACCAGAAAATCGTGCAAAAGATTAATCGTAATTATTTTTTTTAGCTTGCATTCTATTAGCACAAACACAGTAGCCCATAGTACTGCGTGAAAATATTTTCAGTTGCCCAACACTTTGCAGAAATGTCTGCCTGCAAGTGTCGTCACACTCTGGCCATCAAAAGTAATAATGGTAAATAGCTATAATTGGTAGGGGCTTACCTATTGTGGAGTGGATCATCTTGACAACCTCGTGGAGCACAGAATTTGCCGTGTCAGCAAGTTTAATCATGGAAGACTCGTCCCCGAGGTTTGACCGACAGATCAGCGTCGGCAGATTCTTAAAAATCACCAACTCCTCCATTTCCAGGTGCTCCAACGGCGCCAGCTGTGGTGGGCGGGGCCGACTCCACCCACCTCCATCCGTGGAGTCCTTACCCTTTCTCGCGGCCACGCCTCCTCCGCGTGACTCAAAGACTTGGTCCAACTCCTCGTAGGTGTGTGAAAGTTTGTCTGCGTGTTGCTGCTGCTCGAGGAGGTAATTGTCGATATCGTCGCTGTTTTCGTACAACGGATCTTCTTCTCTGTCTCCAGCTGTGTCACTGGTGTCAGTGGGCTCTAGTGTTTCATCGTGTGTCAGGAGGGAGTAGGACTCGTTTGTTTCAATATCAAAATCGCTGAGATTTTCGTAGCAGTTTGACTGCTGTGCAGTTGAAGGGTCTACCGAAGTCCGTGCCGTCTTCTGTCTGACATTCTGATACTCGGGACTCTCTCTGTTCCCATTCTCCATACTCCCATTCCCATTCTTGATACCATTACTGGCATTGTCATTGCTTTTATCAGTGTCCTCTGTAAGGGAAGCCTTCAACTGCCGCAACTTCTCATCGAAAGAGTTATTCTCATAGTGAGGCTCTGCAACAAACATTCAGTCATGAATTTTCAATAGAATTTATATGTATATACCGAATTTGGCAGGGAATTAAATTTGGCGGTTTGGAGGTCTATAATACAAACGTCAAGTCAAAATTAATTTTGCCAAAATTTCCTACTCGCATATATACGTATGGCGATCCCGTACCGAACTGCCAAATTTAAATCTGCCAATATCCTTGCAATAGCAATTTTGGGCTCAACAGTCAAATTTAATTCCTGCCAATATTTCTGGCTATATGGTACGTACCATCATCTGTTGATCGAGTCGTAGAGTGGGTGTGGCCTGTCCCATTGCCGGGGGAGGAGGAGAGAGCGGCCAATAATTCATCGTCTTCATCATCATCCTCGTTACCCAGGAGCTCGAGGAGGCGTGCCTCTTCGTCATCATCTGCGCTGTTGCCATGGGCGACGACGGCACCAGTGCCAGTGGAGGTCGAGGTCGAGGTCGAGGGTGGTGTGTGGGTGTGGCCAGCCTCAGGTGGGTGTGGTCTTGGAACATCATAGATGGGACTCTCTACAAATAAGGTAAATTATTATACCATATAGCCGGAAATATTGGCAGGAAATAAATTTGGCAGTTGAGCCCAAAAATTGCTATTGAAACAATATTAGCGGATTTAAATTTGGCAGTTTGGTACGGGATCGCCATACGCATATATTATGTGAGTAGGAAATTTTGGCGGTTGTGATATAGACCGCCAAACCGCCAAATTTAATTCCCCGCCAAATTTTTCGGCTATACGGTAGTTCCCCCTTTTCTTCCAATGCCAAATGCTACTGTATAACAATAATATTATACCACAGACCTTCAGAGGGTTTTCTGTCCATTCCGCAGTTGTCCAATCTTATCTCAAGCCTTGGCAGTCCTCCCGCCTTCTCTATGGCCGAACCAACCGGCTGCAGCATCATGTAGACATTGTACTGACATTCACCTAGGAGACGATTCAGGGGATGGTCAGTGAAGCTGCACACATGTAGAAATGGGAGGAAATAGTAATAGATAATAATATGCTATCTTTTATTATCAGGGTCCACTATTAAATTTTACAAACTCTCCCGTACCGCTAAGCTTGCATGTACTCCCCCCTTACCTCCAAAACCCTCCAGCAGTGCTAAGCGTGCATGTACTCCCCCTTACCTCCAAAACCCTCCAGCACTGCTAAGCGTGCATGTACTCCCCCCTTACCCCCAAATCTTCCAGCAGTGCTAAGCGTGCATGTACTCCCCCCTTACCCCCAAAATCCTCCAGCAGTGCTAAGCGTGCATGTACTCCCCCCTTACCCCCAAAACCCTCCAGCACTGCTAAGCGTGCATGTACTCCCCCCTTACCTCCAAAACCCTCCAGCAGTGCTAAGCGTGCATGTACTCCCCCCTTACCCACAAAACCCTCCAGCAGTGCTAAGCGTGCATGTACTCCCCCCCTTACCCACAAAACCCTCCAGCAGTGCTAAGCGTGCATGTACTCCCCCCCTTACCCCAAAACCCTCCAGCACTGCTAAGCGTGCATGTACTCCCCCCTTACCTCCAAAACCCTCCAGCAGTGCTAAGCGTGCATGTACTCCCCCCCTTACCCCAAAACCCTCCAGCACTGCTAAGCGTGCATGTACTCCCCCCTTACCTCCAAAACCCTCCAGCACTGCTAAGCGTGCATGTACTCCCCCCCTACCCACAAAACCCTCCAGCACTGCTAAGCGTGCATGTACTCCCCCCTTACCCCAAAACCCTCCAGTACTGCTAAGCGTGCATGTACTCCCCCCTTACCCTGAAACTCATGAATCTTCAGCACCGCTATGCATAAATCGTGTGTACAAGTATTTCTATACATACATGTACACTCACTCACCCGAGTATTTCATTGACGGTGTTGTAGACAACAGAATCATCCGAGGAAGATGAGTTGAGCCTTGTCTTCAGGTTAGTGATAGCAGGCTACATGGAGGGGGAGGGGGGGGGGTGAGTGGAGCGTGCGCGTACATAAAACGATGAATTTTACGAGAAAGCACAATCAAAACAAATTTTTAGTCAAGTTTTCAAGTTTTCAATGGAATCTGACATACCTTTCCGTGTTCAAATGTGGTGACATGGTCACAGAGCTCGTCCACTGTCAGTGTGCTAAACACCACGTTACATTTAGGCCTGCAATCGTTAGCTTAATGATGATTGAATTTGATTAAATAAAGTCAACTTACTTATTTGCTTCCTCTTGCCTCAGTCTCATCTCTCTCTCCTTCATCTTCCGAGCAATCTTTTCACGTCCAAGTTAAAGACAAATATGTAGACAGCAATCCCCCCTCTCTTTTCTCTCTCTCTCTCTCTCACTTAGCTAGGACCAAGGAAATGGGTGCATGTGTAATCTAGGAGGATACAGTTTGCTCTCTTATCTTTGCAACGCTGACATTCTCCTCGAGTCTTCTGAGCATGCTCAGTCCGGCATCCTGGTAGGAGGCGGGGAGCATCTGACTGGACGACTGTCGAAGGTGAGCCTTGTACTGCTCCATCATGTAGCGGTTCCTTAGCTTAGCCTCCTCCATGTAGGAAAAATGGTGGACAGGTCTGAGAGACAGAGGGAGGGAGGAGACAGAGAGAGAGAGAGAGAGAGAAAGTTAAAAGCATATTGAAAATGTGTAGTAGGAAGGAAGATATATACATTGTAGTGCTTGCTCCACTTGAAGATACAAACTTGTTGTCTCTTCAGGATATACACGTAATCTCAAAAAGGATAAAGCTACATGATTTTTGGGTACAAGAAAGGACGCAGCATTAGCTAGTTGGGACTTCTCTCTCGGAAACAGAGGCATAAAAAATTAATGAGTAAGAACTATCTACCCACTCAAGAAACTGGGCTTCATTCAGGGAACACCTCAAAGATCGTTTGCTGACAACACTGCACGCCTGCAGCTGCTGTTTGTGGACACAGTAGCCCTACTTGTACTTGTTGTACAGCTACAGCTCCACGACATTTCCTGGAATTTGGATCCATCTATTTTTGACGACCTTTACCACATACAGCTGATACATGTACCTACAGGGTATGCACCACCAGCGAATACCATAGTTAATCTAATACAACGCATGATCCAATTTAACACAAGAAATTGGCTTTTTACGAATTCTCATGTTTATATATGAGCGATTGACAACCTTTACCAGAAAACACGAGTTTTTCCAAATTGAAATTCCATGTGTTGTATTAGATCAAGTGCTTATTAGATTAAGTACGATAGCATTGGTTTTTCTCTCCATACCTTCCCGGCTGCAGTTGATTGGTCGGTTCAGGGCCGTCAATTTGGTCACTGCTGCTGCTGCTGTTCCCTCTGCTACGCCCCTTACTATTAGTCCGTAGTGATCGGAACTTTCTCCCCACAGGACCAATGGCCAGTTTCTCTGGCCACGTCATCGCCCGATTTGGGGGAATCCCCGTTAGTCGCCCCGGCATTGTCCCACTGCGCATCTGACGAGCACTGTTGTCACGGCCGCTCAGACCGGCAGAAATGGGCGGAGCTTGAACCTGGGTGGGGCTAGGGGTGGGGCTGGGCGTGGCCAGGCGGAAGAGTGCCAAGGGTCGTTGCTCCTTCTTTGCCGTGAGGAAGATGCTTTCTCCTCTCTCAAGACAGTGCTTGGCCATCTTGAACAGCTGCTCTGCCTGGTGCTGGGGGAGAGTACCTTGACCTGATGAGAAAGAAAAAAAAGAGAGAGAGAAAAAATCAAGGGGTCATGGGTCGCATAGAATAGCAGTAGTACTCCAATAGCATACAGCAAAAAATTTGTCATGGTGATGGGTACAGGGTCATCAAAAAATTAAGTTGACCCTAGTCCTTGCCCTGTACGTACATGTGCTACATGCATGCAGCTAGTATGTCATGTGATCATGTGGCAGGCAGGAAATCATATCATAATATGATTGCACAGATTTCATGACACTTTGCCCGATCGCGTATCGATGCTTGTTTACATAAACAATGGCTTCAATACATCAATTACAATAATATTGTAATAGAGATCAAACACACACACACGCAACACACACACGATACAAGCAAGCATACAAATATTCTCTCTCTCTGTCTGTCTATCTCTCTCTCTCTCTCTCTCTCTCTCTGTCCTGCTTCTGAACAAACCCTTAGAACACAACAAGCCTTATAGATGTACTGTTCTTATCGAGTATAAACTCTGTTCCAAAGTTCTTTTGCACTTTTATTAAATTTACACTATACTATACTACTCCCTTTTATGAAATTATCATAGCATTTTTATAGTGGAATGCAACCTCTGAAATGAGGGATATGTTTAATCAGGGACTTTTATGCATGGTCCCAGCATTGAATTTGGCAAATAAAACAGGTGTACTTTTGGCATGTGGACATACCTTGGTTGGCATGGATATCGGCACTGAGGGTCTGAGCTGTAAACGACACGCTGGCAAGGTAGTGTCGGTAGGCACCCTACGGAAGAGGGAGAGAGGGAGAGAGGGAAGGAGAGAGGGAGGGAGGGAGGGAGGAAAGGAGAGAGAAGGGGAGGGAGGGAGGGAGGGAGAGGGAGAGAGATATCACACTAGCTATAGGAAGAAAGGTAACATAAACAAGCACAGCACAGCCTCATCCCCAGGCCCTTCCAGCTTTTCAATGTACAATGCAATAACACACCTTTGGCATAATACACATACACGTATATAATATAATATCCACCTAATTACCACAGTATCACCACTGAATAGGATATCTACTTCCAGTGCATGTCAATCCTGTGAGGCCCCACTTGAAAACCTCTTAAGACTATTAGTGAAGTGGAGTGGCTCAGGGCGGGTATATACAGTACCAGCTGATGTTTTGATAAAATTGGCAAGGGGGGGGGGGGGAGAGATAAGGACGGGAGAAAGGGAGAAAAGGGAGAATACGACGCTCTGTTATTACTGGAACTATCTACCAATGACCAATTTACCATTATCCTAAAAAGTACTGTCACATGTATGACAGTGTAAGTTGATACTCCACTAAAAATACCAACCCTTGGTTACATTGAAACTAACTGAATAAATCTACACTGATAATCACAATTACGTAAAAATGGGGGGCTACATGTCTAACACATGACTGTATATGCGTATTATCTTCACAGTATCATGTACATGTAGCTAGTATTGGATTATTATTATAATTGTAGAACTGCCTAAAATGTCATTTAATACCCAGAGAACACTCTGCCAGTAATACAATAACCGAGTTGAAATACTATTAGAGAGAAATGAGGAAAGAGTGGAAGCTGTCTATTGTCCCGAGAAGGAATCTATTGAGCTATGAATTTGGGGGAAACAGTGAGGAAGCAGTAAACCAAGTGAGAAACAAGTTACGGCCAACTCTTTATCCACTCATAATAAACTATTAATTGAACTCGCATCTCTTTCATCTGCCCCAGAACGCTTTATCCCTCCTTTAGCATTATTCACCCCTTGTATTTGTCCATCTTTATCATCCCCTAGCTGTTACGTGATGTATTTTTGTTTCCTTTTTTTTAATTTGGATTGGCCCTTGCCATTCCTGTATGCATCCTTTTGTTGTATCAAACTTTTATAGAGAAAACGCACCCACTTGATATTAGGATCTGCTATAATATTGATTACTCGACACCTAAATAAATCCTTCATAATTTGGCTGAAAGTAGCTCTTTAGGTCATAATTTTAAAACATTTCTTCATTATCTCATCCAGCCCAAGCTGTTCAACCATTATTGAGATGAGGGAGAGAGGGTGTGGTTGTGTCACATACCAGTTCGTCTCCGTTGTCGTCCAGCGTCTGCGCCTCCATTATCAGTTTCCTGATGTTGGCTAGTTGCTCCTTGACGCCTCCCTGAGGCTGGACGGTCCCTGGTCTACCCGCCATCATTAAACACAACTACTAGCTACATGTATCAATCTAGTATCTGAGTAGATCCTTTGACTGATTTCAATATTTTCCAAAATTCGTACAAATAGATCAGAATGTCAAAAGTATAATAATATTATGTACAACTATTATGTCATGGCATGATGAATGTATTATGGCGATATTACACGTATAATAATATGGGGTACCAATAATTAAGACACGGGACAAAAACAAAAAAAAATGCACACACAAATTAATTACCACTGTAAATATTAATTTTTTAGTCATTAGAACACATGTATGAAGAAAGTATCAAGAGGATGCATAGAAATAATATCGCATGATTCTCTCTTTTTTTGAGTCAGACCCTACACTTAGTGCAAAGCAGTTGGACAGTAATAATAATAGTAAAGGTATCGCTGCCAAGATTTTTTTTTTTTTTTTGTTATTCACCTCATTTTCTCAATTTCTCTAAAAGGGTTAATTACATTCATATTCTGCGTGTGGTGTCACCTCCTTCTTCTATCCCTACTCCGACTCCGACTTCTACTTCTACTCCTACTTCTGCTTCTGCTTAGCCTCCTATTTCTACTCCGAGGACGAGATCTTGACCGGGATCGAGTCCGAGACCGAGATCGAGATCTGGAACAAGATCTAGAACGGGAACGGGAACGAGACCGCGAGCGTCGTCTCGCTCTTCTCCTCTCCCTCCTCTCTTTTTCTCTCTCCCTCTCCCTTTCTCTCTCCCTCTCTCGTTCTCTGGCCCTCTGTTCTCGGATGATAGCCAGTCGTTTCTCTCTCTCCTTCTCCTCCCTCTCTCTCTCCTCTTGCCGAATCCGTGCTCTCTCCTGGCGTCTCTTTTCTCTCTCTTCTTCACGAGCCTTCTCTTTAGCCTCTTGTTCAGCAACCTAGAATACAAATTTAATCAAAAGTAGCAGGCACTACATTGCCTAAAAACTTGCTTAAAAAGCTACTGTAAATCGTGAATATTTCACTGTTAAAAAAATATTTTCGGACAGCCTGGCTTGTGCGAAAATACATGTGCAATATTAACGATAATGCGGTACAGGGTCGTTTGTCCGAAAATTATTTAACGCGAAAATTTATCGCATGAAATATTTTAGACACGAAAAATTTGCGATTTACAGTACCAAACTAAAGTCTTGCTAAACCCTGATAAATAATCCTCACCCTCACCTGATCATCTGTCAGAGGTAGCCAATAGATGCATGGAGTGGCCTTTGTCTTCCTAAACAGCTCATCAAGAAGCTTTGTGGCTTTGACATCCTTCACAGCCTCCTCTCCTCCCCCTACCTCCTCCTCCTCCTCCATCTTCTCTTCCTCCTTCTCCTTCTCCTTCTCCTTGCCTCTCTCCTCCCTGTCCCTCTCTCTATCTCTATCTCTATCCCTCTCTCTATCTCTGTCTCTACCTTTGTCTTGACTGGCCTTTCTCTGTCGTTCGATGCGGTCCAGTCTTTCTCTCTCCTGACGGGGTTTGCCTTCTTCATCGTGGCGTTGTCTCTGCTTTAGATGGTGACGATCTTCGATTGGCTTCTTCTCTTCCTGTGGGTGTGGTTTCGACGGCGCTGCAGCTGCTGCTATTGGTTCTACATTTGCGAGAGAGTGAGTATATAATTACATGCATGCTACATGTATAGGAGGTACCTTGTTAGAACTAGCAATTTAGATTGTGCTACACCAATCCGGACATTATCTTTCAATAGAACTAGCAATTTAGATCGTGCTACACTAACCCGGACATTATCTTTCAATAATGAAAATTTATAATGCCATGAAAGATAATGTCCGTGTTGGTGTAGCATGATCTAAATTGCTTGTTCTAGTATGGATCCCCCAATCGAGAACTCGATCACTGAAAAGGTACCTTGTTGCTTTGTATCGGCAGTTTCCATCTCCATAGCTTCACCAGTCTCCCCAGCCTCCCTAGCCTCACCAGCTCCACCGTCCTCCACGAGGAATGGCTTGACCTCTAGTTCACCCTCGCTGATCTTCGAGGCCTCCTCTGGCGTGAGGTAGTCCACTGCTAGGAACTTGGAGTTAGTGGAGGGCCACTTTAGACCGTGAAGACGAGCCCTGGTGGCAACGGCCGATTCAATTCCCTTGTACTGCAAAATAGAAATTTAATGTTAGCACAAAAGTAGTTAGTAGCCCGTACTAGCCACATCCCCAGAGCCTACACTATCTACCGTAGTTAATCGAATACAACGCATGATCCAATTTAATGCAAGAAATTTAGCATTTTACGAATTCTCATAACGTTTATATATGGAACGATTGATGACCTTTACCAGAAAAGCGCGTGTTTTTCAAAATTGACTTTTTTTTCATGCGTTGTATTAGATTAAGTATGGTATCCCAACTTCATAAATCATGCATACGTATGCTGCATTTGCTCCCCCACCACCCTCAAAAAAATAAATCTCTTACCAGGGCGATGCATTGTGATCTGAATTTGTTAGTCCAGAAGGCTTCCTTGATGATCTCCCCATCCTCCGCGAGAAGTTCAAGCAGCTGTAGCTTGGTGAAGGGCCGGGTCAGGTGATCCACGTGGAGAATGCGAGAGGGAGGGTTGCGGGCGGGGGATGGGGTACGTCGCATAACTGTGTGTGGGGGGGGGGGGGGATTGAAAATTACAGTAAGTGAAAATTGAAAATTACAGTAAGTAATCATGGCATTGGTGACTGTTTTGCTTTTTTGTTGTTTTTGTACCTTTAGTCTTGGCCTCTGCCTCTTGTTTTGCCTTCAGCCTTGCTTCAATTCTTCTCCTGGTCTCCAGCTCCTGCCTGGCTCTCTCCAGCTCAGCTTTCTTCTGCTCTCTCTCCTTCTCCACCCTCTCCCACTCTCTCTCCTCCTCAGTTAGACCACTGCAGGGTGGAGAAGTTAAACCATACCTTAGGGCTACGATTACTTGCGGGTAGAAATTTTAGCAGATTTTGGAAAGAGTGCATTTAGCGGGTACTTATTTTAGCGATTTTTCAAAATCAACATTTTATTTATTCGAAAATGTTGAAAAATTTAATATTCGCGGGTACAATTTTTAGTGAAAATTGAGCAAATCGCTAATTTCGCTAAATTTAGTACCTGCAAACAAAAGTGTCCTTAAGATAATATTCTGCTATATCAGGTATAAGGCATGGTGTAAGGTGAAGTTCCTTTTTGAGGAATATGTGACTGACTTACTCTCCATTGTGACTTGGCTCCTCCCCTTCTCCCATAAGCTCCGCCTCCCCAAGGTTGGTCACACCCATTTCTACCTGATCTTCGTTCATTAGTGCCTCTACATCTGCTGGAATGATATCCTGTGTGTGAGTGGAAATATAGAATAACAATAATTATTATTATGATTATCGACTTAATTAGTGGCATACCATTGGCAACTAAATCCTAAGGTACTACCGTAGTTAATCGAATACAACACATGATCCAATTTAACGTAATAAATAAGCATTTTACAAATTCACACACATACCTTGAGTACGTCTGAGCTGATGTTAGCAGCCGATGAACTGTTTGATCTCTGTTTGCCCCACCGCCTCTTTCTCTCCTGACCACTCCCACTAGCCCCACCCACACCGGAAGTGGGCGTGGTACCGTCTTTATTGCTAGTACTAGAAGAGCTATGGCCGTGAGCGGAGATACGGCGACGTTTTATAGATGGAGGGTCACCTGAAACCTGTATAATAAAGAGAAGATGGTTAATTAAAGAATGAGAGCTCTTGGTATACACGAGCTACAGGTTGACTATCACAAGGGGCATGATAAGCAAATCTTCAAATAAGACGGTACATATCTATAGCTAGAAGTTTTTAGGTAAAACTAACACAAACATACAATATCATTTCTTACCTCACTCTTCTCCGATCGAGGCCTCTTCTCCCCACCGCCACTGGAAGCAGCCTCAGTGCCAGAACTAGTTGAAAGAGAGACCCTCCTAGCAGAAGAGCTCCCCGAGGCAGTGGAGGAACAAACTGCTGAGCTGCTGGCACCACCAGGACCTGTGGAGCTAGAGGCCTTGGCTACTTCACCAAGGGAAGGGCTACCAACAAGGGCTGAACTAGATGACTTAGAGAGCCTCCTCTGTCGGGAGCTACTTGAAGAAGCTGAAGAGCTAGTCTGAGGCTTTTTTCTGCTGCTGCCACTGCGAGAACTAGAAGAACTCGAGGTTAGGGCCTTGTCTGCCTCAGCAGCCTCGGCTGAAAAAACTGAAAGGTCGTCTTCTTCTGCATGAAGCAGAACATCAACCTCAATGGGGCCTGATTCTAATTGAAGCCCACCACTCTCTCTACTTACCTCCCCCTCCCCCTCCTCCTCCTCCTCCTTCCGCTCCTCCCTGCTCCCTCCACTTCCTCCTTCATCACCGACAGCTGCATTTTGCTCCCCACCACTGTTGCCGCTGACATCGCCGGTAGTCTGATCAGTTCCCAAGTCTGGCTCTGGCTTAGTCTCTTTGTCCTGGTCAGGGTATAGTTCCATCAACTGTTCCTGCTCGCCTTCCCTTTCTTGTTCAGCAACAGCACCAGTAAGTTCATCTGGGTTAGGAGTTGTCTCCATTAGAGGTTGTCCCTGCTCCTTTTCAGCATCACCACTGGCTTCCTCATTATCTAAGCCAGCTGTCACCTCCATTGAGCTTTGCCCGTCCTCTTTGTCTCCACTGCCAGTCTCCTCGTGTTGTCCAGCCACTTCATCTGAGACTTCTGGAGATGGTTGTTGCTCAGCTATTTCATCCGAGACTTCTGGAGATGATTCAGTACTGGGTGGTTCTGGCTGGCTTGCTGACTCAGCAGCTATTTCTTCTACTCGTTGCTCCTCATCATCTACTGGCTCTGAACTAATTACAGGGGCAGGCCCCTCTTCTTCGTGTTCATTGACAGCTGCCCCTTTAGACTTATCTGCAGCATCCTCACTGGTTATGTTAGCTTCATTCTCCCCTTCTTGTACAGGCTCAGAGCTTAAAGCAGGAGCATCTTCATCACCAGCTAGTTCTTGTACAGTTTCAGAGCTAACGACAGGGACTACCTCATCAGGTGTTTCTCTTTCTTCTTTGGATGGTGTCTCTTCTTCACAGGAAGGCTCTGAGCTAATTACAGGGGCACTTTCATGGATCCCCATTTCTCCTCCCCCTTCCTCTTGATCAGGGAGAGGGCTAACGACAGGGGCAAGCTCGTCAGTTACAGCTGTCTCTTCTCTAGATGATTCTTTAGTTGTCTCTTCTTCACAGGAAGGCTCGGAACTAATTACAGGGGCACTTTCATCAATTCCCATCTCTCCCCCTTCCATTCGAGGGAGCTCAGCACTAATAACAGGGATATCCTCATCTGTAGCAGCAGTCATTTCTTCTTCACCTTCTTCGTGTTCAGAGTCAACTAGGTCCATATCGTCATCGAAATCTTCAGTCAACATTAGTTCTGATTCCAGCTCATCCCTAACGGAGCTAGGAGGCTCGACTATCACCGACGCCTGCTCAATCTCAAAAGTCGACTCTGGCAGCTCCATACAGCTTGTTTCTATTCCAGGATCTTCCTCGGAAATCTCCGATCTACCTGCATCATCTGTCTCAACTTCGACCTTTCGCTCTATCTCCCGAGCAGTCTCCCCTTCCTCTTTCCCAAAGGTGGCGTCCACCAATGGTTGCTGTTCCTCCACTGCTGGCACACGTACATCTACGTGAGAATCGACTTCAGCTTGGTGACTAATTGTCTCTTCCTGTTTGTGTTCATGTTCCTTCTCAGCCACCACAGGAGGGGTATCGGGTTCCCCCGCTTCACCTGAAGCCGGTTCCACCACACTATCACTATCATCTACTGCCCCATCACCACTTGAAGTATTAGTAGGGATGGCAGTGGTAGCAGCTGAACTCTCCATGGATACTATTATTGTAGGTATGGTGCTCAGCCCTTCACTAGAAGGAGGTGGTGGTGGAGGAGAACTGGATTTCATCTCCAGTGAGAGAGGAGCTGAGGGGGGTCCGCTCTCGCTGTCCTGTGTACTTTCAATCTCCATTTTGTCGTCACCTCGGTCTTCTTCTTCTTCGAAGTGTGTCTCGTATTTAGATGGCTCGTGGACATCTTCACGTTGTGAGACCAATGACGGTGGAAACTCTTCAGATGTCGGTATGGATTTCGGTTCATTTTTCTGTTCAATCTCGTCCCCCATGTTCCCAGCAACTGCTGACTCAGCGATTTCTCTATCCTCCTCTTCTTTCTCATCATCAACACGTTCTTGTTGATCAACTGTATCAGTTTGATCAACATCTTTATCTTCCACTTCAGTTTCTATTTCACCTACTGCCATAGCGTCAGCTTCCGTAGAAAGTGGCAGCTGCTCTTCAGTGGCTTCATCTTCCACTACAGCA
Organism: Cliona cf. orientalis; assembly: GCA_963930775.1. NCBI lineage: Eukaryota > Metazoa > Porifera > Demospongiae > Clionaida > Clionaidae > Cliona > Cliona cf. orientalis. The sequence goes on from OZ005694.1 coordinate 10,643,670, forward strand.
GCTGTTGTCTCCTCCTCTCTCTCTTCCTGCTCCACTTCACGAGACTCCTCACCTACACTAGAGCCAGCGCTGACTTCTTCTCCTCCAGTAACCACACTACTCTGTTTCTCAGATATAACTTCATCGCTAGGCTCCGACTCGCCCTGGGCCGCCTGAGTAACCATAGCAGTTGGTTCGTCAGGTGTTATAACTTCATCACTGGGACCTTTTGCTGCCTCGTTCTCAGCCTCACTAATAGTAGGAGTAGTAGTTTGTTCTTCTTGTCTAATTTCATTGCAAGGAGGTTCTGATTCACCCTCAATCTGGCCAGCAGTAGCATCTTCTGACTGAGTTTCATCACTAGGCAACTGTGGCGGTGGTGGTACTGACTCTTCCTCAGTCAGTTCAGCAGGAGTAACTCCTTCAACTTTATCACTAGATGTCTCCTCTGTGATCTTACCCTCGGCCTGACTACTAATATTATCATCTTCTTTTGGTGGTAATCGTTCACTTGTGCCTTCTCCTTCTACTTCATGTTCAGATTTCTCTTCTACCTCCATGTTGACTTTGTCTTCAGGAGCTTCTTCCATAGTTGAAGCAGGTTCATCACCATCAGCATCAGCGGCGGTGGTAGGGGCTACGGATTCGTCACCTTGTGACACACCTTCCTCCATTTTTTCTCCCTCAGTTTCCTCTAACTGCAAAGCCCCTTCTGCCCCATCACCACTGGCAGGAGGCTCTTTCATCTCTGGTTCTTGTTCAGGTGGAGTCGGTTCTTGTTCAACTTTCTGATTTTCATCTGCACTAACTCTGATGTTAATTAAAGGGGTAGTCTCTTCAGTACATTCAGTTGGTTGTGGTTCTGCTGATATTGTGTCCTCAGTGGTGGGTGGAGTAGTTGTGGGTGGAACTTCTACTTTCTCCTCATGCTCAGGAACCTCGTCCATTTGAGCTTCCTGGCTATCACCAGCAGTATCGCCCTGTTGCTCGACTTTCTCCTCCGTCTGAGTCACAACGGGCTCTTGCTGCTCTCTCTCAGCCTCTTGTAGGGAGACACTATCCATCCTTTGTTCCACTCTCTCAGTGTCTCTATCGCCGTTTATGCCGACATCAGCATTTTTCGAAACATCACCACTGCTTACATCGGCAGTTATGGCAGGCACATTACTGCTGATCTCAGCAGCTTTTTGAACGTTTTCACACACAGCAGCAGTTTCAGGAATCTTATTGCTGACCTCGGCAGTTTCTGGAGCTTCATTGCTGATCTCAGCAGCCCTTGGGAGATAATTGCTGACATCAGCAGTTTCCATGGCATCACTGCTGACCTCGGCACTTTCGGGAATCTCATTACTAACATCAGCGGGTACAGGAGCATCCCCACCAATTTCACTGACAGGAGCACTAGCAGCAGCCTCCATAATTGCCGACTCAGCACTTTTTCTTCCCATATCCACGACCTGAACCTCGGCTGCAGGTGGAGGTGGTGACGGCAGCTGCTTAGATTCAGACACGCTCACTGAATGTGCCTCCAGAGCGGTGTCCTTTATCACAGACACAGGTTCTGCTAATAACTGAGTCTCTCTCCTCGTTCTAGCATCCTCACTGCTGGCAGTAGTAGTGTTGGTACTATTAACAGTCTTTAATGAATCTTGATTCTGTGTGAGTATATTTCTGTTTGGGAGTTCGATTGCCACTATCATTGGTTCCAGACTTCGGTCGCCCATGCTCCGATCCTCGATGCCCACAGGCATTCCAGGCGTGGCACTGGCCCTCGGACACACCTTCAATTGGTCTCGGTCGCTTAGCTGAACCGAGACGATCATCGGCTCACAATAGTCAGGGTCTTCCCCGTCGTCGTCGTCAGGAACTATGTCCTCCTCGGCGATGAAACTCTCGGGGGGAACTTCAAAATTGAAGCCGGACTGGCCCCCAAACATTTGACTGGCACCTTCTGATTCACTCTCAGAGCTGGGATCGTCTAATTCTTCATCATATAGTGCCTATACGGGATGTTTATATTATCAATATATGTATCTTGATATGAACACTTATTTAATACTTTGAGCAGTCTATACCTCCAACTATGCAGATTTGCATATGGTATAAAATAACCATCTTAGAAAATTTGCTTTAGAATTTACACTGTTTTCAGTAGCTCCAAAAAATGTCCACACCATGCCAATATATTAAAATAACAAACAGAAATATTTTTGCAAACACATACGCCGCCTGCGAAGGCTTATAAGAGGAAATTATCCTTAGAATATGAGCTAGGCTAGTTTAACAGCACAAAATCTTCGCTGGGAAAGATGTAGTAGTTGGATAAAAATTCAAAAACCTACTTGCTCAAGCCTATCCCGGAGGCTTTTCTTGCTTCCTCTGGTGCTCAGTCCACGTTGCTTCAGCTCTTCCTTGAGCTCGGTAACCGTCATGGACACCACATAAGCTTTGGCCGCCATTTTCCACACTTTTCGCTCCTTTTCTCACGACTTTCTGGGGCGAAATTGGGTTCGGGTCGCGCCGAATAATGCGCGCAGATGTGCCATGTGTTGGGCACGTGACGTCACCTGACTTGTCATGTGACCTATGTTTTCAATTTTAAAAAGGCGGGTTCAAACGTGGTTCAAAACAAAAAGGCACATTGACCGCAAAGCTTGAAGAAGGAAGCTGCAACGCTTACAGTTACAGCGTCCATACTTCAAATTTTAAGCCATGGAGCGACTTCAGAGAACAGAATTTGAAATAAAGGACACCCCTCCGCTTTCTCTATCGGCCATTGGCTCGCCAGCAGCTTTCTCGACAGCTGTAAAGCAACCTGGAAGTACTACCAGTCGTGCTGTCAACAATGGCGACTCGTTCACGAATTTAGGAGCACTGCGACGGGAACCTTCACCGCAGCATAAAGAGTAAGTTTTAAAATATCATGTACCCAAACAAAAAACAACTTGTAAGCTTGTAAGCTTTTGTTATCTTCTACACCCACACACACACACAGAGTTATTAATGGTCGTCTATCATTGAGTAGCACCCTCTCAGATAAAGGTAACTAGCTGGCTTGTTACATGTCTCACTTACTTACTGCTCATTTCTCCCCCTCCTCCTCTTTCTCTGGCTACAGGAGGTGTCCAGTCTCTGAATAACACATGCACCTCTGTGGGAATACTGGACCTCGATGCTATGCAAGGTAAAACAGTCTACCAGTATACATTAATTTTGGTTTTTGTACATTTGTTCCTACATGTACAGGGCATGTACATGTACATGTATCTCCACAGGTACTCTATACGTGTATAGCGTAATCCTCTATCTGTTACTACACCTACAGATAGCTCCATGCATCGATTTCTGACATCACCGTTCGACTCTCAAGATCTCCACCTCCATATGAGCAGCACAATGTCAGTGCCGTCCACTCAAGCCTTAGGGGCCACTCCTGCCATTGGTGGCGTTAACGAACTCAAGCACCCAACAAATGTAGTTACCACCGCTGCTGAGCAAGCATCTCTAGGCCTACCACAAGAGCTGCTGATGCGTCAGCCGGGGCCGGGGTCAGAGTACAGCACGTCGGGTGAAGATACCGAAACGCCAGATCTATTCGCCTCTCAGACCAGCCACACATCTTCTCTCGCTCCTTTGGATGATAGTGATGGTGAACATAGTGATGATGACAATCAGTTGGCCATTGCTGAGGCCATTAAAGGAGCGTTGGACGAACTAGAGCTGACTTCGTCCTCGATTTACACCGAGGAAGGCCCAGAGTATGGAGATGAAACAACTTCTCAACCACCACCACCCCACACTAGTAGCTCCATTACCCCTGGAGCCACCTCACAGCAGAATGGGGCCACTGCAGGCCAGTTTTCAGCTAGTCCTGTCACGAAAGAAAATGGTCTCGTTCACTCTGGAATATCAACAGCTACTAGCATTCCTCTGTCTTCAAGTCCTATTGTGAATGGCCATGGAGGTAGTACGTCACTAAAGCTTGACTTGTCCTTGGGGGCTGGTGGAGAGAGGGAGGGAGGAGGTGGGGATGAGACTCTAATTGGTGATGAGACGGAGCCAAGTGTCATGAAGGAGGCAGACGAGTTCAGTCGATTTGACCCTTCTCACCTTTCATCACTGCTGGAGAGAGAGAGTTTCAACGCTACTGGTCCGAAATCATTGCTGTCACTTCAAAATTCTTCTACCGTCGAAACAAAGTCCACTACTGCCAGCCGTCTACCAGTTGAGAGGAGAGAAAGTGAAGTAGGCGATAAAGAAGTATCTCCCTCAATGATGGCGGAAGGAAAGAGTGAAGAAGGAGATGTTAGTAGTAGGACGGAGAGTGCTCTTAGTTACTCTGCGAGTGAGGGGGGAAGCCCCACACACACCATGGAGGTACACTTTCTAACATGTATGGCATGCTTTTCTTTAGTACGTAATTACTGTCATTATTAAATACAGGGTCTCCCCTCTGCCCTATTGGCGCCTACGTCTTCCGCTGATGACCAGAGCACCATTGAAACTTCGGCGCTATTGGCCTCACTCGCCACTCCCTCTCCCCCTCACTCACAACCTGTCAACCCGCTCCTTCCCAGTACCCCACCTCACAGCAGCAGCCTTCTAGGCAGTGCACCATTTTCGGCTGGTGGCTTTGGTATTCCATTGGTATCTGCTGAAGGTGAGGAGGGAGGAGATAAGAACCTGAGTGGTATCTACAATCCATTTGATTCAAATGGTAAGATCATTCAAAATTTAACGATAATATTAATTAATTTGGATAATTCCACAGATGATGGCAGTGTTGAAAGCTTTGGCCAGCTAGAATTTGGAGATCACAGTGCAGGTATTCATTCAAATACATTGTGTACTACTAATATTTAAATTTGCTCTTTTAATAGATTCATTCATGGCTCAGTTGGCAAAAGATGAAGAAGAAATTAAAGCCACTCACTTGGTAAGACCACAGAATAGTGAGCTTACCCCTTTAATTTCACACATTACTTTCCTTTTTTGCACAGACTCCCAGCTCAGAGCAATTTCAATCGTTCAGCTCGGTCCTTGGCTCCTCCCATTTCTCCACCTCCCGTGGGGACAGCCTCTCCATGGATGCTTACTTTCAGAAGAAGAGTGGAAAGATGGGGCAGCTGTCAGCATCCAAGCTGCCTCCTAGCGAGAGAGTAAGCATCTTAAAATTCTTGTACTGGTAGAAGTGAAAAAAATTTGGCGCATTACACTTTTATAGGTGCTAACATTCTGATTACAATAGTGATTTTTTTTTCAATTTTGCTTCCCAGCCTCGCTTTTCAGATACAGCTGGTCACGTGATTGAAAGTCCTGACATCAACCAATCAACATCCACCACCTTCTCCGGTCACATGACCTCCATAGCTCCACCCACCATGCACCCTCCTCTGGAACCCATCCCCGAGGGAGATGCTCTTGACAGCACCCTACTCTCCGAAAATGCTGACAAAAGTCAAAGTCTGCCCACCCTGGCTAGCTCCTCCTCCTCTCAAACTAGCAGTGCCTCGGATGATCTTACCCCTTTAATTATAGCCCATTCTCCATTCCCAGCAAAATTCGATGTACCTAAGCTAGATTTTGCAAACGCTTCTGTCACCACCCAGCATACGATTTCTCCAATCTCTGGCCAGCATCGGAGTACAGGCATTAGTACCTCATTGAGGAACAGCTCCCCACTACTGCAGAAATTTAACAAAAGTAGCCCAATGCCTATCACTGGTGATGCCAGTAGTGTAGGCTTGCCGCCAGAGCTGTTAAAACCTGCTGCCGTAGGGGACGATTCGACTACCTCAACTCTAGTACTCAAGGAGATGTCTGCTCTATCTCTCTCCTCTCCTCCCTTTGTGCTGGACCCTAGCCTAATGTCTATGCCAACGCCCTCCATCGCTAAGCTTCCAAGCTTTGATATCACTGAGATGACACATACTCAACATTTTGCAAGCTTCTCTTCGCCGCCGCAAGATGTGACCTCCTCTGACCTCGGACTCGACCATTCCTTGCTTCATTCTCTAACATCACCAGGCAAATCTAATGTATTGTCAGAGCATGCACAAAGTACAACCTCTCCTGCTAAGCTTGTAGCTGGAGTTAAATCTTCTACTGCTAATGCCACCATGGAAAGTCAAGGCCTCTCCTCTGAAAATCCTCTATCCTTGGCTGGAGTTGCTTCATCTACTGCTACTAGAGTGAGTAAAGGCCACTCTTCTCCTTCAAGACGTGTTGAGAATCCTTTGTCTGCTGCAAAAGCCTCACCAACAAAGGTCTTATTTTCTCCAAAAAGGCCTCCTTCTTCGCCTGGGCAATTTCAAGTGACCCAGGTCTTGTCTACTGAGACCCTTACAACATGGTCGTCCAATTCACCGCTCACCTCTCCACCACCTCCATCTGGACTAATATCTCCTCCACCTCTATCAACGGATAGAAATTCATCTGCAAAGAATGCGAATAAAAAGTCTGGTGCTGATACTGAGCTATCATCTGGTGCACGTAGCCCTAAGACTGAAGCAGCCAGAGAGAAGCTAGCTAGCCTGCAAGCTCAGTTGGATGCTGCCCGTTTCCATGCAGATGAGTTTCTTGCCAATTTGAAGAGCTGTGAAGATGATAGTCCACCAGCTGGTTCAGGAAAAGCTATTCTTAGTATAAAATCTTCGTCTCCTCCTACTAAAGCTGGCAGAGCCCCCACGTCTTCTACTAGTACTAGTACAAGTCCAAGATTGAAGGCCAGTCCTCCTGCTTCATCTCATAGTGGAACTAAGAAATCAAAATCCTCTACCTCACCCTTATCTCGCCCAAGCAAGCCGTTTATGTCTATGCCAGCACACAGCTCTTCTCCAAGGAAGAGAGTAGCCGTTTTGGAAACTTCTACCACCAGTCCAGGGAAGGAGAAGAGGGAGTCTGGTCAAACTGCTAAACTTAGTAAGGTTTCTACTGGGCGCGGAGGAGTGAGTAGTGACCAACTTTCATCGAAACGTTCCCCTTCAAGGAGAAGGACACCTGGTACCCCAACAAAGAGAGAGTTTGACCAGGTACAGGTACATAAAGCTTCTGCTAAGGATGGTAGTTCACCTTCCAAGGTGGTTAAATCTTCACGCATTCAAGCTGAAGTAAGTAGTGCTAGACATGTACACATTCAAGAACCTCAGTCTGGATTGTCATTGAAGTCCAGCGGTGTCAAGAGGAGCTTAATGATGTCATCAAGTGGGGAAAGTCCCCCGTTAAAGTCCAACAGTGTCAAGAAGAGCTCAGTGATGTCATCAGGTGCTGCAACATCTGATATTTTATCATCCAGCAAATTCACATTATCATCCTTACTGACGTCACGTGCTCACACCTCACCCCCTCCCCTATCCACCCTCACTACGTCAGTATCACCATCCCCCTCCCCTCAAGGGCACTCCCCTCCTAAGACATCTCCACCTACAACCTCTTCTCACCCTGTTATTTCTACTCGACAATCTCCTGCACGTACTGCGTCACAATCCTCCCAGCCTCTCCTCGTTAAAAAGCCGCTAACAAAGGATCCTACCCCTCACACCACCATGAAGCTAGCAACAGTCGATCCAAGTGTCTTGAAAGTTCCGGATTCGCTCTGTTTGAGTCAAGTGTGTTGTGTCGGTGTCAGCGTATCTGATCAGCTGATGGTTGCTAACCTTGGTGAGCGATGGCTCCAGATGGAATTTCGACTGATTCACCTTTACAGAGATGGAACAGAGGTAAACTACAGTGCTGTTAAAATAGAATGACAAGAGCAGAGCATAAAATTGAAATTTTGTGACCCTCTATGAAAATTTTTTCCACTCCACTTTCTGCAGTGCTCACTGAATGAGAATGTGTTTTCTTTACCACAAAGATCCTTTGTCGGTCCAGAACAGCAGGAAAATATCAAGGTAATAATATTTATATCAATGTATTCTTGGATGGCATGGGCCATGTGCATTATGAATACAAGTGTGGTACAGGGTCGTCTAACATAAAATATATTCATGACTTACAATTGTCACATTGTAAGTGTTAATTAAGTGTGCTTGTGCATTCCCGAGTGAAACCCAGCTTGAAATTGTGTGCTCTAGCCCCGGCTCAATAAATACTGTTTTCTGGCAGGTATCTACTGGTGGTCCAGAGGGAGGGTTATCTTACAGATTGCATATTGACCAACTCAACACCCCACCCCTCACCTCACATTTGACCACCTTATTTTTTTTTTTATTATTCCATGTTTCTATATTTTTATTAACTACTTATAGCGAATTCAGATTTGGAGTGAGGCAGATGACACTGTTTTGATCTGCACCATATATGATTGTTCAATGTTTATCATTAAGGAATTCATAGCATAGTTGTAGACAGGACATAGTAGTTACATTCCTGAATAAAAACCACTACAGAGTTGTACGTCCCATCCCAGCTCAATAAATAGCATTTTCTGGGAGAGTCTAGTGGCGGTCCGGAGGGTGAGGGTTATCTTCAAAGCATCGAATTTCCTCGATTCCAAGCACCCCTCACCTAAAATTTGACTGCCTTTTCTTTTTTGTTCCAGTTGGCAACTATAAATGATTGTATCCTCTTTTTTTTGCAAGCCAGGTGACCTTCCTGCCCCCTGATCTGGTTGCAGTGGAGGATGGTCGGATGGTCGTCATTAACCTTTGGGTAATAGGTCACTAATTAAATCGCCAGCGTGAAGGTTTTTAGAGGATATCATTGCAATTTTCAAACTCAGGGCTATCTGGTCTGGTTGTAGCTATGAGTGCTGTGGTGGCAGTATTTGCCTACTCCCCACCCCCCATTGACCACCTCATTGTGAGGCAAATTATATACCATTCTGACCTCTACCATATAATATAGTCCAATGTTTATCATTAGAGTATTCATAGCACAATTGTAGACAGGAAGTAGTAATTACATTCCTGAATGAAAACCACTACAGAGTTGCACGTCTCATCCCAGCTCAATAAATAGCGTTTTCTGGGAGAGTCTAGTGGCGGTCCGGAGGGTGAGGGTTATCTCTCAAAAAAGACGATTCTCTATGATCTCAACCCCTCCCTCACCTACATTTGACTGCCTTATCTTTTATCATATCTTACCAGTGACCTTGCACTATGTCTGGAAGCTTTCTTTGCTTTTGCCATCCAGGTGACCTTTTCTCCCCGGACTGGTGGTAGGTACGAGGCTGTGGTGGCAGTATTTGCCCACCTGGTGGTCAGCTCATCTTCAGCAGAGACTGACAAGCCAGTGGCCAGTGTTGTGGTCAAGGCCACAGCAGAGGAGCCACAGTTAGAGATACAGACATCTTCTTTGAGTGGTTCAGGTATTTTGGACTACATAATATTATTATAATGATATTATAGCTGTATCTATTGAGAGTTTCTACTGTATTAAGCTCGTTGTTAATGATTCGTGTGATAAATATAATATTATATGAAAACTATATCTCCTCAGATGATGGTAGATCCGTCTCTCGGCCAGCAGTGTTGGACTATGGGGTGATGGTGGGAGGGAGCACATCCACTCTACAGCTACGGCTAGCAAACAGGGGCCATGCTCCCCTGCCGCTGTGCTTGTCCATCACAGCTAAGGTCAGAAAATACTAAAATTTAGTCTTGTATGATATATTATTACCTTTTTCTTGCAGTCGGCTCTCTCTCAGCTGTATTTCAGTTTTGGTGAAGTTCCCCAGTCGCTGGTGTCTGTCCTCCATCTATCCTTGCTAGGCTCCTCCCACCTGCTCCACCCACACCATCACACCCTCACACTCACCCTTCCCCCTTCACCACAGCCTAGCCCTGACAAGGAGCACAGCGATCCGGAGTGGTACAGCATCAATGTCTGCTTCCATGCACCCAAGAAATTCATCAATGGTGAGAACAAGCTATTGAATTTGTTTAGATGTGGTAGAATTTGATTCTCTATCCTTTATTTCTTTCTGTCCTAATGTTTAGATGTGGTAGAATTTGATTCTCTTTCCTTCATTTTCTTTCTTCCCTAGATTCCATCTCAGACCCTGGTCCCCCTGAGGAGATATCTGCCCAGGTGATGCTCTCTGTCAATGGGCTGACCTCTACTTCAGAGGGCAGCAGCAGCAGCATAGCCAGCATACCAATGCAGGCTATCGTCGGCTTAGCAAGACTCCACGTACCTAGAGCTATGCAGGTTAGCAATATACATACCGTGTTTATGCTAATAGAACACGAGCTAAAAAAAATTACATTTAGCGCAATTTTCTGGTAAAGGTCGTCACATTCTACATTAATATGTATTATGAGAAATAAAGAACACGAATTTTCTTGCGCTAATTTATCTTGCGTTTTATTTGCATACTATTTTTAATTTATGCATGCATGATAGTTCAGGACACCTATTCAGGACATGTAGCTAGAAAAGTATAATACTTCTCAAGCTTTTATTTCTTTCTTTGTAGAGTGTGTCGATGTCCTGTGCTGCTGGACGTGCTACGAGTAGGGAACTCCCCTTCAGGAATGCTGGCAACATTCCACTCCGTGTCAGACTCAAGGTGTCTAGCGATCACCCTGAACTGTTCAGCGTCTCACCAGATTTCCTGCTAATAGAACCAAAACAGGTGAAAAATCAAATGTATGATGATGACACTAGTACTATACGTTAAAATTATTTGTACAATAATTATTTAGGAGTCTCAGGTGAACGTTTATTTCTCCTCCTCCTCCTCCCTGGTCTGTGAGGGAGCCCTCTTGATTCACATTGAACCCAACGGACCCAACTACGAGCTAAAGCTACGAGGAGAAGCCACACCCACTTCCGCTCCCACAACAGCAACAACAATTGCCACGCCCACAGGAGCTGAGCTCGAGACCACGCCCACAGAAGCAGCAGTGGTCACAAGTACGGCTACGGCAGTAGTGGGGGAGGGGTCAGAGTGCACGAGGCCGGGGGAGGAGGTGGCCGTGGGGAGAGAGGACGAAGGGGTACTGTCTTGCAACAAACGAGTGCTGTTTTGGGATGGAGTGGAACTCGGCAAGTCTGTGTAAGTCATGTGTAAATTTCCAGATATTGCACAATATCTATTTCAGCATAATAATTATTATACATGTACATGACAATTTTTTGTGTTGTATAGATATCAAGAGGTTGTGCTTCACAACAGTTACTCTGTCGCTGTTCCTCTCAGTATCTCCATCAGACATCCAGATTCATCCTTTAAGGTGAGAAAATAAGTTTAGTTGCATTTCTTCATTACTAATAAGAATGTAGCCTCATCCCCAGCTTTCACTATAACTAATTTTGCATAGCTCAAGTCTGTTGGTGATGATGAAGACGTCAGCCAAGCGCTGAGTCAGCAAACGTCGGAGGGATCGAGAAAGGTGGAACTTCTCCCGGGGATGCAACTTCCTGTGGGTGTGGTCTACACGCCCACCTTGACAACCATCTCCCTCAGTGCACTGGACATCACCGACCTGCTCCACTCCAAGAAATACAGGGTAAATTTTTATTTTCTATTGGACTAAAATTGTATGAGTGAAAATGCAATTTTTTTACTCACTGCCATAAATCGTAAATATTTCGTTAAAATATTTTCGGACAGCCTGGCTTATGTGAAAATTAAACGCACGAAAATACATGCACAATATTAACGATATGCAGTACAGGGTCGTTTGTCCGAAAATTATTTAACACAAAAAATTATCACATGAAGTATTTTAGATACGAAATATTCGCAATTTACGATACATCATCTGCTATTAAATTTTATTGTTTACAGCTTCGTCTGTGTGGGTATGGTGGTAGGGGGAGTGTTGAGGTAGTGAGTGGGCGTCGTATGACGGGGCCCGGGTCCGGGGGAGAGTGCTGGGTGGACCTCGGAGGGATCACTCGGGGAAAGAGGATCACCGCCAAGATATCAGTCTACAACTCGGGACTGAGAGAGGCCTTTGTCACAGCTACATGCTATCCAGGTAGGATATGATAATTATCATAATAATAAAATATGCAATGCAGGTACATGATGATAGATGGTTCAAATTCTGCATACCATATAGGCGGAAATTAAATTTGGTAGTTGAGCCCAAAATTGTTATTGCAAGAATATCAGCGGATTTAAATTTGGCGGTTGTAATAATAGACTGCCAAACCACCAAATTTAATTCCCCGCCAAATTTTCCAGCCATACGGTACTTTGTGAGTGTTATAAGTTTGTCCTGCAGATAAGGAGAGTAGCTCTCCCCTGCCTGTGGAACACGTCAGCGTGACTCCCTCCAAGTTCATCGTCCCTCCCCAGCAGATAAAAGACCTCCTGCTCGTCTATCACACTAACGAGAGGGACGAGTCCCACTGTCGCTCCAGCCCCGCCCTCCTTGCCTGCATCAAGCTAACCACTGGCGACGAAGTAATGAGACAACGATGGCAAAAGGTAGTGACAAGAAGGCTTGTCTCCTCCCTAGCAGCAAGCCAGCACCGAGACGGAGAGGCAGGAGAGAGAGAGAAAGGAGAAGGAGGAGCATCTTCTAGGCTCAAGAATGCCTCAAATAAGGTGTTCCTGGCACATTTTCCCGAACAAGAAGCTGTGGTCTCAGGTGAGCAATCTTTGTATAATAATTGAGGCTAACTACGCATGGATAGCTGCTACTGTATCCTAAACATCCCTAATGTCTTCTCTTGTGTGTTCAGAACCAGACTTTAGCAGCTTTGAGCTTGAAGACGAGGAAGGTGTGTTTGAAGAGCACCTCACAACTCTCACAGTCTCCCTCTCTGGTTCACCTCCCACCACCACCAAGAACAAGGCTGGCTCCTCTACAGCTTTCACCGTCTCCCCACCTCCACACACGGCGACCGCAAGGCTGAAACACAAGCTCTCTCTGTCAAACACCCCTCCCGTCCACGTAGCAGTGGCCAACAAGTCCCCACCCTCATCCTCCTCGTTAGCACAGGGGCTTACCCAAAGCATTCTCACAGCACACACTCTTGTGCTGCCAGACGCTGGAATCGGCCATTACAGCGAGAAACACCTCGATATTCACAATCCTTACTCGAGCGATCTGGAGTGGGAGCTGAGTTACAACGCTTCTCCTTTTGTGAGGAAGGTCAGAGAGACTGATAATGGAGGTGGTGGTGTTGGTAGTAGCAGCAGGGGGAAGAGGCCTAGTAGCCGAGAAAGAGAAGGAGGTGAGATATTCAAAGCCAATTATTCCGTGTTCTGGGTGAGTGAGAGACGAGGAGTAACCCCACCCCAGTCCACATCAAAGGTACTTTTATACCTTATTACAATGTCTTTTATTTTCACAAATTTATTCAATTACATAATCATATTATGCAGGTACCTATTCTGTTCCAGCCTCACGATGCTGGTTCCTTCTCACAGATATGGGAACTCAGGGTAAGTGGACAAAGATGCTAATGCTTCATTATGTTACATGTCAATGAATGTACATGTAAATTTATATAATTGGATACATACATGTAATATTCCCTATCCTGACATGACTCTTGTCTACTGAACATATTGCGTGACATAGACTGGTGGTGTTGGACAGCTATTCACATTACCAGTAATTATCCTGTGCTATAATTATTGTATTATCAGTACACCTGTTCTCACCTGAAGGACCTGTATGCACTTATAGTGGCAAATATGTATGCCCACCTACTTCACGTAGCTATGTCCAATCTCCCAGCCATTATACACCTTTTGTTAAATTTTCTGTAAACAGTAACTATGAATGCCACCCCTCCCCTCTACAAAATCCTGGAGGGAGAGCACTCAAGTATGTTATATAAATGTTATAGGTGTGTTGTGATGAGCTTGGAACGAAAAAGCTAAGGATTTCATTTGGAGGGAGAGCAGTAGTCAATCAATCGACTGAATCACAGCAAGAAGAATTTAAACCACGTGACCATCAGCCTAAGTCACACGAAAGAACTGAACAAATTGCAAAATGGCTATCACAAACTCAGCACCACCTTCCAGCAGCAGAACCTAGTGCAGTGGTTTCCTCGACGACCAATGCCACACCCCTACTACGGAAAGCCGTCTACATCAAAGATGAAAGAGTGGTCTTCCCGCCCACCAAGGTGGGGTCAAAGTCCACAGTAAAGGTCAGAGTCTGTAATCGAGGTCCACAGCGGTATCTGTTTGGCGTGATTAAGCCGGTCCCACCATTCAGCGTCGATCACCACAACTTCGAACTAGGGTACGTTGCATTCAACTGCACTTGCATGATACTATTACATGTATGAGTTCCTTCTCATTCTTTTTTTCTCCCTCTCTCTCGCCCTCTCTCCCTCCCTCCTCATCAGGAGTCGTCAGTGTGCCCGCCTACCTATTCACTTCTCCCCCACCACTCGTGGTGAGTATGCCGGAGTGCTGGCCATCAGAACTAATGCAGGTCACCAAACATTCACTGAACTCAGAGGGAAGTCACTATCATAGCAGAGTTTGTTCACGTGTTCCCCCCTTTCCTGTCCCCCTCGCTCCAAGAGTATTTCTCCCCCTCGCTCCAAGAGTATTTCCTGTATTTTTTTATTCCAACGACATTAAGTGTATAACTACTCAAACTTTCAAACAATTATAGCGCTCAGCTTGAAATTTGCCCACAGCATGCCACACAACTTTATTATTTAACGTAAACCACTTGCTGCGCAAAAAGTATGTAACATGCAGTTAGGATAATAAAATTAATGATACATGTAGTATAATAATAATAGTGTATTTTAGCAGCGTGCATGCATTATCTTTCAATTAGAGCCTAGACTTACATTTTTAGTCACTATAATACTTCAAAAAAAAAAACACATCGTTCATTAAATTTTAGTTCTTTGATTTGCTTGCTGTTCTATGGATTAAATTTCTGGATGTTTCTCTCATTCATGGTCCTGGCTCGATCAACCACTGACTGCGTGTCATATCCTATACTATCAACGGCGTAGTCCACGCTCAGAAAGTTAACAACTTTATCATACTGCTCTCTCTTACCGTGGCATTCCTCCATGGCCACTCCAATGGCATTATCCTCTGAACAGACCCTCGCCCTTGCATCCGCGCACGCACCAAACGTGGAAAAAGCGGACAGCTCGATAAAAGATGCGCTGGTATCGCACTTACTCCTCGCCTCGTCCACAATAGGCGTGCACCCTCCAGAAGACCACACGATCGTGAGGGCATACGTGGTCGTGATGAAATCGTTAGTCAGCTGCAGCCAGTCTGGTTGGGGTTGGATGTATGAAGCTGGTCCTGTATCCATGAAGACAAATATGCGCTGTTTGCTCTCGATCGCCTCCCTGAGGGTTGGCCACTGATTATTACGTTTGAAGTAGGTGCTCATTTTGAGTTCACCGTTTCCGTTTGGATCCCAGAGATTTGTGAGTATGGTTTCTAGCCCCTTGCCTATCATCTCCTTGTCGCCGTTGGCATTATGATTGAAGTTCAAGATAAGCACCTTATTACAGTAATCGGGGGCTATGCATTTCACGACTACATCCAATTTGCTCAGGGTTACGGACATATCTTCTCCGTAACGACAACCTAATGGACCACAGTGACAGTTTATGACCTTGCCTCCATGCCAGCATGTGTCAATGTCGAAATATCGTACGCCGCCGCAGAACTGACTGGACATGTCAGATAGGTGGTTACGATAGAGACATGTATCCGACACAATACTGCTATCTGAGCCGGCATTGTGTGTCCCTGGAAAGGTCACTTGGTCAATCCTGAGGTCACAGAGTCCCTCCAGGCCATCGCATATCATTCCATTGATGCCTGTGGCAGCTACAGTGAGCACTAACAATGGAAGAACCATCATCAACTTTGGCTGCTCCATTTTTGTACAGCAATTATAAGCTTGGATTAAAAATTTTGGGTAAACTGTCACTGCACATTAATTTATGGCTATCTCCCAAGATGGTAGTTTACTTTTCCCACTTAAATACCATTACAGCAAACTCTACATCGGTATAATTATATATAAAATAATAGCTAATTTATTTATTAAGCTAAATGCTGAGGTGGTTTCCACTACCTATACTTGTAGGCCCATGCATCAACAACACTATTACAGATGACATTGTGAACACGATGTTTGCTAGGTCCCCACCACTCTGTTCCAGCCTCACGATGCTGGTTCCTTCTCACAGATATGGGAACTCAGGGTAGGTGGACAAATTAAGATCCCAATGCTACATCTTACTACATGTCCATGAGTGTACATGTACATGGAATTATAATAAAACAGCTAGCTGAATACTTCCATAGTACACTGCATGCACTTCATTCGTAAAGCTTCCTTACACACCTGGTAGGCTACTCTGTCAAGCTCCTGTGCTAATATCTCGCAATAATTATTATCAGTAATTAAATTTTTATGGCCTCCTATTGGATAAACTATAAACTGTAGTGAGCCACTTTAATTTTTGGCAATTTTTTAAGATCATCATGGCCAAATAGCAATGAATCATAATAATCCTAATAATCCTAATAATAACAAGGAGAAAAGTGTATCCAGTTTCTACAGCTAATTCAGTTTCTACAACTAATTTTTGTAAAGTTATAATTGTTCATTTCAGCTTCTTGCTTAACGCTTGCAATTCTATGGATTGAATTTTTGAATATTTTTCTCGTTCATGGTCTTGGCTCGATCGACCACCGATAGTGTCTCGTAGCCTATAGTATCGACTGCATAATCCACAAGCAGGATATTGACCGTTTTATCGTACTGCTCTCTCTTACTGTAGCATTCATCCATGGCCGCCCCAATAGCTTCATCCTTTGAGCAGAGTTTTGCCATCTTCTCTATGCACCGCCCAAAAGTACCAAAAGCGGCCAGTTCAACAAACGATCGGCTGGTATCACACTTGTCCCTAGCCACGGATACAATTTCAGTGCAATCAGCGTCAACGTCAGTAGACCATATAAGAATGGTGCTCCACGTGGAGGCGATGAGTCCATTACTCTGCACCAACCAGTCTGGTTCAGGGTTGATGTACTTTGCCGGCCCGTTATCCATGAAGACGAATACGCGCTGATTGCTCTCGATTGCTTGCCTGAGGGTTGGCCACTGGTTGTTGTTATTTTTGTAGTAGGTGTTCATTTTGTTCTCAGCGTTTCCGTTAGGATCCCAGAGTTCGGTTAGTAGCTGTTCCAGACCCTCTCCAATCTTCTGCTTAGCAGCCTCTCCACTGATATCAGCATCACGGTTGAAGTGAAGAATGACCACCTCATAACGATACTCTATGTCAAATATAGGTATATAGATTTTCATAATAGTTTCCAAACCTTTCAGAGCGTGACGTATGTCATCTCCATATTCACAGCCAAGAGCAGAGTTGCAGTGACAATGTTTCACTTGACCATCACGCCAGCAAGTGTCAATGTCAAAATATCTTACGCCCTTTTCAAATTGCGTTTTAAACATAGAAGCTTGATTGCGCCATGCACAGTTAAATGCCTCGCTAGTCGAACCAGCATTGTGTGCGCCTGGAAAGGTCACCTGATCGATCCTAAGGTCACAGAGTCCCTCCAAGCCATTGCATTTCATCTGGCCATTGATTCCTGTGACAGTGAGCACGATTAGCAGAAGAATCGTTATTTTTTTCTGCTCCATTCCTTTTGCGAAAGTTCTCTTCACAGTGATAAATTATTGAGTCTCACTCAGTTGGCCTGTGGCTATACACTGCAGCTATGACCCAATAAAGTTTGGGACTTATCAGCTCAAAATAAATACCCAGCGATTTCTACACTACATCCCATAATAATAACTACATTTCCTCCACAATCCAGGGGGCTGGGATCTATTAATAGCTTTAGGTACCATTACTGGTAGCTACTATAATTATTATGTAGACACGACATTTTACAAACCATGACAATAATCTATAGATAGTGTTGAAATAATGGTAGTTACGGTATGTTCATTGTTCAACAGAAGGACCAAGCACATAATTAATATCCTATACTCCTAATTTTGCAGCAATGAGAAAAATCTTATGGCCTATAGCTACAAACAAGAGTATGCTACAAACAATAATTTCTACATCTTATTAATCAAAATTGTTCAAATTAGTTCATTTATTATTCAGCAAGTTTCTTGTTTTGATGTGTTTTTATCGAAGAAAATTCTGTATGTTTAATTGATTGTAAGCTTTGGCCCTTTCAACCACTGATCTTGACGTTTCATAGTTATCAACTGCATAATCCACAATCATGATATTGACTGTTTTGCCATGCGCTTGTCTCTTAACATGGCACAGATATGCAGCAAAACCAATTCCATTGTCCCTTGAACAATGCCACGACATGTCCCAGGTACACAGTCCATGGGTACCAAACGCTGCTAACTCAATGAAAGCTTTATCAGTGTCACACTTGCCTGTTGTAGACGAAAGATCAACACAGCCGTATGTGGGTCCTACATAAATACTGGTCCAAGTGGACCCGATAAAACCGTTACTCTGTAGCAACCAAGTAGGAACAGGATTGACGTATACGTATTTTGCAGGCCCATTTTCCATGAAGACGAAAATCTGCTGTTTGCTCTCTATCGCTTGCCTGAGCGTTGGCCACGTCTTGTCATTAGTATTGTAGTAGTTGTTGAGCTTAAGGTCACCACTTCCATTAGGGTCCCAGAGATTTGTGAGCATTTCTGCCAAGCTGCGACCAATCTTCTTAGCATCTTCACCAGTGATATCAGCATCACGGTTGAAATGGAGAATGATCACCTCGTTGCGAAAATTAAAAAAGTGGTAAGGAGAGCTTCCATACTTCATCCAAAAATCCAATTGGTTCAGCGTCGTAGTCATGTCCGTACCATGATGACAGCCGACACCACTGTTGCAGTGACAGTTTTTCACTTTGCCCTCATGCCAGCAAGTGTCGATGTCAAAATATTGTATGCCTCCAACAAACTGCGTGACCATGTTAGATTCCTGATTTCGCCACAGACAAGGACCAGCAACGTTGCTGTCTGAGCCAGTATTATGAGCCCCAGGAAAGGTCACCTGGTCAACCTTGAGGTCACAGAGTCCCTCCATGCCATTACACCTCAAGCCATCTGTCCCTGTGATTATGATGAGCATGAGCAGCAAGGGAGTGATAAACTTGAGTTGTTCCATTTCTATCTGTTGATTTTTTCTTCGAGTATAGCTGAATTCGAAGTCAAATTTTGCTCTGCCTGTAGATCTAACCCAAGGGATGAATGTTATCCACTTAAATAGCCTGTGCCACATCCCTTTTGCGGTATAATAATATTATTATAGTAAGGCCTTGGCATGGAATAAGTGCTATATACATGACATTAGTCTGAAAGGCCATACACAAAAGTGAATTCTATAATATTATAGTCTATTGTTACTTGTGCTTACCACATGATTAGTATAATAATCATATACAAATTTTAATGCACTGCAGCACCAGCTGTGCACAGGCCACTAGCTCTTGATCTACTATACCTATAGACTGCATGTACTTTTAAGACTGAGTGACCAATTAATTTAAGTCTCATGATCATGCAGTTCTGCATGTTCTAAATGCACCAGCTAAACTATATTCATTATTAATTTTTATGGTGTAATAATTTATAATGCACCAGCAACCATTTTCTAACATGACAATTCCATTAAAAAGTCTAGACCATGCACTTTTAATTTTAGCATAATAGTATTATCAACCACCAAAAAAAAAAAAATTTTCTAACATGAAAATTCCCTTAACCATCAAGAAACCTTTTTCTAACATGACAATTCCATTAAAAAGTAGGCATTTTGCACCAGAGCTTTAAATTCCCCAAGAGAAGAGCTCTCATGCATGGTATGTACCTCTAATTCATTAGCTATGGATGAATCCATGATCATTTTTACTATGAAATTTATATGAGCGAGGACGAAAATAATATTTATTTCACTCATTTACGGTTCTAACGTACGATCGTTCAGGTACAAAGTACTTCATAATGGAGGCCATAGTTCCTGCCTGACTTCTCCTTAACCCCTCCATCTCCTGCTCGGCCCGTCTCTCCTCCTCGGTGAGAAAAGGGTTAATATTTTGTGGTTTGAGGGCCAGTGTGATGCAGTGGGTAAACTGTCTCCACAGCTTGGCCGGGTCTTCTGGGTTGGGTGTGTTATAGAGAGGGGGGAGGCGGTGATAGAGGGCGAGGGAGGTCTCGCGCTCAGGGTGGCAACAGCTGCAGTGGGTCTCACCAAGACGAATCAATCCACCTTGCCTGCAAAAGAAACAAAAGAAAGTATTATATGTAGGTAGTATAAATAATAATTATTATCAAAAATTTGAAGATTACTAATTCTGAGGATCTGGAGTAGAGGAAAACTCTTTAAAATTTAATATATAATAATATTATAATGATCTCTCTCTGTGCACCTACTTGTTGATCTTTGGCAGTGATACGATCGTGTTGTGTGGCAGTTCCTCTCCTAGATCAGAGGGCGGGGCAGGGGGTGGAGTCACGACACGCCTCCTGGCCAGCTCATTCTCATACTCCACCTCCACATAGTAGTTGATGACGAGTATGGGATCATAGGGAGGGAGGTGGGAGGGGCTGCCAGTCTCGTGGCTGAAGGACACCTTCGGCTTCACTCCAACTGGCTTCTTTGTTGACTTGGATTTCAGAGATTTCCTACAAAAAAATGATGAAACTAATGAAAGTGCCAGAATTCAAAGTTGAAAATGATTCACAGTATTCATCCCAGCTACTTTAGCAATGAAATTTTTTTCAAAAATCTAGGCAAAGAGACCCTATGCTATAAATCATACAATGTCATACTTTGCTGGTGATGAAGACTTGAGGAGTTTTGGTGCCTTGGCTAGTAGATACTTCTCCGCCCATTCCTCCAGCCACTCTCTACACACTAGAGCAAGAGAGCCAGAGCTGGGCAACACTTGTCCTCCCTTCCCCCTACCTCCCCTTCTCCCTCTCTCTCCAACAGCACCACCAGGGGACTGCCCCTGCTCTAACGAAGCTAGATCGTTCAATGCCCGAGCAAAATAACCAAGGGGATCCTCCAATCCTCGCTTGATCAGATAATCGAGAATCAAGCCATGAAATTCATCATCTCCCTCGATGTAATAGACCATTAGCATGACGGTCAGCTGGCTATCTAGAGCATTCAGGTGGAAGAGAAGCTTGAGACTTTCTTCTACGAGTCGTCGTTCAGCTATTCTAGCCGGGGAGGGAGGACTGGAGCCAGAGGTGAGCTGAGTCACCACGGCCTTGATGATATCGTCCTTGTAGCTTGGATCATGCTGCTGGAGTAGCTTCAATATGGCCTATAGTGATTAATTCATGGAGTGGGGGATTGGATACACAGATTTGCTATACTTACAGCACAGATGTCAGCCTTTGTTGTTGAGTCAATCAGAGGCTTCTCCAGATAGGGCAGGAGGGTAAAGATGAACCTTGTCACTGTCCAGGGGCGAGGAAATGTCTACAAATTGGCCAGGGATCATATTATTATAACATTATTATGGCTGTAAAATTAGACTGGGGAGCCTGGGAAAAAGATAATATTATTATTACTATATTATATATTCTTCATTTCACCTTTGAGGTTGCATTTGGGAATAGTTTCTCAAACCACCTCTCTCCAATGAATTGAGCAATGTACTCTGGTAGAGGGGTGGGTGGAGGGGGCGGGGTCGGAGGTGGGGTGGGGCTCTTCGGAGGAGGGGGCGGGGTTGGGCTGCGGGGGGGTCTGTGGGAGAAGAAGTACAAATTAGTATACAACGAAAAATAATTTTCAGATGGTCACTTTTTTTATTATACTGTACTTAATCTAATACTACACATGGAAAAAAATGATTTCAATTTTGAAAAACGCGTGTTTTTCTGGTAAAGGTCGTCAATTGCTCCATATATAAACGTTATGAGAATTCGTAAAATGCTAATTTATTGCGTTAAATTGGATCACGCGCTATATTCGGTTAACTACGGTAGTCAGTGTCATTACATGAGGGTATAGACATGCTTCTTGGATGCGCCTGGTTGCTATGAACGCGCGGCACAGGCAGAGAGAAAGTCCGCACTATAAGGTTTAGGATTGGTCAGAACTGTAGGACTGTGTGCACAAAGAAGAGTGGCCTTAATGCCTCGGGCCATAGCTACAGCTGGAGACGCTTTGTCGAGCATGTACTGATCATGCATACTAGCCATTATCCCATGATTGTGACATTAAGCATGCTTACTTGTATTTCTTCTAAAAATTCGGCCCTTCTAATTATTCAGCACCCTTTACCGAACGACTGAATATAGTCTCTAATTTTCGGCAAAGGTCGTCACGCGTATATACATGTATTATGCTATAAACGGGAATAGAATGCACATGCAGACAGAATGTTGAATATTAACCTCTAAAATTCGGCAAACATGCCAAATAATACGATAATTATAATAATATTATTAATAATTATGGTGTAATTATGCAGACCAACCAGCATACACTGGCATAGCCTTCCAAAAATTGTGAAATTTACTACGATTCACATACTTTAACGACCCTCAACACATAGCAACCTTTGGCCTCAGGCTTATATAGCCCAACTGGTGCCTCAGTACTTGTGGGTTTCAGCTCTGCTATGTAGCTAGCTAGTACAGGAAGCAGTTGTCTATCAAGCTAGACCCCTTTTTCGCCCGACGACCTTTACCCACTCCATCCACACGCGTGTGGATAGAGTGGGTAAAGGTCGTCGGACGAAAAAGAGGTCTAGCTTGATAGACTAAGGAAGCAGAGACTCAGGGAGGGAGGGACTCTCAAGTACTGCATGGTATCGGTAGTAACTAGATAGTCCCTCCCTCCCCTCTCTGTATTCTTAATTGGCTAATCCCCACTTCAGTCAACACCTGCGCATAATGCCCCAGCGCCGTGCGTTTCGAGAGGCCTGCCATGTTTGTGAGCATGTACTGATCATGCATACTAGCCACATTATCCCATGATTGTGACATCAAGCATACTTATATTAATTATAATATTATTATTATGGTATAATTATGCAGACCAACCAGCATACACCGGCAGCCTTCCAAAAATTGTGAAAAAGCAGTTACATGTCTGGTGAAGATACATATCAGCCTTCGGCCTCAGGCTTATATAGCCCAACCGGTGCCTCAGTACTTGTGGGTTTCAACTCTGCTATGTAGCTAGCTAGTACAGGAAGCAGAGAGGGAGGGAGGGACTCTCAAGTACTGCATGGTATCGGTAGTAACTAGTACTGCTAGATAGTCCCTCCCTCCCTCTCTGTATTCTTAATTGGCTAATCCCCACTTCAGTTAACATAATAATATTATTATGTGCATAATGCCCCACCCTTGTTACATGTATAATACATCTTATTATAATTATATCTGCCTGCTATACCGTAAAGGTACATTTTTCTGCGCGTGAAAAAATTATGCGAATTGGTCAAACGGGCCTCTTGAAAAATTTACGTGATTTTTATTTGTGCGTTTAAACATTGCATGCATTACAAACATATGGCGCAATAATATTTATGTGGATACAAATTTATGCGACCGCTGCTTGACTCGCATAATTCGCATTAATAAAACTCGCACAGAAAAATGTCGCTTTACGGTAGTAGATGCACATGGCAAAATTAAGAATTTGAACTCACAGAGTTGGTGGTTTCGGAGGTCCTTTGGGTGCTACCAGTTTCTGGATTGGCTTTCGAGGCGACACCTTCTTCTGTGGAGGGGTGGGGGGTGGAGTGGGCGTGGGAGGAGGTGATGGAGTGGGTGGAGTTTCAGGCCTGGCCATGGCTGCTTGGAGACGAGCCATCAGATCAGCATCATGTTCAGGCTCCTCCTCATCAATCTCTTCTTCCTCTTCCATCTGTGGAGAGAGGGAGGGGAGAAGAGAGAGATTAATTGTTTGTTATAAAGCTAAAATTACGCCGTATAGCGGGAAATTTTTCGAGAGAGAGAACTTTCGCAGATTGGTATACAGGAAGGGAGCATTTCGCGGAGAAAACTTTCACGGAATGTTAAAATGATCGTATAATGGGTGTGGCATGCCTAAAATTTCATGGAGAAAACTTTCGCGGGTGGCTATAAAATCGTGAAATTCGTGAAGATTTTCTCCCTCGAAAATTTCCCGCTATACAGTATTCCTTTAATATACCTGTTCCATTAATTTCCTTTGTTTGTCTGAAATCGAGGGAGGTTTCCATGCCTTGGCCAGCTCCTGGTCAGCCTGGCTCTTTCGAAGCTTCGAGAGGACCACAGAGTTGGGGAGGTAGCCGTCGGGGGCGATGGGATAGGGAGGGTCAAAGGTCGCCAGCGGAGGGAAGAACTTGTAGCGTGGTCCAACCTCATAGGGAGGCTCTGCACGACGAGAAAAAGTACAGATTGAATATTAAGTTGTCTAGTTGTACACCACCATGCATAGCTATACTACTGTACTTGGCAGAGATGCTTCATTGAAGAGGGGGATTTACCTATCAGTTGCATCACATGACCTCATGGTATGATTAGTATAGCTGACTAAGCAAATTCTGGTTTTGATCTCAAAGCTTGTGATTCATAGAGTTCTAATTAATGATGGGTGATAACGACAAGAAAGGTGGATCATCATGGAGCCCATGGCCAAGAGAGCTGCATCACTATCACCACTTCTCAGTGTCCCCAGGCATGGCTACCTGCTTCATACTAGCCACCACAGCCTTCATTGGCTTCAAGGTCTGGGCAAGAACTAAGAAATGAAATCAAACTAACAGCCAGGGCCCAGGCAACCCAACCAGCAGTGAGACCAAAAGAGTAATAAAACTGTGATTTGTGGATTTCCATAGCTCTATAAATTATAGCTTGGCTCTATGTATCACTTACAAATTATTTACAAACTGTGATTTGTGGATTTCCATAGCTCTATAAATTATAGCTTGGCTCTATGTATCACTTACAAATTATTTGCAAATTAAGCACTCTTTATAAATTAAATTTATAGAGGAGTGGCCTTATTTAATTATTGTGTGAAAAGCACTAACTCACCTTCAACGACCACCTCCACTGGTCTTCCGTAAGTATCGGGATCAAAATCGTCCTGCTCTGGGATGACGATGGTTTGACCAATCAGCTGCTGGTCGTCTGGTCGAAGGATCTTTAGCAGCTCCTTCCACATCTGCTCCTTCTCACGACCTTTCAACCCGGCACGCTGCTACATGCATAAAACAACTGGAATTACCACTGGAGAGTGAATGCCACTATGAGTAGTACACTAAGCACTATGCAGCTTGACTACCTTAGGGCTACGATTATTTGTGGATACAAACTTTAGTGGATTTCAGAAATAGCGCATTTAGCGGGTACTCATTTTAGTGATTTTTTCAAATTAACATTCTATTTATTCGAAAATGTTGAAAATTTTAATATTCGCGGGTACAATTTTTAGCGAAAATTAGGCAAATCGCTATTTTCGCTAAATTTAGTATATTATACCCGCAAACAAAGTGTCCTTGAGGTATGAGGCATATTAATTTTAGTCTTAACGTCGGCTTAC